>JAKWJD010001763.1:35342979-35942979 GCA_027705065.1 Solanum peruvianum | reverse complement strand
TGTGTTTAGTAGCAACCTAACTACATCCTAAGAGCTTCCTTTGATAGTTCGAAGGATGAATTCCCTTCGTAAGTTGAGATGTGGTGTTCGCTATTTATCCTTAACCTATAGTATATAATGTTTAGAATCTGTGGGGTGTTATACCTAGCAGCGGGAGAATATGATGAAGGGTTGGTTACACTTCCTCAATAGAGATGTTGTATTGAAATGTAGCTCTTGAGATGAATACTACTCGTTAGTAGAGAATGAGTTACTTAGTAGCAATCTCCTTATCCAATAATTATGCGCCAACATAGGTGTAGCTATTGGGAGAATGACCTTACTCCACACAAGCGAGGATCCCTCATCCAATAAAAGTTAATGTTGGTTTTCCATGTCTTGCTCTCATGGTGTATGTCGTTTTAACCTAACCATCACAAAATTAATGAAAGTGTTATGTCTTCTAAATGAGTGTATACTTAGGGTAGGTAGTGGAATGCGTCCCTATTTATCCACTGCACTAGATAGTCATTCCGAAAGGGTAGTCATGGTGAGCCTTATATGAATTGAATGAACTAAGTCTCCTAAAAGAACGTACTACTTAGGGTATGTTGTGGTATGTGACGCTATCTATCGATTACACTAAGTAGACCTTCCGAAAGGGGAGTCTTGGTGCTTAGCCTTTTAAAAGAGTGTAATACTTAGGGTAGGTAGTTGAATGGGACGCAATCTACTCATTTCACTAAGTAGGAACTCCTAAAGGTAAGTCTTGGTGTGTTGCTTGAGTTTTCTTCTAATATCATGTCATTGAGTGGGGGACTAGTTCTCCCAAGGCGAGTTAGCCTAAAAGAATTAGTCTTCAGGATCACTTTGATGTGTATTGAAGGAGTTGTATGTGCATTTCTTTCATGTCTTACCTTGGTGAGTCTTAGGATAGCCTTAGATAGGTAAATTACTAGGCAAATGAGTTCACTTCTTCATTGCTTGGCCCTGCAATTTCACTGTTTTGGGAATGAATTAGTTCACTGTAATGTCACTGTAATTTTTGGATGTTTAGTGTAAAATGGTCCCTTTATATTAAAATTTGGGATTACTTTACTAAGGTTTAAATGATATTTCTTATGTTGTTTTACTTTCATATTCTGAATGTTTTACATAATTGGCATGAAAATGTACCTTTTACTAAAATGTCCCTTGTTGTATGTTTTTGCATATGTCATACTTACTACGTTGTTTGTACTAGCCACATACTTTTCTATACTCTATGATAATAGAATTTGAAGCAAGGAGAAATTTAGAAGGCGAAACTTGGAATCTACTCTCTCAGGATAAAGTATGTCCTCATATATCCGTGGGCATAGTCCTATTCTCTTAGTTTCTTATTTAATGACTTATTATATATTTTATTTTCATGTAAAAGGTCATGTACCTAAGATTATTTATGTCCTTTCTTTAAGTTTACTTGTGAAGACAAGATTATTCCTTACCTTTTATGAAGGATATTCGTTTTATTAATTTTTTCGTGAAAACTTTTAATTCCGCACTACTTTTCATGTCTTATGTAATGAACGATAGTTCAAGGGCTTGTACAATAGCTCAAAGGGTCATGTATGCCTTGTCCCGATCCAAGGGTTCTCTTTAACTTTTAGGGGGTACTTGTGGGTCGTGACACCATTATCCTTCAAGAACATCAAACAATAGTTTGTCTAACCCTTATTCTTTTGCTTTTATCCATTGGGACAAGCAACTAACTAGTTGAATGATTTACCAAGGGAAACTATCAATTCTTTGGAGGAGCTCTTGGAAGTGTCTACGTAAGATCCTTCCCTCCCTGGAACATGGTAATGTTGAGGGGTATCATTCAAAAATTTTAAATGTTTTGATGGTGATCCTATCCATGATATGGGGTTCATATTTTAAATATGATTCTCCAATATCCTACTCATTGGTTAAAGGACTATGTGTGATTACAATATTTTTACCGAAGTCTTTACATCGTAAACAAAGTGTATTTTACCAACTCATTTGAGGTAGAATCATGAGAACACTATTGGATATAACATTTTCACTAGTCAATAAGTTGATTAACATTAGTTGTGCATGGTATACAAGGATAGATCAAGTTACTCCTCAAAAACTCAGACTCACCTTGGAACAAATTTTAATTAACAAACAACGTGATGAAAATATGAGATAAAATTGAAAATGGACTTTTTGATGGAACATGTTATGGGTGGTGGTTCAAGAAATGTGAATACGGTTGGTTTGAGTTGTAGTCTAAGCAATGATAACGCACAATTTGAGGCCATGTACAATGTACATGTACAATTCTTGTAAACCCAAGTAGGTTGTTCTTGTTTGATCTATGGAAGGCAGGATAGGATTCAATATTGGAATAGAGATAGTAATGATGGTTGGACACATTGAGATCGAGAATGTTGTAATGGTGGTCTGAATTGGAGAGATACATAAGGTGATAAATATTATTATGTTCCTCCTTACTGTAACGCCCCGATGCTACACTTAAGGCATAAACACGTGACCTAGGATTAAGAGTGACCTCATGCTAACCAAAAGATAAAATTAATTAAGAAATATTGTGCAGAAGATTAGAATGACCTAAAGGAAATGATGGGGAATACCCATTACTATCTGAATAAATACTTTAAATGAGATTCAGAAACTAATAGAAAACTCAAACACTAAAGATAAATCTGTCAATGTTTGAAATAAAGCCTCTATATCTAGAAAAAATTATAACTAAAGACTTAAAGTAAGAAGGTGTGACTGACATACTCACTAAACTGATTCCCATAGAGGGGACTTAAGAACCTATGAAGGCACGAAGTTCTAGGATTATGAGGGTGATTTGAACCTTTGTTCACTAGTATTAAGCCTACTCCCAACTAATTATGTAATTAACACATTATGAGTAAATATCTATATTATTTCATTGCTCAAAATACTTACATGATAAATAAAATTTCAACATTAATATATTGATAATGAAACATTCTTAACTGGGGAAAGCATAACTAGATAGACTATCCTAGCAAGTGCAAATCATGGAATAAATTGATCTACACAACTAGGGTTCTCAATTTCATGAAATAATCGAGCAATAATTAAGTAAAAGAAGATAATGTGATTTTAATAAATCTAACAACTAAACAATAACATAAAATCTGAAAAAAATAGAAACCTTGTGCCTATTTATGATGTCAAGAAATCAAGAATCCGAGTGAATTCTACTAACCTATTGAGTGAAAGGAACCCACTAGTAAAGTCCCAAGTACTTGGTTAGAATTCTACAAAGAATCTTTTTATTTTGGGGCTGAAATTAATAAAAAATGTGATGTGTTCTTTGACTAGGGTTGCTCGACTTTTTCCTCTTATTTTTTTCTATGATTAGTGAATTATTTTTGAATGCTTGATTAGGTTAGGCTCTAAATAAGATAATAGGCTAAAAAAACCAAAATCACGTAGTGTAGGGGGTACACAACACAATTTTTGTGTTCAATGAATAGGTAAAAAGCAAAATGACCCTTGACTCAAAAGTTGTTGGGGATCACTAATTGCTCATACAGACATATCATGGTAAGGTCAATGATCTATTTATGATCTTTTTTGTTCACAATTTCGAGCTGGAAGTTGGAGGTTTGACCTACGACCCTAGAGCACATACCGTGGTATAACTACAGTTCTTCAATCCTGGAGGTCTAACCAAATTTTCCGTGATTTTTGTGAGGGGTATCAGGTGATCAGTAACATACAACAACCAACGGTTTTTGGGTAACCGTATGGTCCGTGGGTGGTTACTATCGGTGGTACATGCAACTTAAGATTTTTCAAACTAGTATGTCAAGGATACATGCTTGTACATTATATCCCGTAGAGAACACTCTCCTTCATGTAAAGGATAAAATAGCTTAAAATGGTGGTAATGACCTTCAAACTTTACAACAAATGACTATGTCACGAGAGAGGAGCACCCCCTTGAAGAAATTGGCATCGTCAACCACTACGAGGTTTTGGACAAGCCTCTTACATTCATTAATCGCATAGTCATGAATTTAGCAGAAAATTATAAACTCTTCATAGAACATCAAATGCTAGAACATCACTTAATTTATAAAATCATAAGTAGATAGTCAATACACTAAGTATCTGTTTTCATCTTAAGACACAACTCAACAGAATAGAAAAAGTAAGGGACACGACCCCTAACAAAATAAAATAATAAACTAAACTATTGATGAACATCATTATAATCTTTATATGGATGATCTTGAATCATAAGGACAGTTGAACTTGGGAATAATAATTGAAGCCCTCAGTCTATGAAAGATCCATTGGTCATCACGACCTATACTTTGTGTAAAAAGATGAAGAAGAATAGTATTAGAACAGGATGCACTAAGTATGGTAACAATGCAAAGACATTAGTTAAAGAGGACATTAATTATAAAGTATGCATCAAATCTGTTAGTAAAATTTCATGAACATTGATACAATAAGTCCAATATAGCTTACATACATCATATGGACAAGGACACTATTCATAATAGCATATAACGCCACTTAACACATTTTGAGGCACATTCAATACATTAGACACATTACTATCTTTTTACCTTAACTCATTTACTTAAGCAACCCTTAAGTAAAACATAGTACAATGTATCACCATAATGTCAACAAAGATGTTAATTCATAAATATACTTCATCAACACAACCACATATATTAATAAAGTTATTAGCACATTAAATGACATGACCATCACATAAGGATCATCACCTAAAAAAACTCCAACTCACACTAGTGCAATGTTTAGGTATCATCCCATAGTACTACTTTTATAAGTGATCCTAAGAAGTCACCCCTATACTAAGCATATCATATTCATCAAGTTGTAACACCATCATTTAATGCTACACATAAGACCAATGTAAGGTATTTCAAAAAGAATAAAAGTTCTTAGAGACTTACATGTTAGTAAAAAGGTTAATAATGTTTTAATTAAGTGTTTTAAAGTATTCATACTTGATTTGAAGTGATTTGGAGGTTAAACGTCCAAGAATGTCCGAGAAGTGTTAAAGTTAGACTAGAGACATGCATGGGTGTCTTAGTGTGTCTTGGCATGTTTTACACGCTCATTTTGGTTGAAATTGATGTGAGAGATCCTTATAATGTATACTAGTGTATTTACATTGGAGACTTCCGGTCATGACTCCCAAGTATCATCCAAAGTGTCATTAAGGAGGACCCAAGAGGTTTCCTAGACACTGCCTTGGCAGTATCCAAATGACGAGACAAGGAATGACATACCGTTCCTTAATTGATGCCCCATAAATGGTGACGTAGATAACCAATTAACCATGTGAGATTAATATCCCATGAATGTGTTTCAGTCACAAACGATAGAGCAGCAGGACGACTCATCGTCTAATCGACACGCCGTCGACTACTCTCATCGATGAAGTCTGTTTTCCTATCATGCACACTATTTCATTAAAAATATGAATGGGAAATTTATACCACATTCCTAAATTACTATGGACTTTTATTATGGTGTATTTCAGGTATATTATGTTAGGAAATAATATGAAAACCCCATTCCAAATCCATTTGTCATAATATCTTCTTCCCTCTCAAAACAATTCCTCTCAAGAAACCTCCATTGGAGATGAAGCTCAAGAACAAGTTGATTGATGGATTGTGATTGTTTCTTCATCACATTTTCGTGATTTTCTCCTATCATGAGGTATGGTGATCATTCATCTTTAAATATATGTTCTTCTAGAGAGCTCCTTCAATATTTTTGAAAGAGAATACATGATCAAAACTGCATATATTTCAACCTATCAATGGGGACTTTCTAAAATTTATTTCAAAAGATTTTTTTTGATGAATTTTTTATTTTACAATTATTTAAATTGATTTTCAATCCAATTTTATGATGAACCCATAATCCTTCCAATTTCTAAATTTAGCATATATTGTGGTTATCGTGATTTTGATGTTTGGTTGATTATACTCTGATTAAAGTATGATAAATTTATTATGGACACTTTAATCTATGAGAATTTATTATTAATTGTGGATAATTGATCAATGAAGATCAATATTTGGAGGTTTCATAAGTAGGATCGATATTTTTCTACATCCTATAGAATTGATAATGTACTGAGCATAATCTTTTCTTTATCCTATGATGATTGAATTATAATTTCGTGTATGTAAGAGTAATATTACTTAACGCATCATTTATGATTTTTTCATGAATTATGGCAATTGATCAGTGATGATCAAAGCTTGGTGAATTGGTAAATTTGCCCTACTTCTTATACTTTTCTATAGATTTGATAGCTAAATAGGGCTTGTATAACATTGTGTGGTGTGGTCAACTTATTGTGGCGGTGTTTACTTTATTTTAAACCTATATATGTTATGATGTATTGTGAAGGTGTGGTTATGATGAACACACAATATGAAGTTACATGCCTAGTCTCTTAATGTAGTATCTGTGTTAGGTGCTAATGGTTTCTTCAACATTTGAATTAAGTCGTTAGGGTTAGGTTTGTTCGATGTGCTTCCAAATATGTAGTTCTAATGTTCAATTTTCCCTACATATGTATCCCTATATGAATGAATAAATGATCTTAGCTATTGTTAGGAGTCTTTGATGTAATGTACACATATCTTGTTTCATATGCTAAATATTGTTGTGTGGTCTATGCGTGAATGTATAATGTGGTGTTCAGGTTATGGCTGCCTCAATAGTGTATTCATAGCCATTATATGATCATGTTTTACAATGTACACACACTCACACTTCATGTATGGTTATAAGTAGTATAGATTCATGTTTTCTAATGAAAATGAATATTTCCTATATGCACTAATGTCTACTACTATGCATGAAAAGTATCTGTCCACGTTAGTTTGAATGTATCTTAACTAGGATGACTTGAAAGGTGTACTAGTATAGGTAAGGGTATGCTCCTTTGGCTCTACATTGCACATGTCTACCTTGATAGATTAGTTCCTAGGGTAATTACTATATATACATGAATATGATGCAATTGGTAGAGTTGACTTGAATGTTATCTTGGAATGAGTCTTATATGAGGTTCTTGAAGTATGTTAGATCATATGTAATCTATGTGTTTCATGATATGTGGTGCTTATGTGAAAGGTTGTGCTTAAGATAAGGATGGTTGTATTAATGTTCACCTTGATGACCTTAATATTGCTTAAGTGTTGATAGTTAAATGGGAATTCATCATTGCACAAAGTATTACTAGAAGGTTACTTGGGGGGGGGTAAAGACTTAGAGTAAGATAAAAGAAGGTTACGGTGTATGAAATGATTAATGTGCCATAAATGAAATGCATGACTTTATATGATGTTATGACCATTGTGTATGTTTATATGAATTATGTGAAGTATATTGTGTAATTGTGCAAATGTTTATAATATTTCTTTCAAAAGGCATGTTGCATGATTTCAAAGTGAAATGCCCTATTTAAATGCATGTTTTTGCATGGTTGTCATAGTTAGTGCATTCTTGTCTTAACACCATTCTTCTTCACCTTTTTACACAAAGTGTAGGTTATGTATGCTTAAAGTATGTCTCTAAAGTGAAGGTCTTGATATGTGTTTCCCAAGCTCAATAAAGGTATCCTTATGATACAAGGATTTTCTATGTCAAACTTTATGTTCATAGTTATGTAATAGCCCAGTTAATGTTTTATATATTAATAAGGGTCATGTACCTATTGTACTCTAATGATGTTGAGTCTAAGATGGAAAAAGATACTTGGAGTCTAAGTATGTATTATGACTTATATTTTTTACATATATGAAGTGATGTTTCTAGCATAAGATTTTCTATGAAATTTTTTAAATTTTCCACTCAATTTATGTATGCTTATGCGATGAAAGATTACTATGGGTTTGTATAAGACCTCCAAGAGGTCCACTGTAACATGTTACTTCTAGGGGTGCTCAGTTGTCATTACAAATGTGGTATCAGAGCATGAGGTTATAAAATTCGTTTTAGGGTCCAAATCCTCATATTGCCACATCTAGTATACTCTAGTTCATCGGTGGTGAGTCGCAACACATATATGAACGAGTGGATATAGGACGACAGAGTTTTCTTTGTGCACTATTCTCATGTCATGTCATAGAATTTTACTCGATATGATCTCTCTCTTATGTTTTCTTATCTTGTGTTCTTTTAGATGTAGTTTATAGGATTAGATAGTATCTCTATGCTTGAGGGAGAAAAGGTGAGTTTTGATGCTTATCTTTGTCTTATGGTTTGATGAGTATATATCAACGTGAATTTGACATGATTTAATGTGGTGCCATTTATGGCTTTACACGTGATATATGAGAAAAAATGTATTCTGTGAAAATTATGTTATGATATGGTTATGGATTGCAAATAGTTGTTATAGTTTAAATGAGTTCCTTTTGAAATGACAATTTCGTACATGGTTTCGGTATAACGATAATATAAGATGTGTTTTAGATTTAAAGTGCTTTGGTATAATGTGGTAAACAGCTAAAGATTAATGTTACATATATCGTAATGGTTTAAATGTCTTTTATGTGAGTGATTCTTCATAGTTGCTTTGTATGAATTGTAATATTTTCTACAGGCTTGATTCTAGAATTAAAGGTAGTGTGCTTACTTTGTAAGGTGATGTGAAGTATATTAGTAGTGGGAGAACCCTTATGATTAGTTGACTAGTTCTCTTATGAACCTATTCTAAGAGTGGGGACGTCACACCCGGAGAATACACCCCAGATGCGACCGGCGTCATCGGCCTCTCAGAGGACTCAAACAATCCTCTAAGAGTTCGTCCTAACATGTCATCACTTAAATTTTGTGGAAAATTAAAAACAATTAATACAATTTGAAGTATACTTAAAATTCGTACTTACTATTCATAATAGCATACAATACTCTAAAAACTTGTCTCACGTGTAATAAACCATCTAAAGAGTATGAATCTGGACTTAGGCAATAAATAGTAAATATTCCATACACGCCTTAATACAAAAGAATCTAAAGAACATAATGGAAATACGAGTACTCTTGAAATCTACTAAACTCTTCGTAAGCTAGAATATGAGAAGATCAATAGAATCCACAAACATGAGGACCTACCAACACTTGGAGAATGAGTTCCAAGCTTATTTAATCAATTTTCGTAATCTTCAATGGCCGGACCCCACATTTGTAGTAATATTAACTAATGGGGTTAGTATGGCACATGTACTTAGTATGGGTATATGTTCATAACATATGAAAATATGTATGAAGGTGGATAATTTATCATTTCTTTGGAAAGCATTCTAGGTATATGAATGTCTTTAATGCACATACCAGGGAACATGTACAAGTTAACGATTTAATCACCATACAACATGATTATAATCAAAGACATATTATCATAGATTCCTATTAACATTTCATATTAAATAGATCATATAAACAAAACATATAAAACACTTACAGATGATCCCATCAAGAACCTACAAGTACAATGGTCGTGTGAAGCCCATAATCCCACACAACCAAGTAGATAAGATAGGAGACCATAAGTAAAGTTTTGCTTTGTATAACTTGCAACATAAGTAGTCATCACTTCATATAACAATATAACATAATAAAATAATCATCATAATGACCAACATCATATAAGAGTAACATCATGTATAATAAACACATATCTTTCATGTTATCATATTACATAAGAACAATCTCCTAGGACTTCCCTTCGAGTCAACTTGTGCAATGTCTAGGTACAGTCCCATACCCCTACCTATATTAACTAGACTCTTCAGGTCACCCTAGATAATGTCCATTTACTTGTATTTAATTTTTAATGAGGGAAAATTCGCCTTAACAGACATAGACCCTGTGATCTAAACATGTAATCCAATATCATAAATTCCCACCGGGAAAAGTAGAGAAAAACATGACATAGCATTCTAGGTGGATCCCCTAGCTAGTATCCTATGGTGGCAACATATTTTAAGTACTAGGAGATATATTAGATACCCATAGTTCCACATTACATGGAAGAATCTATATCGTAAGAGTCATTGTTAACATATCTTCCAACTAGGGAAGGGACTCCTTTCTTATCTCATTCATCGGTAATTAGTTTAAGTCCCTTTCTTGAATAATGTTTAAGTTATATTTTATCAAAAGATTATTATAGGTCATATAAAATTCACTCCTTGTATAAACATAATCATGAGTTGTTTGCGATTAGATGAGAATTTACACTCGGTCTAACCCTTCGTATTTGAGATTAACATAAAATAGTCATCTTGTGTGAAACATACAAGAGAATATCGTAACTTCAATTTATAGAGTTCTTATCATGATCACACAATTAACATATTCATAGCCCAACATATACACATAGATACATCATACATACTTCCATGAAATAGAATCATGGTTTATAGGCCAACATAAACATTGTACAGTAATCACGACTTTAGAAGACTTACCTATCGCTTCTAAGTTCCTTGTTCAAGAACTACGTTCAACTTAGAACATTCATATTCATAACATAGTGAAATACTCAATAGAATAAACAAGAAAATTTCTTCAAATCATATACAGGACTAATCCTAATATAGGAAAAGGGAAGATGTCATTTAAGAGTTCATACAAGTGTTATTTCCAATCTCAATGTTCTAATATTATCAAGTAGTAGGTATAGCCCATTCGAAACCATAAAATTGATAATAGAAATGCTTCACACTAAAATGAATCATTACAAGTTCCAACAGTCAACAATACATGCATAATTAACCATAGGAAACAATTATTTTTCTTCGAGTATCATAAATCTAGATTTAGGAAGAAAATTCATTTTGTAGAGTAAAAAACCTAGAGTTGAATTTCTTAAAAACTTATCTTTGAAAGGACCTCTTAGGGAATGGAATACCGATAGTGAAACCCATGTCTTATAGATGAATAATCCATGAAATTTGATTGGAAACCTCCAAGCCTTTGTCTTCTTCCTCAAGCTCTTCTTTTTCTTCAATGAAGTTTGAAAGAGAGAGAGATTGTTGAGAGAGATGGGAAATTGGTTTGAATCTGATTTAGACGTGTAAAAAGTGGTCTATAACTGACCTACAATCAATTTATAGTGGTCCTATAAAATACCCAAAAGACCCTCCACTTAAATTGGTTTTTTATAAAGTTAAATTTCCAAAAATACAACTTTAACGAATATGGGAAATGGCTGGTTAACGCGGGGTTAAATCCCGTCATTTTGTCTGAAATTTTTTGTTGAGGCAGTAATGTGCATGTAAACCTCGTGTCGCGGGCTTCCCCTCAAATCTTGAGGCAGAACACCTCTTAAGGCTGTTCGTCGCACACCTTGTACCCCAATCTTCTTGTTTGCAGTCTTCAAGGAAGCTTGCTCACACATGTTTGAGTCCTCTCCGAGGACCCTTCAGGTGGTCCTTGTGGTTTCTTTAATGACTTTTTGGACCCTTTGTGATATGTAATACCTACCCAAGGTCTCTTTACAAGTTCTCAACATCATTTGACACCTCTAACCTTTCACAAAACATAGGGACGTCAACTAGTTTTACTTTAGCTAGTTTCCGGACGTCAAGGTCTTTCTTTGTCGTTTTGGCTCTAAGCTTTTCCAAAATAACTTGTTACATTCATATAGGTCTGGAAACATCATTTTAATATTACTGAATAGATTAAAATCTAGTCTAAGTCATGGAATATCCGGAGTATTACATCATCCCCCTTAGAACATTCGTCCCCAAATGACACTAAAATCTTTTGGAGGGTAGGAAAAGACTCAGTAATACAGCCCAACCATCACCATCATAAAACTCATAATGAGTACTTCAATACTCCTTTGAACATATGTTTCAATGTTACACATTGACCTCAATTCATGATGCACAAATATATAAAAGCTTAACATTTCATAACACATAGTGAGGTATTTCCTTCTCAACATTATCATGAGTTCAATATGCATCAAGGAGTTACAGTCCTATCATTCTTCTCAGGACAACAACAAAACCGAAAAATATCAAGAATACACATGCATACATAATTCATATAAGTGCAAGAGTAGAGTATCAAAGCTTTCTCTTAACTAAAATTTGTACAACTTTTAACAAGACATACAGATCTTTAGCCGCAAGTAAATTTCTTGATTATTCATTAATTTCTTTATTAAGATGAATTTCTAACCTGAAGGAGTAAAAATATGAGGGTTACAGGACTTTATGTCGTCTTCAGCCTCCCTTGTTGCATCGTCAACAAGATGGTTTTTCCATAGAACTTTTATATAGGCATCCTCCTTGTTTCTCAACTTCTTGACTTGGCAATCTAGGATCTCAACTGGAACCTCTTCATAAGAGAGGTTATAATCCACCCCTAAAACTTCAATAAGAAGAATATATACTGGGTTGCTTATGCATTTTTTGAGCATAGAAACATGAAACACCGGATAAACTGAAGATAGTTCACGAAGTAGTTTCAACTCATAGGCAACCTTTCTAATTCATTATAAAACCACATAGGGACAAACGTACCAGTGAATCAACATCCCCTTATTAACAAACCTCATCACCTTTTTCATAGGTGAAATCTTCAAATAGACATGATCACCTATTTCAAACTCAGGAACTCATGTTCTACTGTTAGAGTAAGACTTTTGCCGACAATAGATTGTCTTAAATATATCTCTTATTATTCGAAATTTCTCATAGCCTCATAGATAATCTCTAGACAAAGATGTCACATCCAGGAATAGCCCCTAGATGTAACCGACATGATCTTCTTCTTTGAGGACTAAGACTAGTCTCTTAGCTTACATCATTACATTCATAAGTCAAATTTAGCCGAAAAGTTAAAACTTTTCATTAATTCAATTCGGAGGTCTACATGGACCTCTACATATACGTAGTATATATATATATATATATATATATATATATATATATATATATATATATATATATATATATATATATATATATAGATATATATATATAATATATATATATATATATATATATCAAGTATACATAGACCCTTCGGAGGAAGATTACTTAGTCTTGTACTTTTATTGTACATAAGTCTATAAAATAAAACATAGCCATATTAGTCGACTCATGTAATAACCTTCTAATAAGAGTTTAAGAATTTGGGCATAACCCAAACAACAAAGTAAGAATGCCTCACATGGGTTATACAATTTTTCATACTAAATATAAATGAAATAAGGATAGAAGTCGTAAACTGAAAACAACTTCATTAGGTAGATAGTGGCATCATCCTAAGAATGTGAGGACCTACCTTACTTGGATGATCAAGAGATCCAAGCCTTATTCAAGTCGTCTTCAAAAGCACTTCAATTATTGGAAACTAAAATGTTGGTGAAAAGGAAAAAATGGTGTTAGTACACCACTTGTACTAAGTATTAGACCATATTCACACATGATTTTAACCACTTGAACTAAGTATTAGACCATGTTCACACATAATTTAAAATCATGCTAAGAAAAGGGACATTTCATAAATATATGCAATTTACATTGAAAACAATTATGCATATTAAACAAGACCATACCAACCAACTGGACATGTTCATTAGGTCATAGGCATGTACATAACAAGAACAACAACACCAAGTCTAGTCAAGTCAACATGCATAGCATTTAGTTGAATGCATAACCAAAAATCTCTATCATGAAGTCATATTAGTAACAAGCATGAATAAAAATACCTTTCAATATGACCGAACCAATAAAATTATTCATGAACCTCTATCAAGTCAACAAATGCAATAACTAAGCAAAGCCCCATAACCTTAGTCAATCAAGTAACCCAAAAACAATCATGACTAACATCCTACTTCACATAGCATAGCATGTAAGAGTACATATCATCTTACTTTATCCGTATAGACCAACACATCTTCAAAAATGAAACTAATCATCATATAGTATCAAAAATATGCAAGTTCATCATATACATAACATATATAATCATTATCATTTTCATACATATTAACCTCCTAAGGTATCCCTCAAGGAAAACTAGTGCAAGGAATAGGTAGAGTCCCATACGCCTACCTAGTCTAAGTCATACCTCTTATTTTACCCTAGTTGGTTTGTACTTCAGTACCTCATTGTACTTTAAGAATCACTTGCCTTAATTTACATATTCCACAAGAGATAAATGTGGAATCATGTGTTGTAATACCATACACCGAAGGAAGGTGGTCTACCGGCCAAAGTAAAACCAAACATAAAAGTTGCTTTCTAGGGGGATCCACTAGCTAGTCATCCTATAGGGGAATCATAATTTGAGAAATAAGAGATAGGTATAATCCCTCTACATACCACTTGGAAATTTGGGCCTCCTCTCATGGGAATCCATTCAGTGAGTATCCATTATTATAGAGTCAACTCCACATGAGGAACTATAGGGTGGATTTTCCACTATGGAAAGCCGTCACTTTTTGAACTGTATATGTCTTTATTAACAATCATAACATATTGTAGTTCATAGGGTCTCACCCTTGTATAAAAATCATCATCATCATAGGTCAATAATAAATCCATGAGTATTCTCCTTTCATTAAAATTCATATAGGTGAGGTTAGCACATTAACATTCTCATACAATTATAAGGCACATTGGTAAATCATTTACCATCCTTATAACATTTACATTTTATGCCAAAACCTCACCAAATCATACTTAATACATTTAAATTCAACATCATTCTATCCTATTAATCCTAATACAATGCAGACTTCAATACAAAATCATGACTTAATAACAATTAACCATAATTTGAAGTAAATGATAGGGATCATAAAACTTATTAAGAGTCATTCATAATCCATCATCAACGTGTTACCATCAACCCTTACTTCTAATCAATTAGAGTACAAAATCTTAATAATTCAATGATCAATGTGATAACAAGTCTAAAGGAATCACTACATGACAATTCAATACTAGATCAAAGCTTACGGCAAAATACTTAGGTGAATTCATAACATACTTCATAACCTAGATCACTTCTCAAGAACTAGTATGAAATGACTAAAAATCACCATAATTCATTCATGATTATTATGAAAACATAATCTAGTAGTAATTCAACCAATAACCAAGTTAATTGAACCAATACATTATAATTCATATCAAGACCATAACACGGTTTAAGGGGAAAAGGTCATCTTACACAAACTAGACCAAACCATTAAGATATATCATAACTCAGTGAGGATAAATGTTAATATATACAGAATATCTTAAATAAATCATAAATAAATCAATTAAAACAACAATTTTAAGATTGGATGAAATCCACTTGAAAACTCAAATTTTCATAATCAATTTGATGGAACCCTTTGAGGAAAGAGGTCTCAAAGGTGAATTAGATATCATATGTTACTAATTGATAAAGATTGATGGTGAAACATGAATATTTTATGCCCTTAAAACCTCCCCTACCTTGGTCTTCAATGGTGTTCTTCACTACAGAGAGAAAGAAGAGATAAGGAAGAAAGTTTTGTTATGATAGTTGTGATTAGTATAATGGGGTTATGGTCTTTATATGTGGGTTCATTAAATTAATTAGGCTTCCCTAGTCCACTAAATAAATACCAAACCCTATCATTAATTAATTGGAACTAATTAAAAACGTCTAGAAAATTACAGTGACCACATATGACACCACGATCGACAAATTGTGGGTCAATCAACGGTCATTGTGCCTGTCTGTGCTGCATATGCATCGTCCTGGGAAGAGAATATTACGAGAATATTCAGAAATACCCCTCCAGTATTTTCTCTAAGTGACTAAAGTCATGGGCATCGACGCCCCATCGATTCACCAACAGCCCGTCTGTGGTATCCGTTGGTGACACTATCTTAACTTTTGCCCACTCATGCGAGGGTCCTCCTCAAGGGACCTTGGTTGTTTCTTGGGGAGTCGTACTCAGACGTTTTAAAATTAACAAACTTCAACACATGTTAGACACAGTTACACCAATTTGCATCATTTTCCGACTTCAAAAAGCTAGTCAAATAGGCTAAGACACCCTAGTACCTCATTGAACTAGTTTCCGGACGTCATGGACGTTCTTTGGTGTTTTTATTTCTAGACTTCCTAAATGTCTTATATTCACTAAAATGGACCTTAATACGGTGTCTATACCTCAGGACACTTATGTTAGGCTCTAAACACGTCTAGAATTTTCGAAGTGTTACATTATGCCACCATTATGGACATTCGTTTCTAAATGACACTAAAAATCTTATGAAGGAAGGAATACACTAAACACTAGAACTGCAACCAACAACATCAACCATATCTGTTACACAAGGAACTTCAAAATTTCAATTGAACATCCTTCTCACAACATGAAGAGCTCAACATAGCATTTATGAGTCAATTATGCCAAATTCAACTTATCAACATACTACATGTCATTTCATAAATAATCACCATATCCAAATGAACAACTTGACTTAAAACAAAAAAAAATTCAAGTTTTGTAAGTCAAAATGTACATTCACTTAATTCATTATAACTACATCAAAATGCACCTTTTGCAAAACTTCACTAAAAAACAAAAGCAACTTAAATTTTAATCATTATTTCCATTATTGGTAAGAACTACTAAACTTAGTTATCAAATATATGAGGGTAACGGGACTTTATGTCAGCCTCGTCATCCAATCTTGCTTTCTCAACTAGGTGATTCTTCCATAACATTTTTACGGAAGCCACTTCTTTAATACTCAATTTTTTTACTTGCCTATCGAGGATTTGAACCGGAACTTCCTCATAAGGGAGGTTATCCTCCACACCAATACCCTCAATAATAGACTCGGGATCACCCATACATTTCCTAACCATGGAAACATGGAAAATCGGATGAACCGAAGCCAATTCACTAGGAAACTTACAAACCCTTTGCAAGATTTCATAGTGACCCACATAACAAGTACTCAATGTCCCTTTCTTTCAAAATCTAACCATCCCTTTCATAGGTAAAATTTTCAAATTCATCTTATAACCTTGTTCAAAGTCTAAATCTCTTCCCCTATGATCGACAGAGGACTTTTGCCGACTATAGGTCATTTGCAAGCGATTCTTTATAATATGATCTTTCTCCAAACTCCTATAAATCAAATCAATACCAAGAAGCGAAGGCTCACCCACTTCAAACAATCCAAATAGGAGACCTACACCTCCTACCATATAAGGCTTCATAAGGAGAAATGGATATGGATAATCGAAACTATTATTGTGAGGAAAATCCACAAAAGGAAAATGCTTGTCTCAATTTCCCATAAAATCAGTAATACAAGTCCTAAGCATATGTTAAAGGGTTTGAATAGTAGCTACCGTTGACTATACATTTGGGGATGAACAATGGTACATAACTTTATTGTAGAACCCAACTTTTCATGGAATGACCTTCCAAACCTACATGTAAATTGTGCACCCCTATCCGATATGATGGATAAAGGAATACCATGGTGACACATAATCTCATTTATGAAGATCTTTGCATAATCTTCCACCAAATAAGTAGACTTTACGAGAATAAAATGAGTGGACTTGGTAAACCTAGATACAAAAACACATACAGAGTCATATTTGTTTTGATACAAAGGCGAACCTACTATAAAATCCATATTGATTTCATACCACATCCAAGTAGGAACTTGGATTTCATGTAGTAAGTCACCCGACTTTTGATGCTCGACTTTGGCTTGTTGGAAACTTGGACAATTATCAACAGACTACGCTATGTCCTTTTTCACACCTCCAAACAAAAATACTTTTATAAGGTGATGATACATTTTTGTCAAACCCGGATTAATGGAGTAACGGGACACATGTGCTTCCTCAAGGATCCAATTCCTCAACCCATCTACATTGGGAACACACAACCTACCTTGATTCCTCAATACATCATCTCCCTTAAGGATAATGAATCATTTAGTTTCCTAAGAACCGATTACTTCAACTCCATCAATGAATGATCAAGATGTTGTTTGGACTTTACCTCGACTACCAAAGATGATTCGGAGTTATGATAGACAATGAAATCACTATTTGAAGAATCTTCTAACCTCACATCCAATCTATCCAACCTATGAACATCTTTCAATAGGTCTTTCTTGGCTTAATATATGTGAGGCACACTACACATGGTCATACGACTTAGAGCATCCACAACAAAATTGGTATTAACGGGAAGAGGACACTTATGTCGAATCCTTGAACAGTTCCAACCACCTTCCTTGTGGGATATTAAACTTCTTTTATATAAACACATATTGGAGATTCTTATGATTGGTATACACATCAACATGGAATCCATACAAGTAATGCCTCCTTATTTTAAAGGCAAATATCATGTCCGCTAACTCAAATCATGAGCTGGATAATTTCTCTCATGCACCTTAAGTTGCTAGAAACATAGGCTATTACTTCGCAATGTTTCATAAGGACACACCCTAAACCCACTCGGGATGCATCACAATACACAACGAAAACCTTTGTGCCCTCTGTTAAAGTCAACACCGGATCAAAAGTAAGCCTATCTTTCAAGATTCGGAAGCTCTTTTCATATACCTCCAATCACTCAAACTTCTTACTCTTTTGGGTCAAAGTATTCAAGCGAGATGAAATGGACGCAAAACCATCCACAAACCTACGATAATAGCCATCTAGATCTAAGAAACTTCTAATATCGGTTGAGTCAATGCTCTAGGCAAGTTTTTCACCACCTCGATTTTCCTTGGATGAAACTCAACACCCTCACTAGAGATTATATGACCCAGAAATTACACCGACATCAACCAAAACACAGACTTTATGTACTTAGCAAATTATTGATTTTCCTTAAGAATTTACAATACCAACCTGTAATGGTTCATGTGATCTCCCTTATTTCTAGAATATATCAATATGTCGTCAACAAAAATAATGACAAATGAAGATAGGTAACTTTGAAACACTCTATTCATGACATCTATGAACGCCGCCGGGGCATTCATGTCACAAACTACATCACTAAGAGCTAATAGTGATCATATCTAGTCTGAAATTTTGTGTTTGCCATATCCTCACCTCTCACCCTAAGTTGGAGATACCCCGATCTCAAGTCAATACGAGGTAGAGGGAGAGGGTACTTTTTTTTAATAGTTATTTTGTTGAGTTTGCGGTAATCAATGCACTTCCTAAGGGACCCATCTTTCTTCTTTAAAAAAAAAAACAAGAGCACCCCATGGAGAAATACTAGGTCTAATAAAGCCCTTGTCTAGTAAATCATTGAGTTTATCCTTCAACTCTTTCAATTCGGCCGGAGCCATCTGATAAGGAGGAAATGAAATAGGATTTGTTTCCCATAACAAGTCGACACAAAAATGAATTTCCCATTCCGGAGGAATACCGGGAAGATCATTAGTAAACACATCCAGAAACTCCTTCCCTACAAGGACCGACTCAATGGGAGGAATGTCGGAGTCTAGATCTTCATCTCTTACTATATGATGTAAACACCCTTTAGAGATTATTTAACATGCTTTCAAACAAGAGATGATAATACATCTAGGGATAAAATTTCCCCCCTTCTACTCTAAAACGGGCTCATTTTTAAAGATAAACTTCACCACCCTCATTCTACAATCTATAAAAGAAAAGCAAGCATACGACTAATCTATAACCAAAATGCCATCAAAATAATCTATTGGGCAACATTATAGGACAATTTCTATACACATATTTGCAACAACCGACTTACCCATGGGGTATACACTATAAAAGTTTCATGCAAGATATTGGGCCAAATGTCAAACTTTTTATCTACCAGAGGAGAAACAAGTAAAAATTAGCACCGGGATCAAGTAAGGCATCAACATCAATAGGGAAGACTTTCAACATACCGGTCACCACGTTGGGAGAAGTCTCTTTCTCACCCCTAGAGCAGAGAGAATTAAAGCGGTTCTTCGTTGAAGTCTCATTTGAACCACTTGTTTGAGCTTGACCACTACACTTGTCTTAAATCTTCACATTAGGTAAATCCTTTACCTTGTGACCACTCTTTCCACAACCTAAGCAAAGACCCATTCCAACTAAGCATTCTCCTACATGTAATTTTCTACACGTGATATAAGTAGGCTTCTTGTTTGGTGAACTAGTATCCCTTCCGTTCTTAGACTTATGGTTAGACACCCTATCATCCATACAATTAGGGAACTTGCAAGGAACTTTATAGAAATCTACTTCTTAAACATAGATATATCTTGTATCTCAAGCCTATTCTTTGAAGAACAACCATCAAAATATATATTGCCCTCTTAGCATCTCTACTATTCTTCTTAGACGTTGACTTTTCTACAATGTTGGGCATAAAACATAAGATGATAAGTATTCATGTTGTCATGTAGCATAGCCGAATGCCATTCCTCTTGCTAATCATAAGACAACCCATTCACAAAATGGCTCATTTCATCTCTAGGATATGAAACAAAAGAAGGAGCATATTTTGATAATTTAGTGAATTTGAAGGAGTGTTCATGAACAATCATACCTCCTTGGAGAATGATGATGAACTCCACCACTTTATCTTACCTCTTCTACCTAAGAAAAGAATCGATCAACAAAACCTTCTTCAACACTACCCAAGTAACGAGTCGACCTCATTAAGGACAATTGTCTTTCTATTGGACATACCATGGCTGAGAGTATTCTAGTAGAAAACCCCATAGCATAGAGGATGTTGTACATTTTATATTATGAACAACAACCTAGGACCCATCGCAAGTAGGAGGATTCATCCTAGTGAAATCCCTTAGATGAGAGGCCATTGTAGCAGCTTGTTGGTGTGCTCGGGGTACAACATCCTGATTAGCTTGGGTTGTCATGGCTTGGACTTTAGTATTGACGTCTTATGCTTGGGTAGTAATGGGTTGGGACATTTGGAACACATCGGCCCTTTTGTTTTCATCCGTCAAAAGAGGAGGATTCAACGGGGCTTTGTCATCATTCACATCATCCTCGAGAAGAGGAACTTGATCCCTACGTGGAGGAACTCCCCCATTGGCACTCTCTCTTTCAAGTTTTTGTGCCGCATTCCTTCGACTATTCATTGCCTATATTCACAATAAGAGGATTATATTAAAAATACATAGATTTAATACTCTTAAGGCACGATATTGGACTTACAAGAAAGTGAGAAATTCCTAAGCCCTCGTAGATTACTATTCATAAGCGTGGCGCGCATTATATTTATGAATATGATACTACATAGACATGGTTTAGAGAGACATAGACTCAAAGATAATTAACAAAATGCTTTGATACAGAGTTTGTCACATCTTGGAATAGAACCTAGATGTAACTGACATCATCATCCCTATTGAGGACTAAGACTAGCCTCTTAGATTACTTCATTACATTTATATGTCAAATTTAGTGAAAAATTTAAATATTTTCATTACTTCTACTCGGAGGTTTACGTAGAACTCCACATACACCTACTATATATATATCGAATATACATACACTCTTCGTTTAAGAAGAGTACTTAGTCTTCTACTTTTCATTTTAAGTATATAAAATATAATGTAGTCATAATAGTTGTCTCGTCTAATAACCATATAATAAGAGTGTAAGTACTTGGGTATAATTCATACATCAAAGTAAGAATTCCTCATATGGGATATACAATGTTTCATACTAAATGGACAAGAAGGAAACATAGAGGTCTTAAACTCAAAAAACTCCGTTAGCAAGATAGTGGCATCACCCTCGTAAAGTGAGGACCTACCCTACTTGGATGATTACGATATCCAAGCCTTCTTCAAGTCGTCCTCAAAAGAACTTCAATGACCAAAACCTAAAATATTGGGGAATAATATAAAATGGTATAAGTACACCACTTGTACTAAGTGCGAGACCATATGCACACATACTTTGAAATCATGCTATGAAAAGGTTCATTTCATAAAAATATGCAATTTACTTTGAAAATACTTATGCATACTCAACAAGATCATACAAAGTAACAGGACATGTTCATTAGGTCATAGGCATGTACATCAAAAGAAGAAAAACACCAAGTATAGTCAAGTCAACATGCATAGAATTTAGTTGAATACATTGCCAAAATCTCTATCATCAAATCATAATAGTAACAAGCATGAATAAGTATACGTTTCAAGATGACAAAAACAAAACAACTACTAATGAACCCCTATCAAGTCAACAAGTAAAATGACCAAGAAAAACACCATAAGCTTACTCAATCAAATAACCCAACAAGAATAATGACGAACATCCTATTTCATATTGCATAGCATTTAAGAGTACATATCATCTTACTTTAACCATATATACAAACGCATTTATATATATAAGTTAAAATAATCATCATATCGTATCAACAATGTGCAAGTTCATCATATACATATCATATATCATCACAAGCATATTCATATATATGAACAAACTACTAAAGCTTCCTTGAAGGAAAACTAGTGCAAGGCATAGGTAGAGTCCCATACACCTAGCTAGGCTAAGTCAAACTTTTTAAGCTACCATAGTTTGTTTGTACTTCAGCACCTCATTTTAGTTTACTGAACACTTATCTTAACCGACATAGACCACAAGAGTTAAGTGTGGAATCCGGTGTTGTAAAACCTTACACCGAAGGAAGGTGGTCTATTGGAAAAAGTAAAAACAAACATAAACATAGCTTTCTAAGTGGATCCACTAGCTAATCTTCCTATGTGGGAAACATAGTTCAAGAACTAAGAAATAGGTGTAGTCCCTCTACACACCACATGGAAATTGGTGCCTCCTCATGGGAATCCATTGGGTGAGTATCCCTCATTAGGGAGTTAACACCACATGTGGAACTCTAGGGTGGATCTTCCTCAATGGAAAATCTTCACGTCCCATTGTCAAATTAACTCGGTAAAAAGATCAAGTCCCTTTTTGCAATGTCTTTAATTTCTTTATTAATAATAATAACTTATTGTAGGTCATAGGTTTTAACCCTTGGATAAAAATCATAATCATCATAGCTTAATGAACTAAAATTGCATGAATATTGTCCTTTCATTACAATTAATTTAGGTGAGGTTAGCACATTAACATTCTCATATCATGATAAGGCACATTGGTTTAACATTCTCATATCATGATAAGGCACATTGGTAAATCATTAACCTTTCTTATAACATTTAGTCACTAAGCCAGCACCTCACAAAATGATCGTCAATACATTTATATTCATCATCATTCCATCCTACCAATCCTAATACAAGGCATACTCCAATACAAAATCATGACTTAATCACAAATAACCATAATTTTAAGTAAAGGATAGGAATCATAAGACATACCAAGTCTCCATCATAATCTATCATCAATCTCTTACAATGAATCATTACTGAAACCCAATTAGGGTATAACATCATCATAATTCAACCAGAAAAAGGATAATAAGGCTAAAAGAATCACAACTTTACAATTCAATACAAGTTAAAAACTTAGGGCAAGATACTTAGGTGATATCACAACATACTTCATAACCTCGATCACTTCTCAAGAACTAGTATGATAGTAATATAAATCATAAAACTATTTTCATGATTAGTATAAAAACATAGTTTAGTTGTAATTAAACCAATAACAAAATCAATTGAACCAACACAATTTAATTTATATGAAGATCATAACCTAGGGTTAAGGGGAAAAGGTCATCTTCTAGAAACTAGACCAAACCGTAAAGATATATAATAATTGAGTTAGCATACATGTAAATATATTCATTATATCTAAACAAAAATCATAAACAATTAAATTTATAACATCAATGTCGAGACAGGATAAAACAAACTTGAAAACTAAAATTTTGGAAATCAATTTGATTGATCTGTATGAGGAAAGAGGTCCCAAAGGTGAATTAGATCTCATACCTTACTAATTGATGAATATTGGTGGTTAAATATGACTCTTGTCACCCCTTAAACCCTACCCTAGCTTGGTCATCAATGGTGTTCTTCATTAGAGAGAAAAAAGAAGAGAGATCGAAAAGAATTATGTTTTGTGAGTTATGATTAGTCTAATGGGATTTGTCTCTTTATATGAGGGTTATTTAACTTAATTAGGATTTTTTTATCCCTTGAATAACTAATTAAAAGCATGCAGAAAATTTCACTAACCACAGACGACATCACGATCGACGGATCATGGGTCAATCGACAACCTATCTGCCCTTACATGCTGCACATCCGTCATCTTGGTAAGAGTCTATGCAAAATGACCGCTCCAGTATTTTGTATAAGTGATCATAGACGGTTGAATTGACGACCACAAAATTCACCAACGGCCCATCTGTGGCATCCGTTGGTGACACTGTCTTTTGACAACTTTTGCCCACTCTTGTAAGGGTCCTCCTCAAGGTCCCTTTACTGGTCCTTTGGGAGTCGTACCCAAATGTTTTTTTCACGGATCAACTTGAACACATGTTAAAAAACCTTTCCACCAATATCAATAATCTAGTCAAATCGGTTAACACACGCTAGTACCTCCTTGAACTAGTTTACGGACGTCATGGACGTTGTTGGAGCTTTTTGTTTCTAGACTTCCTAGATCACTTGTATTTACTAAAATGGACCTTAACATTGTTTAAACCTTAGGAAACTTATTTTAGGCTCAAAAACAAGTCTTGGATATTTGATGTGATACACAAGGAGTGAGAAATCACAAACCTCAAATGATCCGAATGGACACCTACACCTTCTACCATAAAGGGCTTCAAAAGGCTCCATGGAAATGCTCGATGATAGCTACATTTGTAAGAGAATTCAATCAAAGGTAGATAATCATACAAGTTTCCTTTGAAACCAGTAACACGACTCTCAATATATATTCAAGGGTTTGAATGGTACGTTCCGCTTGGCCATCCACTTGAGGATGAAAAAAGGTACTAAGTTTCACTTGAGTTCCTAAACCCTTTTGAAAAGTCTTCCAAAAATGATATGTGAATCTGGCACCTCTATCCGAAATGATGGATAAAGGAATCCCATGAAGACTCACAATCTCATTAATGTAAATTCTTGCATAATATTTGGCGACATAAGTAGACTTGACAGGAATAAGATGGGAAGATTTGGTAAACCTATCAACAATAACCCATATAGAATAATTTGGCTTCCGGGTTCAAGGCAACCCAACAACAAAATCCATATTTCTTACTTCCCACATACAAGTAGGAACATCCATGATTTGGGTTAAATCACTAGGTTTGAGATGCTCAACTGTAACTTTTTAGCAATTCGAATACCTTGCAACAAACTTTGCTATGTCCCTCTCTAAACCATCCCACCAATATATCAATCTAAGGACATGATACATTTTGATGGCACCCGGATGTATAGAATAGCGAGATCCATGGGATTTTTCAAGAATTGGTTTTTCTCAAATCCTCAACATTGAGTACATGTATTCTTCCTTGGTACCTAAGAACACCACCACCCTTGGGAGAATGACTCATTGAGCATACTAAGTACCGATTCCTTCAACTCAATCTATAAAGGATCAACATGTTGCTTAGATTTCACATCCACCACTTATGATGATCCGGAGTTATGATGGACCTTGAAACCACCATTTGGATAATCTTCTAACCGCACACCTAATCAAGTAAACCTATAAACATCGTTCAAAATTTCTTTCTTATATTTTTCCACATAAGACACACTACCGATAGTCATACGAATCAAAGCATCCACAATAATATTTTCCTTCACATGGTGGTAATGGACACTCTTGTCATAATCCTTTAACATTTCTAACCATCTTGTATGTCAGAGTTTAAAATCCTTTTGTGTAAACACATATTGAAGACTTTTATGGTCACTAAACACATCAACATGAACACAATAAAAATAATGTCTACATATTTTAAAGGAAAAAACTACTGAGGCTATCTCAAGATCATGAGTTTGATAATTCTTCTCACGAACTTTGAGATTCCTAGAAGCATAAGCAATCACCTTACCATGTTGTATGAGGACACATCCCAATACAATTCGGGAATCTTAACAATACACTACGAAGCCTTCATTCCACTCTGTTAAGGTCAACACTGGAGCGGAGGTAAGATTATCTATTAACTCTTGAAAACCTTTCTCACAATCTTTTGACTACTCAAACTTCACCTTCTTTTGGGTCAAGGCTGTCAAAGGAGACCAATGGATGAAAATCCATCAACAAACCTTTTATAATACCTCGCTTGACCAAAGAAAATTCTTATGTATGTGTGTAGGCCAATTTCTGATTGCATCCCTCCTTTTAGGATTAACCTTTAAACCCTAACTAGAGATAATATGGCAAAGAAAAGAACAAAACCTTAACCAAAATTCTCACTTGCTAAGTATGGCATAAAGTAGGTGTTCTTTGAGAACTTGCAAAGCCAACCTCATGTGACTCTCATGCATATTTTCATTCTTGTAGTATATCAAAATATCATCAATGAACACAATTAAAAATGAGTAAGGTTATCTCGAAAAACACTATTCATTAAGTCGATAAATGCCGCTGGGGCATTTGTTAACCCAAAGGACATGACTAGAAATTCATAGTGACCATCTCTAGTTTTGAAATATGTTGTGGGAACATCTTTACCTCTCACCCTAAGTTGGTGGTATCCCAACTTTACGTCAATCTTGAATAATTAACTAGCACCTTAGAGTTGATCAAATAGATCATAAATCCGTGGGAGAGGATACTTGTTCTTTATGGTGCCTTTATTAAGTGAGTAAGTTATCTTAAAAAACACTATTCATTACGTTGATAAATGCCACTGGGGCATTTGTTAACCCAAAAGACATGACTAGAAATTCATACTGACCATCTCTAGTGTTGAAATATGTTTTGGGAACATCTTTACCTCTCACCCTAAGTTAGTGATATCCCAACTTTACGTCAATCTTGAATAATTAACTAGCACCTTAGAGTTGATCAAATAGATCATAAATCCGTTGGAGAGGATACTTGTTCTTTATGGTGCCTTTATTAAGTTAGTGATAATCAATGAACATTCTAAGAGACCCATCCTTCTTCATAACAAACAAGACCGGAGGACCCCAAGGACAAAACTAGGTTTATTGAAACCCTTGTCTAGAAAATCTGTAAATTGGAGATTTAACTCTTTCAATTCAACCACAGCCATCCTATATGCAAGATTTGAAATGGGGTTTATATCCGATAATACTTTAATGCCAAATGCTATTTTGCGTTCAGGAGGAACAACTGGAAGGTCATTAGGAAAGACCTCTTGGTAACTCACTACGGGGACTTAATCAATACATGGAGTTTCACATTCTAGGTCCTTAACCGTCACTACAAGGTATAAAAAACCCTTGGCTATCATCTTAAAAGCATTCATACAAGAAAGAATTTTACACCTTGGCATAGAATTTCTCCCCTTCCTTTCAAAAATGGGTTCATTAGGGAATTGAAACTTCACTACCCTTATTCTACAATCTATGGAAGCAAAGCATGCATGAAGCTAATCCATCCACAAGTTGATATCAAAATCAAACATGTCAAGTTCTACAAAATCAATAAGAGTAACTCCATTGGGGAACATTACATGACATTTCCTAGACTCTTTTTGAAACAACAGAGTCATCTCATATCTATCATTAGAAACCAAAGAGAAAGAATATTTGGACAATTTAATTATTTTAAGGAGTATTCCTTGACATCATACCTCCTTGATGAAGGATGATAAACTTCTCTACCTTAGCTTTCCTTTGCTCCCTTGGGAAGATTCTGTCATGAAGTTAATTTTTGAAGATCTACCAAGGCGTGAGACCACCTTCTAAAGCCCTACAATCCTTCCACTTATTGTACCATGTCTTAGCCACGTCCTTGAGCTGATAGGAAACAAGTTAAGCCTTCTCAGCAGTACATATTCACATAGAAACAAAATCTTGTATATATCATCAACGAAATATTGGGAGTCTTCATCAACTTTTGATTTAACAAACATGGGAGATTTCATCCTCGTAAAATCTCTTAAACGAATACCCATAGTACTAGAATGTTTGTTTTCTTGAGGTGCAACATCCGTGTTAGCTTGTGCCGTTATGGAATGAGCTTGTGTAACGACCTGTTTAGTCGTTTTGAGCAACAGAGTTCATTTCTGGAAAAACTGGCTGGAACGACGAGTGTCACGACGGACCGTCGTGGTCACGACGGCCCGTCGAGGAGGTGTCGTTCCAGGACACTTAGAATTCTTCAAATTGGATATTAAAATCGACTCTCTGTAAATTGTGATGGACCTGCAGGACGTGCCGTCACATCCACGACGAACCGTCGTGAGTTTCCGTTGCAAAACACTTCAACTTTTGAGAATTTGGTACAAGAAACGAGTTTCTGACCGTCATGACGGAGGTGCAGGACGGACCGTCACAGGGGTGACGGGCCGTCACAGTTCACCTGAAAATTGAAGAGGCTGCGACGACCTGTGTGACGGACCGTCGCAGGCACGACGGCCCGTCACAGGTCACGCAGATCCCAGTCAGAATAGGATTTCTCCACACATTTTAAGGGTCGTTTTTGACTATTCTTTCCTTAATTATAAAGATTGAGGGTTAACATTAATAAGTCTAATTACTTAGGGGTTAAAAGAGGTAACCTTAAGTTAATTAGGGGGTTTTATAGTCCTCTTTTATTCTTAATTATATGTTAATTAGGGTAAAATAAGGAGGGTTTGAATAAAACAAAAGAGAAAGAACAAGAGAGAAAAGAGAGAAACGAATTGAGAGAGAGAATTGATCAATCGAAGGGGGAAGAGGAATAACAAAGCTTGGAAGATTTCTTGTTGATTCCAATTCTTCGGTGGAGGTAGGTTATGGTTTATATTACGATATTCGTAGTGAACTCTTAATAGTGAATAATATGTGTTGATGATATTGTAAACCTGTCTATATGCTTAATTGTATGCTTGCATGAATATGATTATGTGATTTTGATAAAACAAGCATGATGAAAACCATTGAATCCCAAATCTTGAAAGAATACTTTAATCTATGATATTAATGATGATGCCTTGGTATAAAAGAAGGCTTGACGAATTAAAGTAATGGGATTAATGATGCCTTGGTATAGAGAAGGCTTGATGAACGGATAGAATGAATTTAGTGGATCGGAGTGTCACGTACCGACACATAGTAATAGTGGATTGGAGTGTCACGTTCCGACACATAGTATTAGTGGGACGGGTGTCACGAACCGACACGTAGATATAGGGGATCGGAGTGTCACATACCGACACATATAGGGGATCGGAGTGTCACGTACCGACACATATAGGGGATCGGAGTGTCACGTACCGACACATATAGGGGATCGGAGTGTCACGTTCCGACACATATAGGGGATCGGAGTGTCACGTTCCGACACATATAGGGGATCGGAGTGTCACGTACCGACACATATAGGGGATCGGAGTGTCACGTACCGACACATAGTGGTAGCGGATCGAGTGTCACGTTCCGACACATATAGGGGATCGGAGTGTCACGTACCGACACATATAGGGGATCGGAGTGTCACGTACCGACACATAGTGGTAGCGGATCGGAGTGTCACGTACCGACACAAGAGGAAGAAAGATAATGAATCTTGAAAGATGTTAATATACTCAACATAATGAACTTAATTCCAAATGAGCATGGTATTGAGGCTTGAGCCCTCATGGATGAACTTGATGGTATTTATTGACGATTATAATACTTGTTGTTGCTACATGTTGAGTTTATAGTTGATTTATAATATTACTTGATATGTATTATCTTCTATTTTGAGTTGGCCGATGATATCTACTCAGTACGTGTGGTTGTACTGACCCCCTACTTTTATGTTATCTCTTTGTTATTTGTGTAATGCAGCAAACGTTCCGTCAACTTCAACTCCGCAGTAATTCAAGCCAGTCTTCGTCAACACCGGATCTTCAGGGTGAGCTAACGCTTCTAGCTTGGACTGGATCTTCTTCTTCAAGTCTTGATGCCTTGAACTTCCGGCATGGACTAGCTTTTTAGTTATTTTTGTTCTTAGACATTTTTAGTTTAGTAATTTGAGGATAGATGTTCTTGTGATGATGACTTCCAGATTTTGGGGATGATAATAATAGTTGAGGTTTTATTTATGAGTTAAGTCTTCCGCATTATTTTCTGTTGATATTATATTGAAATGTTAAGGTTTAGATGGGTTGGTTCGCTCATATAGGAGGGTAAATGTGGGTGCCAGTCGCGTCCCCGATTTGGGTCGTGACAAACTTGGTATCAGAGCATTAGGTTCATTGGTCTCATCACACAAGAACAGGTCTAGTAGAGTCTTAAGGAACGGTAGGGGGACGCCTTTACTTTTCCTTGAGAGGCTATAAGACTTTAGAAAATTCCATTTTTCATTCTTTCTTTCGTACTACTACTTGAGTCCAATTGGTATCTAGGTGATACAAATTGGTATCTGACCATCTTCACTCTATTTCGCAGATGGTTAGAACTAGAGCAACGACCGCACCAGCAGCGACAACGGAAAGACAGGAAACTACTGAGCCAGCCACTGGGGCTGTGGCTCGAGGAAGAAGAGCGGCAAGAGGCCGTGGAAGAGGTCGTGGGAGGACGTCTTCTAGAGGAAGAGGACGAGCCCCTAGCCCATCTGATACTAGGGCGGTGACTCCCCCACCAACTGAGGATGTAGTAAGAGAGGGTGAGAAGGGGAAACTGAACAAGGGCAGAATGAGGAATTGCCACCCCAACCTACCCCAGAGATGATCAACCAGGTACTTGCTATCTTAGCGGTTATCCGATCAGGGTCAAGCTCCTCCAGTGGTTTCTGCACCAACACCTCCGGTTTCAGAGATACGACATACGGCTACTATGGCTCCCCGCATGGATGCATCATTGGGAATAGGCACATTTCCACGACTTACTACTGGGCCTATTATGACAAATGATCAGCATGAACTTTTCAGTAAGTTCTTGAAATTGAAACCTCCAGTCTTCAAGGGTGCAGAATCTGAAGATGCTTATAATTTTCTGGTTGATTGTCATGAGCTACTACACAAAATGGGAATAGTAGAATGGTTTGGCGTTGAGTTCGTAAGCTATCAATTTCAAGGGAACGCCAAAATGTGGTGGCGGTCACATGTTGAGTGTCAATCAACAGAGGCACCACCAATGACTTGGGAATCATTCTCTACCCTGTTTATGGAGAAGTATATCCCAAGGACTTTGAGAGATAGAAAAAGGGACGAGTTCTTGAGTCTCGAGCAAGGAAGGATGACAGTAAACGCGTATGAGGCTAAATTTCGCGCACTATCCAGATATGCCACCCAACTTTGTTTCAGTCCACAAGAACGGATTCGCCGTTTCGTGAAGGGGTTGAGGTCGGAGTTGCGGATTTCAGCCTTACAGGTAGCGGCAACGGCAACATCCTTCCAAGAGGTGGTAGACTTTGTGATAGAGGTGGAAGGAGTGAAGCCAGAATGACTTCACCACGACATCGACATCAAAGAGGTTTCGAAGGGGAGGTGAGTTTAATGGTTCCTACTCTAGAGGACAGAACTCCGGAGGTCACTCAGTTCGACCAATACAGTCTTCACTACAGACTGTAGTGGGGGTCCACCTCAGAACGGTCAACACTACTCCGAGAGACCTATGCCCGATTCCAGAGAGTGCTATGGATGTGGGGAGATTGGACATATTAGGAGGAATTGTCCAAAACAGAGTTACAGAGCCCCACTAGCTAGAGGTAGGGGTGGTCATGGTAGAGGCCGTTTTTCTGGAGGACGTGGTGGTCGAGGTAATGGTGGTCACCAAAACGGCAGAGGTGATGGGCAAAACGGAGCCACTACTACACAACATGGTAGGGGCAACGGACAGACAAATGATAGGGCCCATTGTTATGCTTTCCCTGGGAGGTCTGAAGCGGAGGCGTTTGATGCTGTTATCACAGGTAATCTCTTGGTTTGTGATTGCATGGCATCTGTATTATTTGACCCTGGCTCCACGTTTTCATATGTATCTTCCTCATTTGCTAATGGTCTAAATTTACATTGTGAATTACTTGACATGCCTATTCGTGTTTCTACTCCGGTGGGTGAGTCTGTGATAGTTGAAAAGGTCTATAGGTCTTGTTTGGTGAATTTTGTGCGGAGCAACACTTATGTAGACTTGGTTATTTTAGAAATGGGAGACTTTGATGTAATTCTGGGTATGACTTGGCTTTCTCCAAATTTTGCGATTTTGGATTGTAATGCTAAAACAGTGACGTTAGCCAAGCCTGGGGCAGATCCGTTAGTGTGGGAGGGTGACTACACTTCCAATCTGGTGCGTATCATATCCTTTCTTCGTGCTAAGAAAATGGTTAGTAAAGGATGTTTAGCTTTCTTGGCACATCTCAAGGATGACACTACCCAAGTACCTTCGATCGAGTCGGTTTCAGTAGTCTGTGAGTTTTTGGATGTGTTCCCTGCAGATCTTCCTGGTATGCCACCAGATAGGGATATTGACTTCTGTATCGATCTTGAACCGGGTACTCGCCCCATTTCTATACCCCCGTATAGAATGGCTCCCGCCGAATTAAGAGAGTTAAAGGCACAACTTCAAGAGTTGTTGAGCAAAGGCTTCATTAGACCAAGTGCATCTCCTTGGGGTGCTCCGGTTTTGTTTGTGAAGAAGAAGGATGGGAGTTTTCGGATGTGCATAGACTATAGACAACTGAACAAGGTAACTATCAAGAACAAGTACCCCATTCCTCGCATTGATGACTTGTTCGATCAGTTACAAGGTGCTTGTGTCTTCTCAAAAATTGACTTGAGGTCCGGTTATCACCAATTGAAAATACGAGCAACGGATGTGCCAAAGACTGCTTTTCGAACTAGGTATGGGCATTATGAATTTGTAGTAATGTCGTTTGGTCTTACTAATGCCCCTGCTGCCTTCATGAGCTTGATGAACGGTATTTTCAAGCCATACTTGGACCTCTTTGTGATTGTGTTTATTGATGATATACTGATATACTCCAAAAGTAGGAAGGAACATGAGGAGCATTTGAGAATGGTGTTAGAGTTGTTGAGAAAGAAAAAGCTTTATGCGAAATTCTCCAAGTGTGAGTTTTGGCTAGAATCAGTGTCCTTCTTGGGGCACGTGGTTTCTAAGGATGGAGTGATGGTGGATCCATCCAAGATTGAGACAGTGAAGAATTGGGTAAGACCTACAAACGTGTCAGAAATAAGAGTTTTGTGGGTTTAGCTAGCTACTACCCCCCACCACGCGATTCGTCAAGGGATTCTCTTCTATTGCTTCCCAATTGACGAAGTTGACTAAGCAGAATGTTCCATTCGTATGGTCAGATGAATGTGAAGAAAGCTTCCAGAAGCTTAAGACTTTGTTGACTACCGCGCCTATCCTCACCTTGCCGGTAGAGGGTAAAAACTTCATTGTTTATTGTGATGCATTCTATTCTGGGTTGGGTGCAGTGCTAATGCAAGAGAAGAATGTGATTGCTTATGCTTCGAGGCAATTAAAGGTGCATGAACGTAACTATCCGACCCATGATTTGGAGTTGGCCGCGGTAGTATTTGCACTAAAGTAATGGAGACATTACTTGTATGGGGTTAAGTGTGAAGTCTAACACGGACCATCGTAGCCTACAATATGTATTCACTCAGAAAGACTTGAACTTGAGACAGAGGAGATGGATGGAACTACTGAAGGACTACGACATCACTATCTTGTATCATCCGGGAAAAGCAAATGTTGTGGCAGATGCTTTGAGTAGAAAGGCCGGAAGCATGGAAGTCTAGCTCATTTGCAAGCTTCTAGACGCCCATTGGCTAGAGAAGTGCAGATTCTGGCTAATGACCTTATGAGGTTGGAAATAAATGAGAAGGGAGGATTGTTAGCTTGTGTAGAGGCAAAATCTTCTTTTCTTGATCAGATTAAGGGGAAACAGTTTGATGATGAGAAGCTAAGTCGAATCCGAGATAAAGTGTTGCAAGGAGAGACTAAAGAGGCAATAATTGATGAGGAAGGTGTTTTTGAGAATTAAGGAAGGGTATGTGTACCCCGCATCGATGATTTGATCACCACTATTCTTACCGAGGCTCATAGTTCCGGATATTCTATACATCCTGGTGCAACCAAGATGTATCGCGACCTAAAGCAACACTTCTGGTGGAGTAGAATGAAGCGTGATATTGTTGAGTTTGTTGCCAAATGTCCAAATTGTCAACAAGTAAAGTATGAACACCAGAGGCCCGGAGGAACACTTCAGAGAATGCCCATTCCTGAATGGAAGTGGGAGAGAATCGCGATGGACTTCGTGGTTGGTCTTCCCAAGACATTGAGTAAGTATGACTCTATTTGGGTGATTGTTGATAGGTTAACTAAGTCCGCTCACTTCATTCCTGTCAAGGTGACCTACAATGCAGAGAAGTTAGCCAAGATGTACATCTCAGAGATCGTTCGGTTGCATGGAGTTCCACTCTCCATCATATCTGATAGAGGTACGCAGTTTACTTCTAAGTTTTGGAGGACATTACATGCTGAATTAGGTACTAGGTTGGATCTTAGCACTGCATTTCACCCACAGACCGATGGACAGTCTGAGCGAACGATTCAAGTGTTGGAGGATATGCTTCGTGCGTGTGTGATAGAGTTTGGTGGCCATTGGGATAGCTTCTTACCTTTGGCAGAGTTTTCATATAATAATAGCTATCACTCCAGTATCGATATGGCTCCATTTGAAGTATTGTATGGGAGGAGGTGTAGGTCTCCCATCGGTTAGTTTGATGCCTTTGAAGTTAGACCTTGGTGGACTGATCTGTTGAGAGATTCTATGGAGAAGGTGAAAGCTATTCAAGAAAAGCTTCTAGCGGCGCAAAGTAGACAAAAGGAGTATGCAGACCGAAAGGTTAGAGACTTGGAGTTCATGGAAGGTGAACAAGTCTTGTTGAAGGTTTCACCCATGAAAGGGGTGATGCGGTTCGGAAAAAGGGGTAAGTTAAGTCCAAGGTATATTGGACCATTTGAAGTGCTTAAGAGATAGGGGAGGTGGCTTATGAATTAGCCTTGCCCCAGGGCTGTCCGGAGTGCATCCGGTGTTTCATGTATCCATGTTGAAGAGATACCACGGAGATGGAAACTACATTATCCGTTGGGATTCAGTTTTGTTGGATGAGAACTTGACTTATGAAGAGGAACCGGTTGCTATATTAGATAGAGAAGTTCGCAAGCTGAGGTCGAGAGAGATTTCATCCATCAAAGTGCAATGGAAGAATCGACCGGTTGAAGAGGCTACTTGGGAGAAGGAGGCAGATATGCAAGAAAAATACCCATATCTGTTTACAGATTCAGGTACTCCTTTTCGCCATTGTTTTTCTTCTTTTGATCGTTCGGGGACGAACGATGGGTAAATTGGTATCTATTGTAACGACCTGTTTAGTCGTTTTGAGCAACAGAGTTCATTTCTGGAAAAACTGGCTGGAACGACGAGTGTCACGACGGACCGTCGTGGTCACGACGGCCCGTCGAGGAGGTGTCGTTCCAGGACACTTAGAATTCTTCAAATTGGATATTAAAATCGACTCTCTGTAAATTGTGACGGACCTGCAGGACGTGCCGTCACATCCACGACGAACCGTCGTGAGTTTCCGTTGCAAAACACTTCAACTTTTGAGAATTTTGTACAAGAAACGAGTTTCTGACCGTCATGACGGAGGTGCAGGACGAACCGTCACAGGGGTGACGGGCCATCACAGTTCACCTGAAAATTGGGGAGGCTGCGACGACCTGTGTGACGGACCGTCGCAGGCACGACGGCCCGTCACAGGTCACGCAGATCCCAGTCAGAATAGGATTTCTCCACATGTTTTAAGGGTCGTTTTTGACTATTCTTTCCTTAATTATAAAGATTGAGGGTTAACATTAATAAGTCTAATTACTTAGGGGTTAAAAGAGGTAACCTTAAGTTAATTAGGGGGTTTTATTGTCCTCTTTTATTCTTAATTATATGTTAATTAGGGTCAAAGAAGGAGGGTTTGAATAAAACAAAAGAGAAAGAACAAGAGAGAAAAGAGAGAAACGAATTGAGAGAGAGAATTGATCAATCGAAGGGGGAAGAGGAATAACAAAGCTTGGAAGATTTCTTGTTGATTCCAATTCTTCGGTGGAGGTAGGTTATGGTTTATATTACGATATTCGTAGTGAACTCTTAATAGTGAATAATATGTGTTGATGATATTGTAAACCTGTCTATATGCTTAATTGTATGCTTGCATGAATATGATTATGTGATTTTGATAAAACAAGCATGATGAAAACCATTGAATCCCAAATCTTGAAAGAATACTTTAATCTATGATATTAATGATGATGCCTTGGTATAAAAGAAGGCTTGATGAATTAAAGTAAGGGGATTAATGATGCCTTGGTATAGAGAAGGCTTGATGAATGGATAGAATGAATTTAGTGGATCGGAGTGTCATGTACCGACACATAGTAATAGTGGATCGGAGTGTCACGTTCCGACACATAGTATTAGTGGGACGGGTGTCACGAACCGACACGTAGATATAGGGGATCGGAGTGTCACGTACCGACACATATAGGGGATCAGAGTGTCACGTACCGACACATATAGGGGATCGGAGTGTCACGTACCGACACATATAGGGGATCGGAGTGTCACGTTCCGACACATATAGGGGATCGGAGTGTCACGTTCCGACACATATAGGGGATCGGAGTGTCACGTACCGACACATATAGGGGATCAGAGTGTCACGTACCGACACATAGTGGTAGGGGATCGGAGTGTCACGTACCGACACAAGAGGAAGAAAGATAATGAATCTTGAAAGATGTTAATATACTCAACATAATGAACTTAATTCCCAAATGAGCATGGTATTGAGGCTTGAGCCCTCATGGATGAACTTGATGGTATTTATTGACGATTATAATACTTGTTGTTGCTACATGTTGAGTTTATAGTTGATTTATAATATTACTTGATATGTATTATCTTCTATTTTGAGTTGGCCGATGATATCTACTCAGTACGTGTGGTTGTACTGACCCCCTACTTTTATGTTTTCCTCTTTGTTATTTGTGTAATGCAGCAAACGTTCCGTCAACTTCAACTCCGCAGTAATTCAAGCCAGTCTTCGTCACACCGCATCTTCAGGGTGAGCTAACGCTTCTAGCTTGGAATGGATCTTCTTCTTCAAGTCTTGATGCCTTGAACTTCCGGCATGGACTAGCTTTTTAGTTATTTTTGTTCTTAGACATTTTTAGTTTAGTAATTTGAGGATAGATGTTCTTGTGATGATGACTTCCAGATTTTGGGGATGATAATAATAGTTGAGTTGTTTTATTTATGAGTTTAAGTCTTCCGCATTATTTTCTGTTGATATTATATTGAAATGTTAAGGTTTAGATGGGTTGGTTCGCTCACATAGGAGGGTAAATGTGGGTGCCAGTCGCGTCCCCAATTTGGGTCGTGACAGCTTGGGTGGTGATGACTTGGGTTATTTGCAACATGGATTCCCTAACCTCACGATCCCTCATAACTGGAGGATTCACCAAAACTTGATCATGTGCAGTGTCTTGCACTTAAGGTGGGACTTGATTTCCTTGGGAAGTAGCTACCGCATTCGCAATCTCTTTGCCTACTCTTATCGTGGCTGTACTTCTTGTGTTCATCCCCTATAACCCCAAGAATGCGATTAGATGCTAAAAGAGACATAGTGTCAAAACTCTAAACGCACAACATAGGATTATCTAAAAAAGAGAAATTTCCTAGTCATCGCATAGCCTCTCATTGATAGTTGTGGCGCACTTCACAACCATGAACAATACACTATGTAATGTTGCCTAGTGAGACATTGATCATAAGGATATTTAACCATGCTTTAATATGAATCTTGTCACACCCGGAGTGTGCACCCCATATGCAACCTGTATCATCGTACTATAATAGGACTCAAACAAGCCTCTTAGCGCACGTGATAACATGTCATCACTTAAAATTTGTGTAAAATTTAAAACTTTTAATACTTTGTGAAGTATACTTAGAGTTTATACTTTAATATTCATAATAGCAAACGATATTCTAAAACGTTGTCTCACATGTATAAAACCATCTAAAGAATACAAGCCTAGTCATGTTGGAATTATGTATTTCCCTAATGTTTACTTAAAGGTTAGTATGTATCCCTTAAACCTTAAAGATAAGGACAAAATTGATGTTGACCTACTTTAAAAGTGGTTAGTTGTCCTCTAAGATTGATCTTAAGTATGACTATTTGAGGAAGTTCTTTATTGTACCTAGGTGTAGTTTGTTTTATGTTTTCTCCCAAGGTGATAATGTGGGTTGAAATGACCTAGAAGTTACCTTGCCTTGTGTTGAAAGAAAAGAAAAAGACCTTTATGACCAAGTTTTCTCAAATGATTCCCCTAAAGTTTTCATGACCCTTTGTATTCATGCAATTATTAAGGCCTTATGTGGTTGGGTAGTGTCACGACTGGGGACAACCCCCTAGAAGTAACATGGCATACTTGACCTCTAAGAGGCCTTATATGATCCCTTAATTATCATTCATCGCATTGTCATAGGTAAATTAGCGAATAATTTAAAACTTTTCATAGCACATCATATGCTAGAAACTTTACTTCATACATATGAAATATCACAAGTACATATTTACACTCTATTTTTTTCCATCCTAGAATAAATTATCATAAGATAACATTAGGTACACGACCCTTACAACATAATCGTAAGTAAATAATTACAAGACATTAAACATGAGTTGACATAGGACATCCTTGAAACTTAAGGATTCCTTTTGCTTGAGCTTGGGAAACACATAACAAGCCCCTCAGTCATAGAGACACCCTTTTCAGCATCTGTAACCTACACATTGTGTAAAAAGTTAAAGAAGAATGGAGTGAGTACACGAATTCACTAAGTATGGCAACCATTCAAAAACATGCATTGAATAGGGAAATTTTTCGTGAAATCATATTTCTTGCCTTTTTGAGAAATCATCATAAAACCTTTAAAAATGAAATAATTATATCATTTACATACTTCCTATAGGCATATTTCATGGTCAAACATAATATAAAATCATACAATGCATTTAAGGCAATTTAAGACCATTTTACATTAAGCGCTTTCACATTACATTGAGTATATTTTCTCTTTAGAGTGAATTCGTTTCATCTTTATTCCTTAAAATACCAAGTAGCCCCCTAGTTATACTTGGTGCAATGTATCACTTTAAATCCAAAAAGAAAACCGTACATACAACCTACACAAGAAACATTACAATCTTGTAAGTATAGTACATTATAGACACATTTAAGTCAAGACACTGATGTCTTTACATTAAGCTACCTCAACCTGGATATATACTAACTCCACTTCTCATAAATATGGAAATATAGACAACTTACATTATGTCAAGCAAGACCTTCATCAAATAGTCATTAAGACAAACATTATGCATATACAACAAGACCACTTCATATAGGCTCATTAAATGCATTTATTCACAACATCTAGACAAATACTACCATTCCATGTATAAGGAACATAAACATAGTCACATGCATTAGAAAACCTTCATAGGACTTCCCTCAAGAGCCACTTGTGCAATAAATAGGTGAAGTCCCATACCCCCACCTACACTAACCAACTATCCTTAGGTTATTATAGGTAGGTGATTACTTTATTTCCATTATAATTTTTGCTTTACGGACACTATATACTTAACTTACACTAATACCATGGGTGCTAAACATGGAATTTGGTGTTTTAGATCCTTACACCAATGGAAGGTGTTCTTACCTAGTCAAGGTAGTAATTTATCACATGCTAGCATACTAGTGAAATCACTTTCTAGATACTTTGTGGCAAGCATAAATTATGGAACTAAGAGATATACACAACCCTCTACATGATCATTAGTATTGGAGCCTCATCTCATGAGAAACCACGGGTGAATCTTCCTCAAGGAAAGTCAACACCTTGTATGGAACCATAGGTGAATGTTCCTCCAAAGGAAGTAAACACCTTATGAAAACCCAATGGTGAATATTCCTCCATGGGAATCCAACACCTATCATTGTCAAGTTCACTCGGTTCTAATCTAAGGTCACTTTATTGAAAACCCTTTGTTAACATTACTCATAAAATGTAGGCATTAGGATATTGACTCCTCATATGCTTAGCTTTAGGTCATAGATGAATGTTATTCAAGTGAGAAACACTTTAACATGGACATACCATATGTAACAACGTATTTAGTTTAGGGTATACTTGAGAACACCATTCAAGGACTCTCGATTGACTAGATTATCATACATGTGTGTTTGTCTACTTTTATGTGAGAAAACCTTTCACATAACACATTAATGTCACACATGTTCATATATCAATGCATCAATCTATGGGTGTAACTATATGATCAATCCTTTAATATCAACACTTAAGAAACTAAGCACATTCATACTTCGTCATTTCATATATTTAACACCATAGCATATAAGAAATGTTCATATATTAATATTCATGTACTTAGAAGACCAACCTAGGAACTATCCTATAAATTTAGTTGAAAATTTAAAAATTTTCATAGCACATCATATGCTAGAAATTTCACTTATATCATAAGTACATATTTAGAGTCTAGTCCCTTTTTGTGATCACAGACTCAACATCATAAGAATACATTAGTGATACTACCCTTAAAAATAACCATAAGTATATAATTAGGATACTTTAAACATGACTTAACAGAGGACATCCTTGAATCTTGAATGAATCCTTTTGCTTGAGCTTGGGAAACACATACAAAGCTCTTCAATCATAGACATATCCTTTCAAACATCCATAGAAACCACATTGTGTAAAAAGGTGAAGAAGAAATGATTTAGTAATATAATGCATTAAGCATGGAAACCATGCAAAAACATGCATTTAGAAGGGACATCATTCTTGAAATCATACTTCTTGCCTTTATGACAAATCTTCATAAAACCTTTATACAAAAATTGTTATGTGATTTAATTTATTCATATCGGCATATTTTATGGTAAAAAATATTTTTAAAAATCATACAATGGATTTAAAGCAATTTAAGACCATTTTATACTAAGTGCTTTAACATTACAATGAGCTTATTGCAAGACTCCCAAAATGAGTTACGGTGTCTATATACTTAAATGTTTGTCATAAAGGTATAAGGTACTAAAATGACTTATAATATGGTATAGATGCAGTGTGTAATGTTTGACCTGATTTGGAAGTCAAACGTTAAGGGACGACAAACACGTTGGACGACTAGTCACCTATGTGCTTCATGTGCCTATACATGCATATATTCGTGTTTCATGAATTTTTGAAGTCTTAAAATGGTATATAATGATTTTTATAGGTAATATATGAAGTTTCATGAAGTTTGGAGGTCAAGACTCTAAGATATTCGAAATTAAGCACTTGAGATGTTTAAGTATGTCTTGATGGGACAGAGCACATTTGAACGTGTTTCGTGTGTGAATTTTGGGTGAAACATGCATGGAAGATCCTTGAACTGTCAATATTCATATTTACATTGGAAACGTCTGGGTATAACTTCTCAAGGTCCCCGCAAAAGGGACCACAAAAAAGACTCAAGGGCTGTCGAGATACTACCTTGGTAGTGTCAATCGACTAAACAATACAACACCCAGTTTATTTACCAACAGACCGTTGGTGGGGTATAGTCGATGGAAACTTATATTGGAAGAGTCTCAACCCAAGAACAGGCCTAGGTCCAATTTACTGAAGCCATATACGGCCCATCGATGGACCTACTGGCCGTCGATGGTGCCCGTTGATGGTGGCCTACAACTAATGCCATGTCACGGCCTCATTAAAGGGGTGAATGTGAAACTCACCCCACCTCCTAACCAGACTCTTCTTGGTTTAATTCATTATATCTTTGTGTATTTAAGGAATGAAACACGTGAACAACACATTTCGAATCCCTTCTACAAATAATAGAGGTTCCCTCCAAAATCTGCTCACTAGAAACATCCATTGTAGGTGATGCTTAAGAACAGCTTGGAGGTTGCATTCCTGTGTTTTATTCATCATGTTTTAAAGGTTTTAATGAATATAAAGGTATGATGATTCTTTATCTCTTAGTAACCTTTCACTTGGAGAGTTAATCTCAATGTTTTTCAAAGAAATGTCATGAAATATGATCTTCTTCAATCTGGACATGGGTTCCTTTTAAAAACGTTTTTAATGGTTTAATAATTATTTATTTATGTTAATGTGATGATTTTAACGTGATTTATTAATCTTATTGCATTATGAACCATGTCCCTTCCCAAAATTGATTTAGCCCTTGCATGGGCCTTGTGATCATGGCTTCTTAATGGTTGAATTATAATTCTCTTGCCTCGAATTGTCTTTATATACTATTATTGACATGAATTAATGATTAATTTATTATGAAGGATCCATGTGGATCAATATGTGAAGATATAAACATGCCTAGTTTAGATCTGTAAGAGTTCACTGTATCATTGCCTTCTTAATGATTGAATGTTGAATTCGATTAGGTGAAGATGATTATAGATACTGTTTTAAGTTAAAATCATGATTGAATTATGGATAGGAATCTCGTATGATCAATGTAATAAAGGATTTTAATTAATTTATCTAGTTTCTTCTGGCCTATCGATTGATAATACAATATATGTGATGTGATCTCGATTTTATTTATGACGAAGCATGATTCCTTTTTATTAATGATCTATTTATCTACTGAATAACACTTATTTTATTTTTAAAATATGATTGATGATAAAGGCTTTAGGCAATTAATAGTATTGCTTACTTCCTCAATTCTCTCTTGAATAGATATTTTAGTGCCTAAGTTCGTACTTTGATCTTGTAGAGCTTTAAGCATGATTAAATGTATGATTATATGCTTCCATATATATTTCATGTTAACGAAATTGGTTAATGGTTTATGTCCTTCTACATTCTAGCATGTTAATGATGTTTTTTACTAGTTTGTAGCATGGCCTTGTAGTTGCTTATGCATGACTTCATTTATGATTATTATGCTTTACCTACTTCCATATACTTGAATTTTTTATGAAAGAGTGGTTATGGGCAATGATGACCAAAGGCTAAAGGATTGGTAAGAATTTCTCTACTCTTGTACTTCTCTACTTCTTTATAGTAATGTTGATGAAGTCTTGTATGACATTGTGTGGTATGATCTACTTATGGTGGAAATGTTTAATTTATTGTCATTATATATGTGTTTACCATGGACTTTAAGGCAATTTGATGAATATATGAATTAGTTGTTATGATGTTCACCTTATGTTTAACTTGTGCCTAGTCTTCTACTTTATTTGTGAATCTAGGTTATGTTACTATTCTTATGATCATGTAAATGTTTATATTAGGATCATGTGTAGATGCTTACATTAATGAATTATTAAGGATGGATGACCCCTAACCATGTATCCTTATGTGAATGTGTGAATAGCTAAGGTTAGGAGTCTTGAATATGATGTGAAGATTCTCTTGCCTCCTATGCTAAATGGTGTTGTGTGGTCTATGATTTGTTGTGCATTATGGTTTTAATAGGATGGCTGCCTCAAGATTTTATGGATACCCATTATGTGATCATGTTGACCAATGTACACACACACTCACACATTACGCATGCTTACATGTAGTATAAGTCATGTTGTCTAAATGAAAGGTAGTTCTCATATTCACTAGTGTCTACTAATATGCATGTTAAGATGATGTCTATGAAAGAATAATATGTGTTTCCTTAAATAGGATGACTTGATAGGTGTACTTTTATTATATGTGTTCCTTGATAGGATAGTTTCTAGTTTTGGTCTCTATGCGTATGAATATGAATCTATGAACAAGTATGACCTTAAATGTTATGTGAAACATTTGCTCATATATAAGTACACACACATGGATGATGATATAGTAAATATAGGGGCCCAGAAAGGTATAACCAACAATACTGTAATCCTAGAAAGGTGCTTGAATATGCTATAAGCATATGAGAAACAAATATCTTAAGCCTGTATTTTATGAAGAATGTTAATAAAGGATTTTAATAAAAAGGAACTTAGCTTAGCACTGAGTGAATGATAATGAGAAGTGTTTACTTCCCTTGGAGGAAGATTCACCATTTGTTCCTTATAGAATGTTGACTTCCCTTAGAGGAATACTCACCTATGGATGAACATAAGGTGGTGGATTCAATTTCAGGAAGGTTCACCCATGTTTTCTCATGAAAAGAGGCCTCAATTTCCAAATGGCATGTAGACGGATCATACCTATCTCTTAGTTCCATAAACTATGCTTGCCACATAGAATCTAGCAAAGTGAATTCACATAGGATGCTAGGATGTATGTTAAGATTCTACTTTGTCTAAGTGGAACACATTGCATTGTTGTAAGGATCTAGAACACCAAATTCCATGTTTAGCACCCATGGTATTAGTGTCGGTTAAGGCTATATTTTCCCTAATATAAAATTAAAAATTGACGTAAATGACTAAGACCCTAACAAGGATAACCAAAGGGAGGTTACTTAGGATAGGTGGAAGTAATGAACCCATCTAGACATTGAACAAGTAGCTCCTTAGGAAGTTCTAGGAAGGTGTTCTAAGGTGTATGATTGTTATTATGTCTTTACACATAAAATGGTAGTATTTGTCTATTTGACATGAAGATGTTCAAGGTATGAGTCTATGTGATGTGGTCTTATTCTAATATGCACTATGTCTGTGTTAATGATTATATGATGAAGGTTGTTGACATGAATGATGTTGTCTTCATTTAATATGTTGATGTGTAAATTGAATGATAAGGGTTGTGGTCTCATGAAGAATTTACTATGTATGCATGGGCCTATGGGTCTTCACATATACATTGCACTAGTAGAATAAGATTGGGGTCATGAAGAAGGTCTAATAATAATCTATGTGAAGTGAAGTAACTATATGTGCAAATTGATGTAGATTACTATAAAGCCAATATAATCTTTACTTAAATGGTTGTCACTTCCGGGTTTGCCCCTTACATGTAACCGACATCATCGTCCTCTTTGAGAACTAAGACTTGTCTCTTAGTTTACATCATTAAATTCATAGGTCAAAATTAGAGGAAAATTTAAAAATTTTCATTACTTATACTTGGAGGTTTACATAGACTCTACATACCGATAACATATATATATATATATATATAATATATATATATATATATATATATATATATATATATATATATCTATATATATATAATATATATATATATATATATATATATATTGAGTCTAAGTAGACCCTTCGTATAGAAAGATAACTTAGTCTTCTACTTTTATTACACATAAGTATATAAAGTATAACATTGACATATTAGTCATAATAGTCGTCTCATCTCATAATAATCTAATAAGATCATAAGAACTTGGGAATAACCCATATATCAGTAAAAATACCTCACATGGGGTATACAATGTTTCTTACTGAATAGAAAGAAATAACTATAGAAATCTTATACTAAAAAGCAAACTCAATAATCTAGATTGTGTCATCGCCCTCCGTAGTGAGGACCTACCTTACTTGGATGAATAACAGATCCGAGCCTTCCTCAAGTCTCCTTAAAAACACTTCAACGACCGGAATATAAATGTTTGGGAAAAGGAAGAAATGGGGTTAGTATACAACATGTACTAAGTATGAGACCATATGCACATATAAGATCAAATCATGCAAAAAGGGACAATTGATAGAGTATACATTTTCCATTTAAAACCTTTATGCACATTTAACTGGACCATAAAGATCCATAAGACATGTCATTAAGCCATAAGCATGTAGATTACCAAACCAACATCATCAAGTCTAGTCAAGTCAACATGCATTGACGATAATTAGATACATATTCAAGTAACTCTATCATCAAGTCATATTAACAATAAGCTTGAATTAGAGTACATTCAATTATAAACAAAGAAAGACAACTACCCATGAACCCCTGTCAAGTCAACAAGTGTAATTACCAAACAAAGCCCCATAACCTTACTTAATCAAGTAACCCAACAAGAATCATGACTGATATCCTACTTCACATGACTTGACATTTAGTTGTACATATCATCTTAATTTAACGAGATAAATCATCACATATTCAGAAGTGATTAATCAACATATAATATCAACAATGTGCAAGTCCATCATATGCATGTCATACATAAAAACATCCTCCTAAAAACTCTCCTCAAGCCTAACTTGTGCAATGATTAGGTAGAGTCCCATACCCTTACCTATACAAAATTAGACCCCATAGGTAATCTTTGTTAGAATTCAATCTTTTAGTTCATTTTACCTTTTGGGAATCTTGCCCTAATCGAAATAGTCCACGTGGATCCACTATCAAGTAGTCCTATGGGGGAAACATAGTTGAAGAACTAGTAGATATAGTTGGGACCCTCTTTATACTACATATATTGTAGTCTCAAATCTCAAGAGTACTTTAGTGATCCAACCTTGCTTATGTGGGAATGGAAACTCCTCACTCTAGTTCACTTGGTGGTATGCTAGAGTCCCTTTATGAAATGTCTTTATGCCGCTATTATCAATCATAACTTTGTTTAGGTCATAGGTCTACCGCTTGTATAATCATCATCATCCATATCTCAATAAGAATAACATAAGTATAAGCCGTTTCATTACAATTCATATAGGTGAGGTTAGCACATTAACATCTTGAACTCATGATAGGGCTCATAGGTAAATCATTCACCATTCATATAACATTTACATCTTAAGCCAACACCTCACAATTCATAATCAAGACATTTCTATTAAACTGCATACAACCCTATAAATCCAAATACAAGACATACTCCAATAAAACAACATGATTTAATCACAATTAACCACAATTTAAAGTAAAGGATAGAGATAATAAGACTTACCAGGTCTCCTTCGTAGTTCACCAACAATGACATACCATAAACCCTCAATTCAACCCAACTTGGGTATACATCATCATAACTCAATAATGAACATTATTACACGTCAAGTAGAATCACCACATTTGAATAATATATTGTAGCTTAAGAAAAGATACTTAGGTCAATTCACAACATTCTTCTTAACATAGATCATCTTCTCAAGAACTCGCATGACATACTACAAATCAGCCTAATTTGTTCATGATTAATTTAACAACAGCATCGAATTGTAATTTAACCAATAACTATGTCCATTTAACCAATTATAACCTAATTAATATCAATATCAAAACTAGGGTTAAGGGTTAAGGGTCATCTTCTATAAACTAGAACAAACCATAAAGATATATCAAAATTAAGTTAGAATACATGTAAAATAAATTAATATTATCCAATAGAAAACATTAAAAAACCAATTCATAACATAATTTTCTAGATTGAGAAAGACCCACATTAAAACTCAACTTTTTAAAATACTTTGAAGGAAACCTTTAAGGAAAGAGGTCTCAAAGGTGATATAGATCCAATACCTCAATGTTTGATGAAGAATTGATGGTAAAATCGTCCTTTTATATGCCACAGACCCTGCCCTAGTTTTTTCTTCAATGGTGTCTTCCAATAGAGAGATAAGGAAGAGAGAAGGAAGAGAATTTTGTTTTAAGAGTTGTAATTAGACTAATGGGGTTGGAGTCGTTATATGGGGGTTAATAAGACTTCCCTTAACCCTAATTAATTAAATTAATTAGACTTTACTTAATCCTCCTCTTAATTAATTAGTTAAGACTAACTTAAAAATGTGCAGCAATCACATACCCCATTGACGAGACCACGATTGACGGATTGTTGGTCCATAAACGACGGACCGTCCCTCCATGTTGCACACTCGTTATTTTTGTATGAGACTCTGCAGGTGAGGGTCTCAAAAAAATTGTCTATGTGTTGGTCAACGTTCATTAATGCCCCATCGATTGCTCTTTCGTGGGTTTACAGTGCCTAGGCTGTGTTGACTCCAGCGTGCAAGTTCCTCCTCAAGGTCCCTTTGTTGGTCCTTTGGGAGTCGTACATGAATGTTTCAACCATGAATCTACTTAAACACATGTGAAACACCCTTCCCCCAATACTAATAAATTCCCAACTTCTAAAATCTAGTCAAATAGGCGAAGGCATGCTAATACCTTCATGAGCTAGTCTTTCGAACATCATGGACATTCTTTGACATTTTGTTTCTAAACTTCCTAAATGACCTATATTTAATAAAAATAGGCCTTAAATAATTTTCTAACCTTCATGAAACTTATGTTAGACTTTATGACACATCTTGGATTTTTCAAAGTGTTAAATTATCCCCCCATTAGGAACACTCGTTCCGGAATGACACTAAAAGTATTTAGAAGGAAAGAATAAACTCAAGACTAGCAGCCCAACCAAAAAAAATACCTAATAACATGAATTATTTTACTTATACAAAGCAATTCAAAACTTCAATTACCACAAATAAGGTTAAACATTACATTATGAGGAATATCCTTCTCACAACAACAAGAGCTCATCATAGCATTTTTAAGTCCATTATGTCAAAGTGCAACTTATCAACATACTACATATAATTTAATAAAGATTCACGATTTAAAATTGCACTAAATAACTCAAATAAGCGAAAGAGCAAAAATTCAAGTTCAAATGCACAACTTCACTATAAGTCACTATAAAGCTATTCAAAAAGAACATTTTGCAAGACTTCACCAAAACCAAAGCAACCTCAATTTTAGTAATTATTTTCAATATTTTTGAGAATTACTAACCTTAGTTATCAAATAGATGAGGGAAATGGGACTTCAGTTCGGCCTCGCTTCCGATGTTGCACCCTCAACTAGGTGATTCGTCCATAACAACTTTATGGATGTCACTTGTTTATTCCTTAACTTTTTGACTTGCCTATCAAGAATTTGAACTAGAACTTCCTCATACGTGGGTTTATCCTTAAAATTAAGACCCTCAATAGGAATAATAGACTTGAGATCACCGATACACTTCTTAAGCATGGAAAAATTGAAAACTGCATTAACCGAAGCCAATTCACTAAGAAGTGTCAATTCATAGGCAAACTTACCAACCCTTTGCAAGATTTTATAGGGACCCACATAACGAGGACTAAACTTCCTCTTCTTTCCAAACCTAACTACCCCTTTCAAAGACAAAATTTTTAAATACACCTTATCATCTTCTTCAAACTCCAAATCCATTCTCCTGTGATCGGCATAAGCCCTTTTCTGTCTATAGGCCTTTTCCAACCAGTTCCTTATGATATGAACTTTCTCCAAGTCTTATAATTCAAATTGGGACCAAGAAGCAGAGGCTCACCCGATTCAAACCATCCAATGGGACACCTACGCCTACTACCATACAAGACTTCATACGGAGCCATGGAGTTGGATTAATGATAATTTTTATTATAAGAAAACTCCACAAAAGAAAAATGTGTATCCCAATTTCCCTTGAAATCAATAATAAAAGTACAAATCATGTACTCTAGGGTTCTTATAGTACACTCTGCTTGAGAATCCATTTGGGAATGAAAAATGGTGCTTAACTTCACCATAGTACCTAAACCTTCTTGGAATGACCTCCAAAACGTAGATGTGAATTACGCACCCCCATCCAGTATGATGGACAATATAATACAATGGCAATATACAATTTCATCTATGAAAACCTAGCATAATCTTCCGCCGAATAAGTAGACTTGAAGGGAATAAAGTGTGCGAACTTGGTCAACCTATCCACAACCACCAATATAGAGTCATATTATGTCTTCCCACTTCGAAGTAGGAACTTGGATTTCTTGTAGTAAGCTACTCGACTTTTAATGTTCGACTTTTACTTGTTGGCAATTCGAACACTTAGTAACAAACTCCACTGTGTCCTTCTTCAAACCATCGAATAAAAATACTTCCCTATGGTCAGGGTACATTTTTGTGGAACCCGGTTGAATAGAGTAGCGGGACCCATGGGCTTTCTCAAGGATCGGGTTCCTCAACTCATCAACCTTGGAAAAGCACAATCTTCCTTGGTACCTCAAAACACCACTCCCCCAAAGAGAATGCCTCATTAAGCTTTGTAAGGATCAATTCCTTTAACTCTATCAACGATTTATCAAGGTATTGTTTGGACCTTACCTAAACTACCAATGATGACTCAGAGTTATGATGGACCATAAATCCACCATTTGGTGAATTTCCAACCTCACACAAAATCTAGTAAACTTATGAACATCCTTCACTAGGTCTTTTCTGGATTCATCTATGTGATTTACACTACCCATAGTCATACGACTTAAGCATCCACAACTATATTGGCCTTGCCGAGGTAATAGAGGACACTAATGTCGTATTCTTTCAACAATTCTAACCACCTTCTTTGTCGGAGATTAAACTCATTTTGGGTAATCACAAATTTGAGACTCTTATGGTTATTATACACATCAACATGGAAACCATACAAGTAATTCCTCAATATTTTTAAGGCAAATACTAAAGTTGCAAACTCAAGTTCATGGATTAGATAGTTTTCCTCAAGCACCTTAAGTTGCGTAGAAGCATACACTATCACCTTACCATAATGCATAATCACACACCCTAAACCTACTGGGATGCGTCACAATATAAAAAAAACCCTTTGTACCCTCTAGTAAGGTCAAAACCGGAGTGAAAGTCTGCCTATACTTTAATATTTGGAAGCTTTTGTCACATGCCTCTTACCCCTCAAATTTCTTACATTCTTGGGTCAAAGTAGTCAGGAGAGATGTAATGGATGCAAAACCATCCACAAACCTCTACTAATAACCCATTGAAAAAAAAAGAAACTCCTAATGTCGGTTGGAGTCAATGATCTAGGCCCACTTTTTACTACCTCTGTTTTCGTTGGATCAACCTCAACTCCCTCACTAGAGATGATTTGACCACGAAATGTTACTGACCTCAGAAAAAACTCACAGTTTCTTTACTTGGAAAACAATTGATGTGCTTTAAGTAATTTTAACACCAATTTATATTGTTGATATGATCACCCTCATTTTTCGAATATACCAAGATGTCTTCAATGAAGACAATCACAAAAGAATCTACGTAATTTCAAAACACCCTATTCATGAGATCCATAAACGTCACCAGGGCATTTCTGGGACCAAATTAGATTACTATATCTAGTCCAAAATTCCGTCTTTGATATATCCTCACCTATCCCCTAATTTGGTGATACCCCGTCCTCAATTCGATCTTAGAAATGTAGCTTTCCCCTTGGAGTTGATCAAACAAGTCGTCCATCTGAGGGAGAGGGTACTTGTCTTGATTGTGACTTTATTGAGTTTGCGATAATCAATACACATTCTTAAGGACCCATCCTTCTTTTTCACAAATAAAACTGGAGAACCCCATGGAGAATGCTAGGCTTAACGAAACCTTTGTCTAGTAAATATTTGAGTTGAGCTTTCAACTCTTTTAATTTGGACGGAGCAATCCGATAATGAGGAATTGAAATGGGATTTGTATCCGGTAATAAGTTGACACCAAATTCAATTTCCCGTTTGGGAGGAAGATCATTAGGGAAGACCTTCGTAAATTCACTCACTACGGAGACCCTCTCAATACGAGGAATTTGGAAGTCTAGATCTTGTACTATTACAATATGGTATAGACAACCACTAGAGATAATTTTGCATGCTTTTAGAGAACAGATGATATGACCTTTAGGAATAGAATGTCCCCCTTCCATTCTACGACGGGTTAATTTGGTAAGTTAAACTTCACCACCCTTGTTCTACAATTAATAAAAGCAAGGCAAGCATTCAACCAATCCATAACTAAAATAATATCAAAATCAAGAATATCAAGTTCTACTTGTTCAACATACGAAACTCGATTGAAAAAAGTATAGGATAATTCTAGTACACACTTTTTGCAACAACCCACTCACCCACCGGAGTAGATGTTATAAAAGGTTCATGCAAACTATCAGGAAAAATGTCAAACTTTTTGGCTACTAGAGGGGTAAAAAATTATAAAGTAACATCGGGATCAAGTAAGAAATATACATCAATAGAGAAGACTTTCAACATACCGATCACCACGTCGGGAGAAGTCTCTTTCTCACTCCTATAGTGGAGAGCATAGAAGCGATTAGCCTCATTTGAACTACTTGTTTGAACTTGACCACTACCCTTTACTTGACCCCTCTCATTAGGGCAATCCCTAACCTTGTGCCCACTTTTACCAAAGCTGAAACAATTGTCTATCCCCTTGAAGCAATTACCATAGTGCTTCTTGCCACACTTTCCACAAGTTGGCTTCTCGATTGGTCAACTAGTACCTTTTACCTTTTTAGGCTTAAGGTAAGAACCCTATCACCAATATCCTTAGTAAATTGGAAGGAACTTGATTAGAAATCCGGTTCTTAAATCTAGGCTTGTCTAGTATCTTAAAAGTGTTTTTTAAGAACATCCATCAAAGCATCTTGCAATCTTAGCATCTCTACTCTTACTCATAGCCCTTTCCTCTTCCACATGTTTGGCATGAACCATAAGACAGTAAATGTTCATGTTGTTATGTATCATAGCCGAATGATGATCCACTTGTAAATCATCCGACACCCCCATCACAAAGCGGCTCATTTCAAATCTAGGATCCGAAACCAAAGAAGGAGCATATTTTGACAATTTAGTGAACTTCAAGGAATATTAATTAACAGTCATACCTACTTGGAGAAGGTTGATGAACTTGACCACTTGAGCTTCCCTCATCTCCCTAGGAAATAACCAATCAAGAATAACCTTCTTGAAGATCTCCCATGTCATCGGACCTCCTAAGTCTAATGGACATACCATGTTTGTTCCACTTCCTTAAGTTGACTAGTGGCCAACTCGTCCTTCTCACTTGTACACAACCCCATAGGTAAGAGTATCTTGTACACTTCATCGATGAAATCCTAGGGGTCTTCTTCAACCTCGGACCTGTAGAAATTAGGAGGATTCATCTGAGTGAAATCCCTTAGACGGGAGGCCATGGTAGCAACTTGTTGATTTGGAAGGGGTACAACCTGCCGATTAGCTTGGGCCATCATGGCTTAGGCATGAGCAGTAGCGGCTTGTGTTTGAGTAGTGATGGCTTTGTCCAATTGAAGAACAACGACCCTTATATTTTCATCCATCAAGGGAGGAGGATTCACCGGGGCTTGGTCATCATTCTCACCTTCCTCAAGAGGAGGAACTTCATCACCGTGGGGAGCAGCTCCCGCATTGGAAATCTCTTCTTCAATACTTTGTGCCAAATTCCTTCGAGTGTTCATTTTCCCCTAAATCACAAAATTAGGATTAGTTGCAAAAGCACACCATAAGTATACTCCAATGGCACGATATTGGATTTCAAAAAAAGTGAGAGTTTCCTAGGAATCATGTAGATTCCTATCCATAAGTATGACGCGCTTCACAACTATTAATACAAAATTACATAGACATGGTTGAGAGAGACATTGACTCTAAGATAATTAAACCTTATGCTGTGATACTAAGTTTGTCACATCCGGCTTTACCCCATAGACGTAACCGGCGTTGGCTTCCTCCATGAGGACTAAAAAAAAAAAAAAAAAAAAAAAAAAAAAAAAAAAAAAAAAAATCTCAATAGCCACGAGATGATCATCTTAGGGTGATCCTTTTGTCGACGGATGCTCTTATTACACTCGTAGTCTCTGAGGTCTTATACAAGCCCATAGTTATCATTCATCGCATCGACAAAGTAAATTTACCAAAAATTTTTGAACTTTTCATAGCACCTCATATGCTAGAAACTTAACTTCATATTCATATAAAATATAAGCCATAATACATATATAGAATCTAAGTTTCTTTACCATCTTAGACTCAACAATAATAAAATACATTAGGGACACGACCCATAAGACACATTACATACCTATACAATTTTTAAAGACTTTAAAATAAATAGACATTAGGACATTCTTGGACTTAAGGATTCCTTTCCTTAATCTTGGGAAATCACCTATTAAGATCCTTAATCATAGACCTCTTTTAAGGATCCATAACCTACACTTTGTGTAAAAAGTAGAGAAGAATGTGATTAGCACACGAATGTACTAAGTATGGCAACCATGCAAAACATGCATTTAAAAGGGACATTTTCTTTGAAATCATACTTCACGACATTTTGAGTAAATCATCATAAAACCTTTATAAATAGCATATATATCATTTTATAAATTCATAGAAACACAATCAAAGGCCAAACATCATGAGAACACATACCATCATAGAAGTATAATACATCACATAGACATAGTTTAGTCATGACCTTCATCATATAGTTAACAAGGTCAACATCATGCATAAAGACCAGTATCATGCACATCTTCATAAAAAGTAAACAAATACTATAATGTCATGCATAAAGAACATATACATAGCTACATTCATAAGAACACCTTCCTAGAACTTCCTAAGGAGCTGCTTGTGCAATGTCTAGATGGGTTCATTACTTCCACCTATCCTAAGTAACCTCCCTTAAGTCATTCTATTTAGGGTTGTAGTCATTTAACATCAATTGTCCATTTTACATTAGGGAAACTATAGCCTTAACCGACATAGATCATGTGATTCTAAACATGGAATCCGGTGTCATAAAACCCTACAATGATAACGATGGTCTACCAACCAAAGTAGAACCAAATGTGACATAGCTTTCTAGGTGGAAACTTAGTTATGGAACTTGGAGGATATCTTAGAAACATCGCTCTATGCCATTGGGATATGAGGCTTTCTTCCTCATAAGATTTATAGTACACCTACCTTTCAACATTTGAAAGGGACACACACTCATATTCAAGTTGACTCGGTTATAAGCTAAGTTCCCTTTATGGAAAACCTTTACTATATTTTTACTGTATAAATCGTAGGTATAGGAGATTCATCCCCTCATATGCTCAACTCATAGGTCATAGATTGAAGTTAATCAACCTAAATCATGTAAAGAATCCATTCTAATGAATATAGCATATGTACAGCATCATCTAGTTTAGGGTACACATGAATACACCATTCAAGGACCCTTTTTGACTAGATCTTCCTATATGTGTGGATACATATATGTGAGCACACCTTTCACATAACTGATAATGTCACACATGTTTATATATCAATGCATAAGTCTATATGTGTACCTATATGAGCAATCCTTTCATATCAACACTCCAAGACACTATGCACATTCATTCTTCATCATATCATATACTTAACATCATAGTTTATAAGTCATATTCATAATGTCATCTTTCATATGCATAGAACCCAAACATAGGAAATGTCCTATCAAGATAGACATGTTCAATGTATAGACAAGGTCCCATACCCTTACCCATACTAGTACACCTATAAAGTCATCATATTAAGGAATACATAAGATACTTCACATAAATATACTTTACATGTATAGTAGTAGACATTAGTGAATATTAGAACTACCCTTCACTTAGACACAATGACATATACTACTTATAACATACATGTTAGTGTGAGTGTGTACATTGGTCAACATGATCACATAATGGATATCAATTACTCAATGAGGAATTAACCCTCTTAGACCACATTATACTTCCATGAACAAACCGAACACAATATTCAATAGCATAGGAGGCAAGACAATATAAACATTATAACCAAGGCTCATAAGTTTAGCTATTTACACTTTCATATAAGGGGTACATGGATCGGGGCTATTAACAATTTTAACACATCAATGAAAGTACCTATAAAATACCCTAACATGAATATACACATGCTCATACAATTTCCACATAACCTAGATCACAACTAGATAGGAAGATAGGCACAACTACATCATAAGGTGATCATCTAAAGCTCTAAATCATATATTCATCGATTTTACATCAAGGACATGGTGAAAAAATATATAATGACAATAAAGTAAACACTACCACCATAAGTGAACCATACAATAGTATGCCATATAAGGCTTTATCATCATTACTATAAAGAAATAGAGAAGTAAAAGAGAAGAGGGAATAATCATTCTTACCAATTTCTCACCCTTTGATCATCACTGAACAATAAACCTTATTTATAAATAAAAATACATATATGAAAGGTTATAAATGTACTTTAAACTAATAAGAAACCATGTACAAGTCGCTAAAAGATTATACTATAACATAATACAATGTATTAACATACAAGGAAAGTAGACTAACATAGATCATTAGCTAATTTCCCTTGCATTGATTTAGATCATATTTAATACATATTATGAGTCTAAGGAAGTATATAAATCTACATTCAACCATATTGAAATCATAATTACATACTTCAAGATTATGGTTACAACATAGGAATTTAGGCTAATAGACTTGCTAGAGTATAGAAGAATTTACCAATACTATGAACTCTCTAAGGCTTTGATCATCATTCATACTTTATCAAAAATACACTCATTAGGAATTAGATAATTTAGGAGGAAATCAATAAGAAAACATGCTTGATAACTCAAGATCCATCACAGACTTAGCTTTTTGACTCCATAACATAAAGTAATCTAGATCAATTCATGCAAGACATTCTTATATTGTTCACAAGGATTTATAGATACAAAATTCATCATTTATATCACCCTAAAATAGTATCGACAACAATTCATGCATAATCAAAACTCTACACAACCGATCTCACAATCGACTTCAAGGCAACATGTAGAAACATAGGATATTAATGTTGAAATCTTAATATATTTATCAATATTGAATAATCATAATAAATTAAACATAAATTCATGTAAATAACAGAATATAAAATTACTTCAACGTAATAGAATTATAATTCAATATATAAAAAATCAAGATCGTAAGGCCCATGCAATGCTAAATCTTTTTGGTGATAGATCATGAGTTCATCACGAAATGTTATTGAAAAACACGTTAAAACCATTTTATTAACTTCAATTAATAATGATTCAATCGTTCAAAACCTTTTTGGAAAGAACCCATGGCAGATTGAAGAAGAAGGACTTTGTTCATACTTTTCTCTTTCGAAATCATTGAGCATGGCTCTCTAGATTAAAAAATAACTAGAGATGAAGATCACCATATCTTTGTCTAGTTGAAAACCTCTTAAAATTGATGATTCATCCATGGAAAACACAGCTTGAATCTGTTCTTGAGCTTCAATAACAATGGCGATTTCTAGAGAGAGGATTTTAGGAGAGAAAGGTTTTAATCTTGTTAGAGGATTCTAGAATGGGGTTATCACTTTTTTGATGACTTATATACACCAAAAAATAGCTAAATAAACCTATTATAGTCAGTTTAGGACGTGAGGATAATTCACCGTTCACCCCTCTAATGAAACAGACGAAGTCTGCAAGTTGCAGGCCACCCGCGACGAAGGTAGTGACGGGGAGTCGTGGCCTTGACGGGCCATGCCTGGCCTCGGACGTTGGGTACTTAACAAAATATTGGCTTTAGAACTTACCAAGGAAAGTCTCCATCTCTGAGACCTACTCGACGGGCCGTCGGTGGACCAACGATCAGTCGTCGGGTCCGTCAATGGACGATTCCCAGGCAGTGTCTTAGGAAACTTTGTGTCCTTGTTTTGGGTCCTCTTGTGGGGCCCTTTAAAAGTCGGACCAGGATGTTTCAAACGTGATTATAACCCTTAACAATTTATAGACCTTGAACATAAATTTCTTCAAAAATAAAAACCTATAAGACGTCGAAACAGCCCATGCCCCAAGATGACATACGATGAACAACTTATAGGCTAACTTTCGAACGCCTTGGACGTTCTTAGGCGTTTGACCTCCAAACTTAACGAAACTTCATATAAAAACATTAAGCATAATTTTAAACAATTTTAGAACTTATTATACTCATTTCATAAAAATTAAAGAATGCATAGACACATGAGGCACATAAGCAACTAGTCGTCGCACGTCTTGGTCGTCCCTTGACGTTCAACTTCCAAATAACATAATATTTTTCACAATACCTATAAACCATATAATAAGACATTTTAGGAACTTATAAATTTGTAAATAACCCATAACCACATAGAACCACATATAAGGCATCTAGTTGAATTAGTTGTTAAACGTTTTTGTCGTCCCTTAACGTTCGACTTCCAATACCTCTAATATTTTATGTACTACCTATATAATTTATTTTAAGCATATTAAGGAAATTATAAATTTCATAAAAACATGTTAGGATGTAGACACCTTATCTCATATTCGGGGCCTTACAATATCCCCTACTTGGGAACATTCGTCCTCGAATGACACTTAGGGCTATTTTATCACAACAAGGACTTCAATGCATCATAGGGAAGTTCCTAACATTTAAAATATAATTACAAAATTTTATCACTCAATACACACAAACAAGAAAAACCTTTATTCACTCACTCTTTAATGCATCAAACACAAAAGTCCTTTTCATGTTCATAGGAAATCATCCTTCTCCTAATGATAGCATAATCATTAAATGTCAATTTATTGCAAGAAAAATATTCAAAAGCTACTTATATGAAGATCATAACCCATAGTCAAACTTACTTAAGCACTCATATTTCAATGCACATAAACTTGAGTTAGTTATGTCACAAAGATCTTCATTAGTTAGACCTAGTGCCATAAAGGTCATACTCAGTCATACCATACTAAGTGGTGTCCATGGAGGAATGTCCTTATCCTCAACACACTTACATTTATCATGAGTTTCACACGTTAGCAGTACAAGGTCAAATTCCGCTAAAAATGATAAATTCTCAACTTTTAACCAAAACATGCTCATGGTTTCTTCCTAGTGAAGTCTAAGTGGCAAGTCACACCAACGACATCACAACAAAATATGAAGCCAATCCAAAATTTAGTTTCTTAATATAGTACTCACCCTTATAGTAAGCATCACTTTGTAAAAATAACACAAATTATAGGCAAACACATGGACACTTCGATAAACATGCTTTCACTTTTCAAGAATGAGCGTACAATTATAAATTCCAAATCATAAAAGTCACATAGTTTTCAAGAGACTCAACATAATTCATCTTAAAAAGACTCAACCTTTTAAAGTCCAATTCACAATTAGCATATAAAAATTCAAGTAAATATGAGAAACATGGACTTTATAAAAAATTTCCTTTCATGATCTTTGGAAAATTCAGCATGTCTCCAAGATGATGTCAATCAATTCATACCAATCATATAGAGGTCATGCAATTCACTCTTTATGGAAGACTATTCATGAATAAGCTTACTAAGAAATCATTATTTTCCAATTCAAGTAAGAATAGAAGGACAATTTAGAAATTTTCTACAACCTCACTACTCAAACACCATTCCCCACTTACGGTAAATCCCATTAAGTGTAACTTAACCCCACTTCTAGAGGATCTTAACTACACAACCTTCATTTTCATCACATAAAGTGATTACTAATTTAGAGGGAATTTTCATTAATTCAATTTAGCAACACTAAGGCATTCTAAATCTTATCATTTTAGGAGAATCATCCTCAACCATCAATTTTGATCATATTATTCAATTCAGATACGGTCTTCCTACAATGCAATACACACTAAGGTCATACATCATTTGAAGAAGACAACAAGGAGGTTCATAACACAATAAGAAGGTTAGAAATGACTCTACAACTCGTCATGTCATAAGATTCTCATTCTTTATTTCCAAATAGTAAAACCTCTTTCCACATCATTATCATGTCATATAGATCAATTCTACACATAGTTCAACGACATCCAATCAAAGGACAATTCGTTGATTCTCCAAAAAATTTGTAATAAGTTGCTTAGTATTTATAGTGAGCATGCTTCCAAATATCAAAAAATGCAACCTCTAGACTATTGAGGGGACAAGCAAGGCAATATAAGATACAAAGCTTTACCAACTTATCCTTCATAAACATGCATACAATCATTACAACTAGGATTAAGTCTTTACAAGGGACTCTAATTTACACTAGCAACTTATCAAGTATCTCTAATATATAAAAGAAGACAATGTACACTTTTAATCACATACATTCATAGGATAGCATGCTTTGATAGGTAGTTATTTAACATTCCAAGTTCAAATCCTAGTATTTGGCTACCATCATACATAACCATATAGGAATACAACAATCTAAGAGAATTAACTTTAACTACCATAAATTCTAACATGTTTTAACTATATTATGACAGACATTATTCAACATAACTTGCTATTTCATATATATTTCATATATTGCCATAATTGGCATCACATCATCAAATAAGAGATATTTCATCCATAGTAAGGTAAGATAAGAAATCATAATCCCCATAGGGTTAACATGTGCAATGATAAAGTAAAGCCCCATATCCCTACTAAATCAAGTAACACAACAGAAACTACAATTAGCAGCATACTCCCCTCATCTATAACCTTCATGCATGCATAGCTCCATATTATTAGCACACTAGGTCATTTACATGTTTATAAGCATAGAGATTATCACATAAGGACAAGTGTTACCTTCACACATACTCATTAAAACAATAAAACAAAGATAAGCATTTGAAACTCACCTTTTCTCCCTCAAGTATAGAGGAATCTCATCAGAGCAATCACAAAGAAAAGACAATCAGACAAAATAACATAAGAGAGAGATCATATAGAGTTAGGTTCTATGGAACGACGTGAGAATGATGAAGAAGGGAAACTCTATCATCCTATAGCCTCTCGTACAATTTGATGTGTTGCGACTCACCACCAATGATACAAGACTCTACCAGACATGGCAATATGAGACTTCTTGGACCGTAAACCACTTTTATGAACTTAGTGCCCTGCTACCACGTTTGACACGACCGGGGAGCATCCTCTAGAAGTAACATGGCATACTTGACCCCTCATAGGTCCTATACAAGCCCATAGTTATCATTCATCTCATTGACATTGTAAATTTAGCGGAAAATTTAATGCTTTTCATTGCACCTCATATACTACAAACTTTACTTGATATTCATTTAAAAGATAAGCCATAACACATATATAGACTCTAAGTCTCTTTGCCATCTAAAACTCAACAACATTAGAATAAATTAGGGAAAAGTCCCATTAAACACAATACATTACTATACAATATTTAAAGACATTACAATAAATACACATTAGGACATCCTTGGATTAGATTTCTTTCCTTGAGCTTGGGAAATCACCTATCAAGCTCCTCAATAGACCTCCTTTAAGCATCCATAGCCTACTCTTTTTGTAAAAAGTACAGAAGAATGGGATTAGCACAAGAATGAACTAAGTATGACAAGCTTGCAAAAACATGCATTTAAAAGGGACATTTCATTGAAATCATACTTCATGCAATTTTGAGTAAATCATCGTAAAACCTTTATCAATAGCATATACATCATTTTCATACTTGATACAAACACAATCTAAGGCCAAACATCATAGAAAACACATACAATCAATGAAGTATAATATCACATAGACATTGTTCAGTAAAGACCTTCATCATATATTAAACAAGGTCAACATCATGCATAAAGACTCATATCATGAACATGTTCTTAACAAGTAGACATATACTACAATGTAAGGCATAAAGAACATATACATAGTTACATGCATTAGAAAACCTTCCTAGAACTTCTTGAGGAGATACTTGTGCAATGTCTAGATGGGTTCATTACTTCCACCTATCCGAAGTAACTTCCCTAAAGTCATTATATTTAGGGTCGTAGTCATTTAACTTATGTTGTCCATTTTACTTTAGGGAAACTATAGCCTTAATCGACATAGACCATGTGATTCTTAACATGGAAACCGGTGTCTTAAAACCCCACATTGTTAAAGGATGGTCTACCGGCCAGAGTAAAACCAAATGTGACATAGCTTTCAAGGTGGAATCCACTAGTACTATCCTTTTGTGGCAAGAGACACATTAGAAAGAGAAACACACTCTTATTCAAGTTCACTCGGTGCTAAGATAAGTTCCCTTTATTGAAAACCTTTATTATATTTTTACTTTACAAATCATATGTTTTGTAGAGTCATCCCCTCATATTCTAAACTCATAGGTCATAGATGGAAGTTCATCAACCTAAATCATGTAAAAAATCCATTCACATGAACATGTCATATGTAAAACATCATCTAGTTTAGGGTACACATGAATACACAATTCAAGGCCCTCTCTTGACTAGATATTCATATATGTATGTTTGTATACATATGTATGAGCACACCTTTCACATAAAACAAAATTTCACACATCTTCATATATCAATACATAAGTCTATATGTGTACCTATACGAGCAATCATTTCATATTAACACTCTATGTCACTATGCACATTCATACTTCATCATATAATATACTTAACATCATCTCATATAAGTCGTATTCATAACATATTCATAGTGTAATCTTTCACATACATAGAAACCAAACATAGGAACTATCCTATGAAGATACACATGTCAAATGTATAGACAAGGTCTCTTACCCTTGCCCATACTAGTACACCTATCAAGTCATCCTAGAAAGGAATACATAACATAATTCACATATATATACTTAAAATGAATAGTAGTAGACATTGGTGAATAAGAAAAATACCATTCATTTAGACACAATGACCTATACTACTTGTAACATGCATGAAAGTGAGAGTGTGTGTACATTAGTCAACATGATCACATAATGGCTATCAATTACTCCTTGAGGCATCCACCCTCTTAAACCACATTATACTTCCAAGAACATACCACATAACATATAATAGCATAGGAGGCAAGACAATATAAACATTATAACCAAGGCTCCTAACTTTTGCTATTCACACTTTCATACAAGGGATACATGGGTTGGGGCTACTAAAAATTTTAACACATCAATTGCAGAAAATATACAAAAGCATAACATGTATATATTCATGCTCATACAATATCCGGACAACGTAGATCACAACTAGATAGGAAGATAGGCATAATTCCATCATAAAGTGATCATCTAAATCTCTAAATCATATATTCATTAATTTTCTTTCAAGGTAATGGTCAACACATATATAATGAAAATAAATTAAACACCGCCACCATAAGTGAACCATAACACACAATGCGATAAAAGGGTTCATCAACATTACTATAAACAAATAGAGAAGTAGAAGAGAAGAGGGAATAAGAATTCTTACCAATTTCTCACCCTTTGATCATCATTGATCAATACACCTTATTCATCAACAAAACACATATATGGCAGTCTCTAAATGTACTTTAAACACATAGTAAACCATGTACATGCCGCTACAACATTATACTTTAACATAATACAACATATCAACATACTAGGAAAGTAGATAACATAAATCATTAGCTAATTTACCTTGAATTTATTTAGATCATATTTTATACATCTTATGAGTCTAAGGAAGTAGATAATCCTACATTTAACCATTTTTAAATCATAATTACATACCTTCAAGATTAAGGTTACAACCTAGGCATTTAGTCTTATCGATTTGCTGGAGTATAGAAGAATTTATCAATACTATTAACTCTCTAAGGCTTTGATAATAATTAATATTTTTATCAACAATACACTCATTAGTCAGTAGCTAAGTCGGTAGGAAATCAATAAGAAACCATTCTTGATATAACAACAACTCAAGATTTGTCACACACTTATCTTTTAGATTCCATAACCTAAAGAAATCTTGACCAATTCATGAAAGCCTTTCTTAGATAGTTCATTAAGTATTTAGAACTACAAAATTCATTCATTATATCACCCTAAAACAGTTGCTACAACAGTTCATGCATAATCAAAACTCTACACTACCAATCACCCAATCGACTTCAAGGCAACATGTAGAAACATAGGATATTCATGTTCAAATCTTCATATATATATATATATATATATATATATATATTATATATATATATATATCATGAAATTATCATAGGCAATTAAACATAAATTCATTTAAATAGCATCATATACAATCACTTCAATGCAAGGCTAAATCATTTGAGTGATAGAGCATGAGTTTATAATTAAATTGGATTGAAAAACACGTTAAAACAACTGTATTAACTTCAATTAATCTTGATTCAATCGTTGAAAACCATTTTGTAAAGAACCCATGGCAGATTGAAGAAGAAGGACTTTGATCATATTTTTTTCTTTTGAAATCCTTGAGAATGGCTCTCTAGATGAAAAGATAACTAGAGATGAATATCACCATAACTTTGTATAGTTGAAAACCTCTTAAACTTTATTATTCATCCTTGTAAAACCCAGCTTGAATCTGTTCTTGAGATTCACCAACAATGGTGATTTCTAGAGAGTATTTTTTTAGGGAAAGGTTTTAAATCTTTTGAGAGGATTCTTGAATAGGGTGATCAAGTTTTTTATGAATTATATACACCCAAAATATCTAAATAAAAATATTTTAGTTAGTTTATGACGTGAGGTAAATTTCCTATTCACCCCTTTAATGAAACAGACGAAGACTGCATGTTTTAGGACACCCACGACGAAGGCAGTGATGTGGCGTCGAGGCCATGACGGGCTCTGCTTGGCCTCCGTCATAGGGTACATAGCAAAATATTTTCTTGATACCTGTCCAAGGAATTTCCCTAAAGATTATACCTTCTCGAAGGGATGTAGGTGTACCAACGATCCGTCATTGGGTCGGTCAATGGACACTTCCCAGGCATTGTCTTAGGCAACTTTGGTTCCTTCTTTTGGGGCCTCTTGTGGGTCCAATTAGAAGTCATACCCGGAAGTTTCAAACATGATTATAAACCTTAAGAATTTATATACCTTACACATAAATTTCATCCAAAACAAACACCTATAAGACGTCCAAACAGCCTTGGCCCAAACGTGACATACGATGAACATCTTAGGGGCTATGTTCGAACACCTTGGATGTTCTTGGGTGTTTGGGCTCCAAACATCACGAAACATCATATAAAAACTTAGATATCATTTCATAACAAATTTTTGGAATTATTAGACTCATTTCATATAAATTTAAGCATGCATAGACAAATGAGGCACATAAGCGACTAGTCGTCGAACGTCTTGGTTTGCCCTCGACGTTCGACTTCCAAATCACTTCAAACTTTGAACACTTCCTATAAACTATATAATAAGATCTTTTAGGACCTTATAATTTTATGAAACACCTATAAACACATATAAAAATATATTAGGAATCTAGGTAACTTAGTCGTCAAACGTCTTAGTCGTCCCTTAACGTTCGACTTGCAATACCTCTAATATTTTAGCCACTGCATATATACTATATTTTAATCATATTTAGGACATTTTAACTTTAATAAAAAAAATGTTAGTATATACAAACCTTATCTCATTTTTGGGGTCTTACAAGTATTACATAGACATAGAAGTCCTAATTGTCGTCTCATATCATAACCGTCTAATAAGATCCAAATATGGGCATTATCCATACATCAGTTAAAATAACATACATGGGATATACAATGTTTATACTAAATGGAAAGAAAAAATTGTAGAAGTCTTTGATTAAAAGACAAACTCCATAAGTAAAATAGTTGCATCGCCCTCGTAAGTTGAGGACCTACCCTACTTCGATGAATAAGAGATCCAAGACTTCCTCAAATATCCTTCAAAGAACTTCAACGACCAGAACCTAAAATGTTGGGGAAAATGAATAAATGGTGTTAGTACACAACTTGTACTAAGTATGAGACCATATGCACATATAAGATCAAATCGTGCTAAAAGGGACAATTTATAAAGTATGCATTTTCCATTAAGAACCTTTATGCACATTCAACAATACCATATCAATCCATAGGACATGATCATTAAGCCATAATCATGTACATTACCAAACCAACATCATCATGTCTAGTCAAGTCAACATGCGTTTCCAATAACTAGATACATATTCAAGTAACTCTATCATCAAGTCATATTTACAATAGGCATGGATAAGAGTACATTTAATCATAAAAAAAATCAAGATAATTGCCCATGAACCCCTATCAAGTCAACAATGCAATGACCAAGCAAAACCCCATAACCTTAATCAATCAAGTAATCCAACAAGATTCATGACTAACATCCTACTTCACATAACATGACATTTAGGTGTATATATCATTGTACTTTAACCACATAAATAATCACATATTCATAAGTAAACTAATAAACATATACTATTAATAATGTTCAAGTCCATCGTATACATATCATATAGAATTATAAGCATAATCACACATAAAAACATTCTTATAAAACACCCCTCAAGGATAAGTAGTGCATTGCTTAGATAAGGTCCCATACCCCTACCTAGACAAAGCTAGAACCCTTATGCAATCTTTTTTAGAGTTCAATCTTATAGTTTATTTTTTCAATTTAGGAAAATCTTTCCCTAATCGAAACAGACCACATGAGCTAATGTGGAATCCAGTGTAATAAAACCCTACTCCCAAGGAAGGCGGACTACTTGCCAAGGTAGAACATGGCAACTACGTTGATTCACTAGCTAGAATTCCTATAGGGGCAACATAGTTCAAGAACTATGAGATACAGTTGGGACCATCTTTATGCTACATGTATTGTAATCTTCAATCTCAGGAGTACTTTAGTAATCCTACCTTCCCAATATGGGAAGAGAAACACCTCACTCTAGTTCACTTGGTACTAATCTAGAGTCCCTTTTTGATATGTCTGTAAGCCTTTATTATCAATCATAGCTTAGTTTAGGTCATAGGGTCTACCATTTGTATAATCATCATCATTAATAGGTCAATAAGAATTGCACGAGTATAAACCGTTTCATTACAATTCATATAGGTGAGGTTAGCACATTAACTTCTTCATATTATGATAAAGATCATAGGTAAATCATTCACCCTACTTATAACATTTACATCTTAAGCCCACACCTCATATTTCATAATTAAGATATTTCAATTAAACATCATACCTTCCTATCATTCCTAATAGAAGCCATACTCCGTTACAACATCATGACTTAATCACAACTAACCACAATTTGATGTAAAGTAAAGAGATCATGAATTAATCAAACTAATTTTTCATGATTAACGTAAAAACATTACCTAGTAGTAATTCAACATATAACCAAGTTAATTGAACCAAATACAACCTAATTCATATGAAGCTAAAACCTAGGGTTAATGGTTAAGGGTCATCTTCTATAAAATAGACCAAACCATTAAGATATATCAAAATTAGGTTTGAATACATGTTAATAAATTCATATTATCCAATCGAAAACATAAAAAAATTCAATTCATAAAATTCGATATTGAGAAAGATCCATATCAAAACTCAACTTTTGAAAATACTTTGAAGGAACCCTTTGAGGAAAGTTGTCTAAGAGGTGAATTAGATCCCATACCTCAATGTTTGATGAAGAATTGATGGTGAAAGCATCCCTTCACATCCCCTAAATACCTTTCCTAGCTTGTCTTCAACGGTTTCTTCCAATAAAGAAAGAGAGAGACGAGAGAAGGAAGAGAGTTTTGATTTGAGTGTTGTAATTAGACTAATGGGGTTGTTATCTTTCTATGGGGGTTAATTATGTTAATTAGACTTCCCTTAATCCCTAAATAACCACCAAACCCCTGATTAATTTTTCAAGACTAAAATAAAAATGTGCAGGAATTACAGGGCCTATCGATAAGACCACGATCGATGGATCGTTGGTCTATCGACGACAGGCCCTTCATACGTGATGCACACTCGTTATTTTGGTAAGAGACTGTTCAGGTGAGGTCCTCAGACAAATTCAATAATAGTTGTTCTAGGTTTAGCATCGACGCCCTCTCGATCAACACACACCCCATTGATTTCCCTTTGTGGGTGCACACTGCCCAGGCAGTGTTGACTCTAATGTAAAAGGGTCATCCTCAAGGGACATGGGCTTTTCTTCCAGGAGTCGTAGAGGGATGTTTCAACCATGAATCTACTTAAACACATGTTAACCACCCTTACACAATTTTTTCCTGGATTTCTGACACTTAAAAGCTAGTCAAGGAGGCTAAGGCACGCTAGTACCTAAATGAGCTACTTTTCCGAAACTCATGGACGTTCTTGGACGTTTGATTTCTAAACATCCAAAATTATCTAAATTAATTACAATAGGCCTTAAATAGTGTTTATACCTCATGACAATTATTTTAGACTTTAAGAAACGTCTTGGATTTTTGATGTGCTACAAGCGGTCTATCATGTGATATACTTCTATAATGATATGGGATGACTTGTGTAGGTTGTATGTATGATATTTTTGTGTCCTAAAGTGATGCGTTTAACCAAGTACCACTAGAGTTTACTTGAGAAGTTATTAAGTAAAAGAAAGGATAGTTCATTGTAAAGTAAAAGGAGCTTAGCATAAAGTGACCTCAAATATTACTTAAATTCTATATGTGATTTTCCATGATGTTTGGCTTATGAATATGTCTATATGAAGTATGTGAATGATATAAATACAATTTTATAACGTTTTTATAAAGATTTACTTAAAGAATCATGACATATGATTTCAAGAAAATGTCCTTTTTTTAATGTATGTTTTGCATGACTGTCATACTTAGTGCATTCTAGTACTAATCCCATTCTTCTCCAATTTTTACACAAAGTATTGGTTATGGATGCTTAAAGGATGTATTAAATGGTGTGGAGCTTGATAGATGATTCCAAATTTAATAGGAAGGAATCCTTAAGTTCAAGGATCTCCAACTTATGTTTACTGTAAAGTTTTATAATGTTGTATACTTATGCATTATGTTATAATGGTCGTGTCCGTAATGTACTCTAATGTTGTAGAGTCTAAGATGGCAAAGAGACTTAGAATCTAAGTAAGTAATATGATATTTTATATAAATATGAAGTAATGTTCTAGCATATGATGTGTTAAGAATGTTTAAATTTTCCTCTTAATTTACTATGACAATGCGATGAGTGTTAACTATGAGCTTGTATAAGACCTTAGAGAGGTCGAGCATGCCATGTTACTTCTAAGGGGTGCGCCCCGGATGTGACACTTATTTTTTCTTTACAGTGAATCATTTTATTCTTAATTCCTTAACCTTCCAAGTAACCCCTTAGTGATACTTGGTGCAATGCATAGCCTTATTGCCATAATGAAACCATACTTAGAACCTACACAATACAACACATACAATCATAGAAATATAGTACATTATAGAAACATTTAAGTCAAGACTTTAATGACTTTACAGTAAGCAACCTCAACTTGCACATATACTAACTTCACTTTATATCAATATGGCAATATATACAACTTCATTCATGTCAAGAAACACCTTCATTGTGTAGTAATTAAGGCCAACACTATGCATATACAATAAGACCACTTCATATAGGCTCGTACCATTCATTTAACAACACAACAAGTAGCAAAATACTAACATGCCATGCATAAGGAACATAAATATAGTCACATACATTAGAAAACCTTCCTAGGACATCCCTCAAGAGCCACTTGTGCAATGTGTAGGTCAAGTCTCGTACCCCCACCTACACAATGTAAGTACCCTTAGGTCATCCTAGTTAGGGTCCTTACTTTACATCCATTGTCCATTTTACTTTATGTAAACTACATCCATTACTGACATTAAGACCATGGGTGATAAACATGGAGTTTGGTGTTGTAGAGCCTTACACCAAAGGAAGGTGTTCTTACCTATCCAAGGTAGAACATTAACACATGCTAGCATACAAGTGAAATCACTTTCTAAATCATATGTGGCAATCATAGTTTATGGAATTAAGAGATATACATAACCCTCTACATGCTAATTAGCATTACAACCTCATCTAATGAGAAAGCATGGGTAAATTTTCCTCAATGAAAGTCAACACCTCATGTGAAACCATCGGTGAAAGTTCCTCTAGGGGAAGTCAACATGTGTGTATGTGTACTTATATGTGAGCAAACCTTTCACATAATACATTATTTTTTTTTTCATATTTTAATACATAAATCTATAGGTGTAACTGTACGAGTAACCCTTTCATATCAACACTTTAAGACATTATGCACATTGGTAGATCATCATATCATATACTTAACATCATAGCATAAAAGACATGTTCATGCATTACTACTCATGTACTTAGAAGACCAACCTAGGAACTATCCTATCAAGGTACACAAGAACAATGCATAGACAAGGTGCGCTACCCTTTCCCATCCTAGTACACCTATAAAGTTATCCTATTGAATGATACATCACATAACATCATTGAACAGAAAAAAACGCATAATACTCATTTATTCAAGACATACAATATTTTTATAGTAAGCTCTACTCATTATGTGCCTATATTAACTTTACTTCACATAACACTTAACATAAGACCTTATCATAGGCAGCAAGTATACATAAAATTAACATAACCATTAACATGTTGATAAATTAGCCCTACTGTCACGTCAGGAGTATCCCCTAGAAATAGCTGACGTTGTCGTCCTCTTTAAGGACTAAAATTAGCCTCTTCGCTTACATCATTACATTCATAGTAATATGTAGCGGAAAATTTAAAACTTTTCATTACTTCTACTTAGAGGTTTACATAGACCTCTACATACACATAGCATATATATCGAGTATACATAGAACCTTTGATTAGGAAGATTACGTACTCTTCTATTTTTATTGCACATAAGTATATAAAATATATCATAGTCATAATAGTCGCCTCATCTCATTACCATCTAATAAGAGTGTATGGACTTGGACATAACCCATACATCAAAGTAGGAATGCCTCACATGGGCTATACAATGTTTCATACTAAATGGAGAAGAAAGAAACATAGAAGTCTTAAACTCAAAACTACTTTATTATCTAGATATTTTCAACGCTCTCGAAAAGTGAGACCTACCCTACTTGGATGATCAAGATATCCAAGCCTTCTTCAAGTGGTATTCGAGAGCACTACAATGACCGGAACCTAAAATGTTGGGGAAAATGATGAAATGGGGTTAGTAAACCACTTGTACATAGTATGAGAGCATATGCACGCATACTTTAGAATCATGCTAAGAAATGAGAAATTTCATAAAGATATGCAATTACTTCGAATACACTTATGCATATTCAACAAGACCATACAAACCAATATGACATGTTCATTAGGTCATAGGCATGTACATCACAAGAACAACAACACCAAATCTGATCAAGTCAATATGCATAGCATATATTTGAAAATATATCCAAGAATATTTATCATCAAGTCATAATAGTAACAACCACGAATAAGGATACCTTTCAACATGACTAATGAAAGAAAATTACCCATGAACCCCTATCAAGTCAACAAGTTCAATGAGAAACCAAAGCCCCATAACCTTAGTCAATCGAGTAACCCAAAAAAAATGATGACTAACATACTACATCACATATCATAACATTTACGAGTATATAACATCATACTATAACAACATAGAACATCACATAATCATAAGTGACACAAATCAACATATATTATCAATAATGTGCAAGTTCATCATATACATTTCATATAGCATTAAAATCATTTTCATATATAAGAACATCCTTCTAAGACTCCCTTTAAGGATAACAAGTAAAATATTTAGGTAGAGTCCCACACCCCTACCTAGACTAAGCTAAACCACTTAGTTAATCTTAGTTAGAGTTCAATACTTTAGTTCATTTTACCTTTTCGGAAACATCTTGACCTAACAAAGATAGACCATATGAGATAATCTGGAATCAAGTGTCATGGAACCCTACATTGAAAAAAGGTGGACTACTTGTCAAGGTAATACAAAAATATGAACATAGTAACTACTTGGATACACTAGCTAGTATTCATGTGGGGGAGACAATGTTCAAAAACTAGGAGATATAGTTGGTACCATCTTTATGCTACATGAGTTGTAGTTTCCTATCTAAAGAGTACATTATTTATCCTACCTTCTCTATGTGGTAAAGGACACTCCTCGCTCTAGTTCACTCAGTGCAAAGCTAGGGTCCCTTTTTGAAATGTCGTTAATGTATTTATTAATGATCATAGATTATTGTAGGTCATAGTGTCTAACCCTTGTATATTCATCAGAATCATAGCTCAATAAGAATTGCATGAGTATTGCCCTTTAACTACAAGTCCTATAGGCCAGGTAAGCACATTAACATTCTCATTTCATGATAAGGCATATTGGTAAATCATTCACCATCCTTATAACATTTACATCTTAAGCGAACATCTCATAATCGTAGTCACGACATTTCAATTCAACATCATACCATCCTATCAATCATAATACAACGCATACTCCAATACAACAACATGACTTAGTAAAAATTAACCACAATTTGAAGTAAAGGGTAGGGATCATAAGACTTACCAAGTCTCTTCATAGTTCATCATCAAGGTCTTACCACAAACACTCAATTCAACCCAATTTGGGTATACATCATCATAGGATAATAACAAACTGGATAACAAGTCTAGGAGAATCACTACATAACAATACAATACTATATGATAGCTTAAGACAAGATACTTTTGACTCCACTTGCATGGGTCCTTCTTAAGGACCCTTGATTGGTCCTTAAGGAGTTGTACCTTGTGTTTCGACTATGAATCAACTTAAACCCATGTTTGACGCCTTTCCACAAATTTCCATCTATTTTCGACTCCTAAAAGCTAGTCAAATAGGCTAACGCATGCTAGTACCTCTTTGAACTAGTTTCCGAACGTCATGGACATTCTTAGACATTTTGGTTTCTAAACTTCCTAAATGACTTATATTCATTAAAAATAGACATTTAAATAGTGTATAGAACTTATGACACTTATTTTAGGCTCAAGAACATTATCCCCCCTTAAGAACATTCCTCCTTTAATGACACTAAATATCTTTAGAAGGAAGGAATAGACTTAAAACTAGAAGCCCATTCAACAACAATACATAAAAACATCAAACATATCACTTACCCAAGGCAATTTAAAACATCAATTACCACACATAAGGCTCAACATTGCATTATGAGGTATATCCTTCTTACAACAACAAGAGCTCAACATAATATTTATGAGTCAATAGTGTAAAATTTCAACTTAAAAACATGCTATATATCATTAAATAAAGACTTACAATGTCAAAATGCACGAGGTAAGTCAAAACAAGCCAAAGAGTAAAATTTCAAGCACAATGCATTTTTTCACAGTAATTAACTGTAAGAATATCAAAAATGCATCTTTTGCAAGACTTACCTAATAATCAAAGCAACTTTAATTGTAGTCATTATATTCATTATTAGTAAAAACTACTAACCTTAGTTATCAAAAAGATGAGGGTAATGGGACTTCATGTCATCCTGGGCCTCCCATGTTGCACCCTTAACTAGGTGATTCTTCCATAACACCTTTACGGAAGCCACCTCCTTATTCTATAAATTCTTAACTTGGGTATCAAGAATTTGAAACGAAACTTTCTCGTATGAGATGTTGTACTTCACAACAAGACCCTCAATAGGAAGAATAGACTCCATATCACCGATACACTTCATTAGCATGGAGACATGCATAAGCGGATGAACTGAAGCCAATTCACTATGAAGTGTAAATTCATAATCAACCTTACGAACACTTTTCAAGATTTCATAGGGACCCATATAACGGGGAATAAAGTTTCCTTTCTTTCCAAATTTAACCACCCCTTTGATAGGAGAGATTTTCAAATACACTTTATAACCTTCTTCAAACTCCAAATTCATTCTCCCATGATTGGTATAAGAATTTTGCTGACTATAAGCCAGTTAAAACCGCTTCCTTATGATTTGAAATTTCTCGAAAGTCTTATAAATCAAATCGGGATCAAGAAGCAAGGGCTCACCCACTTCAAACCATCCAATAGGACACCTACACCTCATACCGTACATCGCCTAATAGGGAGCGATGGAGATGAATGAATGAAAACTATTATTATAAGAAAACTCCACAAAAGGCTAATACCTTTCCCATTTTCCCTTAAGATCAATAATAAAAGCCCTAAGCATATCTTCAAGGGTTTTTATAGTACACTCTACTAGACAATCCATCTTGGGATGAAAAGTGGTAATTAAATTCACCTTGGTACCCAAACCTTCTGGGAAAGACCACCAAAATCTAGATGTGAATTGTGTACCCCGATCAGATATGATCGAAAATAGAATACCATTGTGATGCACAATCACATCTATGAAGATCCTAGTAAAATATTTTGCCAAAAAAGTAGACTTTATTGGAATAAAATGAGCGGACATAGTAAACGTATCCAAAACCACCCATATAGGGTCATATTGCCTTTGAGTCCGAGGTAAACCGACTACAAATCCATAATGATGTCTTCCCGCTTCCAAGTAGGAACTTGGATTTCTTGTACTAAGCTACCCAACTTTTGATGCTCGGCTTTCACTTGTTTGAAATTTCGAACATCGATGAATGGAGTAGCAGGACCCATGGCTTTCTCAAGGATCCGGTTGCTCAACTCATCTACCTTGGGAACAAACAATCTTCCTTGGAAACTAAAAAAACCATCCCCGCTAAGGTAAATGCCTCATTAAGCTTTCCATGGACCGTTTCCTTCAACTCCGTCAATGATTTATCAAGGTGTTGTTCGGACTTCACCTTAACAACCAATGATGACTCTATGTCTGATAGACCATGAAACATATATTCAAAAATCTTCCAACCTCACATCAAACATAGTGAACCTACGAATGTCCTTCACTAGGTCTTTGTTGGCTTCGTCTATGTGAGACACACTACCCATTGTCATACGATATAGAGCATCCACAACAACAGTGGCCTTGTCGGGGTAATAGAGGACATTCATGTCATAATCTTCAACAATTCAAACCACCTTCTTTTTCAAAGATTCAACTTCTTTTGGGTAAACACATATTGTAGACTTTTATGGTCTACACATCAAAAAGGACACCATACATGTAATATCTCCATATTTTAAATGAAAATACCACAGCCGCTAACTCAAGGTCATGAGTCGGATAGTTTCTCTCATGTGCCATAAGTTTCTTAAAGGCATAGGCTATCACGATTCAATGTTGCATAAGCGCACACCCTAAACCTTCCCGAGATGCATCACAATATACAACAAAACCCTTTTTACCCTCTGGTAAGATCAACACCGGAGCAGAAGTAAGCCTATCTTTCAACATTTGAAAACTTCTCTCACATGTCTCCGACCACTAAAATTTCTTACAATTTTGGGTCAAAGTAGTCAAGGGAGATTCAATGGATGCAAAATCATAGATAAACCTCTGATAATAACCTGCTGGAACCAAGAAACTCCTAATTTCGGTTGGAGTCAATGGTCTAGGCATATCTTTCATCGCCTTTTTTTTCCTTGGATAAACCTCAACTTCCTCATTACAGATGAGAGGACTATGAAATGTTACTAACCTCAACAAAAACTGACATTTGCAATAAATGGAAAATAATCAGTTCTTCTTAAGAATTTGTAACACCACCCTCAAACGGTACATGAGATCACCCTCATTTTTCAAATGTACATAATGTTGTCAATGAAGACAATGACAAATTAATCATAGTAAAGTAGATTCTCCTTGGTGTTGATCAAACAAGTCGTCAATCTGAGGGAGAGGATATTTGTTCTTAATAGTGACTTTATTGAGTTGTACATAATCAATAAACATTCTTAAGGACCCATCCTCCTTCTTCACAAAAAAAAACAGAGCACCCCATGGCAAAATACTAGGTCTAATAAAGCCTTTGTCTAGTAAATCTTTGAATTGAGCCTTCAATTCATTAAATTTTGTAAGATCCATCAGATAAAGAGGAATTTAAATGGGATTTGTATCCGGTAATAAGTTGATACAAAAATCAATTTTATGATCAGGAGGAATACCGGATGATAATGAGGAAAGACATCCGAATATTCACTCACTAAGGGGACCGACTCAATAGGACGAATTTTGGAATTTAAATCTTGGACTATTACAATATGGTATAGACAACCATTCGATATAATTTTGCATGCTTGTAGACAAGAGACGATACACCCTCTAGGAATAGAATTTCCCCCCTTCAACCATAAAAGGCTCATTTGGAATGTTAAATTTCACCACCCTTATTTTACAATCAATAGAGGAAAAGAAAGTATGCAAACAATTCATGTCGTAAATGACATCAAAGTCAAGAATATCAATTTCTGTTAGTTTAACATAATAAACTCAATTGGTCAACATTATTGGACAATTTCTATATACCCTTTTTGCAACAACTGACTCACCCGCCAGGGTAGACATTATAAAAGGTTCATGCAAAATATCAGGAAAAATGTAAAACTTTTTAGCTACTAGAGGAGTAACAAATGATAAAGTAGCACCTAGATCAAGTAGGGAATATATATCAATACAGAATACTTTCAACATATTGGTCACCACATCGGGAAAAGTCTCTTGCTCACCGCTAAAGCGGAGGGTATAAAAGCGGTTCTTATTGGAGCCTCATTTGAACCGATTGCTTGTTCTTGACCAATACAATTGTCTTGACCGCTCACATTAGGTTTAACCCTAGCCTTATGCCCACTTTTACTATACCATAAACAATTGTACATCAACTTAAGACTATCACCATAGTGCTTTAATGCAATATCCCTGCACAAATATTCTCAAATGCGCCTGCTTATTTAGACAATCTTCAATGTCTCGAGTAGGCCAATAGCCCTAATTACCTTTGCCTTTCCATATCTAAGTATCTTGACTTTTTTGTTGGTGAACTAGTACCCTTTCCCTTCTAAGGCGTAGAGTTAGACACCCTATCACCACTAGCCATATGAACGAACTTTATTACAAACCCACTTTTTAAATCTAGGCTTGTCTTAATCTCAAGCCTATTATTCTTAGAACCTCAATCAAATGATCTTGCCCTCTTAGAATCTCTACTCTTACTCTTACCTCTTGCCTCTTCCATATGTTTGGCATGCACCATAAGACGAGAAATGTTCATGTTTTCATGTAGCGTAGCCGAATGACACTCTTCTTGCATATCATTTGACACCCCTATTACAAAGCGACTCATTTAATCTCTAGGATCGAAAACTAAAGAAGGAGCATAGTTTGACAATTTAGTGAATTTCAAGGAGTATTCATTAACACTCATACCTCCTCGAAGAAGGTTCATGAACTCCACCTCTATAGATTCCCTCATCTCCCTAGGAATAAAACCGATTATCAAAATCTTTCTAGAAGATCTCCCGAGTCATCAGATCACTCCTTAATGCCCTGTTATCCCTTCATTGGGCATACCATGCTTGATCCACATCCTTGAGTTGATAGGTGGGTAATTCGGCATTCTCACTAGTATACAAACCCATAACCAAAAGTATTTTGTTGACTTCATCGATGAACTCCTGGCGGTCTTCTATAACTTTGGACCCGTAGAAAGTAAGAGGATTCATCCGAGTGAAATCTCTTAGACAAGAGGCCATGGTATCAACTTGTTAATTTGCATGGGGTACAACCTCCCAATTAGCTTGTGTCGTCATCGCTTGGGCTTGAGAAGTGGTGGTTGTTCTTGGGTAGTAATGGCTTGGGCCATTTGCAAGAGGGCGGCCCTTATGTTCTCATCTGTCAAAGAAGGAGGATTCACCTAGGCTTGGTTATCATTTTCACCTTTCTCAAGAGGAGGAACTTTATAAACATGGGGAGGAGCTCCCGCATTGGAAATCTCCTCTTCAAGACTTTTTTTTGAATTCCTTCAACGGTTCATTTCATATAATCACAACACTAGTTTAGATGTAAATGCACACAATAGATTTTCCTAGGCATCACGTAGGTTTCTATCCATAAGTGTGGCACGCTTCACAATTATGAATACAAACTTACATAGACGTGGTTAAGAGAGACATTGACTCAAAGATAATTCAACCTCATGCTTTGATACTAAGTTTGTCATATCCAAGTTAACCCCTAGACTAACCGGCATCGTGTTCCTCTTTGAGGACTAAGACTATCCTATTAGATGACATCATTACATTCGTAGGTCAAATTTAGCAAAAAATTTAAAATATTTCATTACTTCTGCTTGGATTTTTACATAGACCAAACCTCTACATACACATAACATATATATATCGAGTATACATAGACCCTTTGTATAGAAGATTACTTAGTCTTCTACTTTTATTGCACATCAGTAAACAAAATATAACATAGTGATAATAGTCATAGTAGTCGTCTCATCTACTAACCATCTAATAGGAGTGTAACAACTTGGGTATAAACCATACATTATAGGGAAAATGCCTCACATGGGCTATACAATGCCTCATACTAAATGGAAAAAACCATCATAGAAGTCTTTAACTAAAAAGCAACTCCATTAGCTAAATAGCAGCTTCTCTCTCGGAAAGTGAGGATCTACCCTACTTCGATTAATAAGAGATCCAAGCCTTCTTCAATGTCCTCTTAAAAGCACTTCAACGACTAGAACCTAAAAAATTTGGAAAAAGTAAGAAATGGGGTTAGCATGTACATTAAAAAACAAACATCATAAAGTCTAGTCAAGCAACATGCATAGCGTATAATTAGATTCATATTCAACTACCTCTGTCATCCAATCATATTAACAATAACCATGAAAAGAGTTTATTATAACATAACCAAAGTAAGACTATTAACTATAAACCCCTATTAAGTCAACAAGTGCAATGACCAAGCAAAGCCCCATAATCTTACTCAATCAAGTAACCGAACAAGAATCATGACTAGCAGTTTACTTCACATAACATAAAATTTAAGAGTACATATCATCTTACTTTAATCATCTATACCAACACATATATATAAGTGAAACTAATCATCATATAGTATCAACAATATGAAAGCTTATCATATATATATCATATATAATCATAAGCATATTCATACATAAGAACATTCTCTTAAGACTCCCCTCAAGGCTAACTAGTGAAATGCTTAGGTAGAGTCTCACACCGCTACCTAGACTAAGCTAGACAACTTAGGTTATCATAGCTAGAGTTTAATCATTTAGTTCATTCTACCTTTTTGGAACATCTTTACCTAACAGACATAGACCACATGAGCTAATGTGAAATCCGATATCATAAAACCCTACACCGAAGGAAGGCGGACTACTTGCCAATATTGTACCAAAACATGAAACATAGCACTACCTAGATGCACTAGCTAGTATTCCTATGGTTGAAACATAGTTCAAGAACTAGGAGAAATAGTTTGTACCCTTTTTATGATACATGAATTGTAGTCTCTAATCTCAAGAGTACATCAGTGATCCTACTTTTCATATATTGGAAGGGACACTCTTCACTCAAGTTCACTCAGTTCTAAGCTAGAGTCCCTTTTTTGAAATATCTTAAAGCATTTATTATAAATCATAACTTAGTGTATCTCATAGGGTATACCCCTTGTATAATCATCATCTTCAATAGCTCAATAAGAATTGCATGAGAATAAATCCTTTCATTACAATTCATATAGGTGAGGTTAGCATATTAACATCTTCATATCATTAAAGGCATATCGGTAAATCATTCACCCTCCTTATAACATTTATATCTAAAGACAACACTCACAATCATAATCAACAATACATTTAAATTCAACATCATACCATCCTCTCAATCTTAATACAATTCATACTCGAATTCAACATCATGACTTAATCACAATTAATCATAATTTGAAGTAAATGATAGAGGTAATAAGACTTACCAAGTCTCCTTCGTAGTTCATAATCAAGGTGTTACCATAAGACCTAAATTAAACCTTATTTGGCTAAACATCATCATAAGTCAATAATAAACATGATAACAAGGCTAGAAGAATCAATGCATCACAATTCAATACTAAATCATAGTTTAAGACAAGATACTTAGGTCAATTTACTTTATAACCTAGATTATCATCTAAAGAATTAGCATGAAAGACTACCAATCACCCTATTTTGTATATGATTAGAGTAACAACATCACCGAGTAGTAATTCAACCAATAACTAAGTAAATTGACCCAAATACAACTGAATTCATATCAAGCTCAAACCTAGGGTTAAGGGTTAAGGGTCATGTTCTACAAACTAGACAAAAACATCAAGATATATAATAATTAAGCTAAAATATATGTTAATATACTCATAATATCCAAACTAAATTATAAAAAAATCAATTCATAACAGAATTTCCGAGATTGAGAAAGACCAACATGAAAACTCAACTTTTGAAATTACTTTGAAAGAACTCTTTGAGGAATTTGAAACGAAACTTCCTCATTTGAGAGGTTGTAGTTCACACCAGACCCTCAATAGGAAGAATAGACTCCGGATCACCGATTCACTTCATTAGCATGGAGACATGGAAAAGCGGATGAACTGAAGCCAATTCACTAGGAAGTGTAAATTCATAATCAAACTTACGAACACTTTTCAAGATTTCATAGGGACCCATATAACGGGGAATCAACTTTCCTTTCTTTCCAAATTTAACCACCCCTTTCATAGAGAGATTTTTAAATACACTTTATAACCTCCTTCAAACTCCAAATCCATTCTCCCATGATCGGTATAAGAATTTTTTCTGACTATAAGCTGTTTAAAACCGGTTCCTTATTATTTGAACTTTCTCCAAAGTCTTATTAATTAAATCAGGATCAAGAAGCAAGGGCTCACCCACTTCAAACCATCCAATAGGACACCTACACCTCATACCGTACATGGCTTCATAGGGAGCGATGGAGATGAATGAATGAAAACTATTATTATAAGAAAACTCCACAAAAGGCTAATACCTATCCCAGTTTCCCTTAAGATAAATAATACAAGTCCTAAGAATATCTTCAAAGGTTTTTATAGTACACTCTACTTGACAATCCGTTTGGGGATAAAAAGTGGTAATTAAATTCACCTTGGTACCCAAACCTTCTGGGAATGACCACCGAAACCTAGATGTGAATTGTGTACCCCGATCTGATATAATAAAAAATAGAATACCATTGTGATGCACAATCACATCTATGAAGATCCTAGCAAATTTTTTGGCCGAATATGTAGACTTCATTGGAAGAAAATGAGCGGACATAGTCAACATATCCAAAACCACCCATATAGGGTCATATTGCCTTTGAGTCCGAGGTAAAACGACTACAAATCCATAATGATGTCTTCACGCTTCCAATTAGGAACTTCGATTTCTTGTACTAAGCTACCCAACTTTTGATTCTCGGCTTTCACTTGTTGGAAATTTCGAACATCGATGAATGGAGTAGGAGGACCCATGGCTTCCTCAGGGATCCGGTTCCTCAACTCATCTACCTTGGGAACACACAATCTTCCTTGGAACCTAAAAAAACCATCCCCGCTAAGGAAAATGCCTAATTAAGCTTTCCATGGACCGTTTCCTTCAACTCCGTCAATGATTATCAAGGTGTTGTTTGGACTTCACCTTAACAACCAATGATGACTCGATGTTCTAATAGACCATGAAACATATATTAAAAAATCTTCCAACCTCACATCCAACATAGTGAACCTACGAACGTCCTTCACTAAGTCTTTGTTGGCTTCTTCTATTTGAGACACACTACCCATAGTCATAGGATATAGAGCATCCACAACAACAGTGGACTTGTCGGGGTGATAGAGGACATTCATGTCATAATCTTTCAACAATTCAAACCACCTTCTTTTTCAATGATTCAACTTCTTTTGGGTAAACACATATTGTAGACTTTTATGGTCTACACATCAAAACGGACAGCATACAAGTAATATCTCCATATTTTAAATGAAAATACCACAGCCGCTAACTCAAGGTCATGAGTCGTATAGTTTCTCTCATGTTCCATAAGTTTCTTACAGGCATAGGCTATCACGATTCAATGTTTCATAAGCGCACACCCTAAACCTTCCCGGGATGCATCACTATATACAACAAAACCCTTTGTACCCTCTGGTAAGATCAACACCAGATCAGAAGTAAGCCTATCTTTCAACATTTGAAAACTTCTCTCACATGTCTCCGACCACTAAAATTTCTTTCAATTTTGGGTCAAAGTAGTCAAGGGAGATTCAATGGATGCAAAACCATAGATAAACCTGTGATAATAACCTGCTAGAACCAAGAAACTCCTAATTTTTGTTGGATTCAATGGTCTAGGCATATCTTTCATCGCCTTTTTTTTCCTTGGATAAACCTCAACTTCCTCACTACAGATGAGACGACTATGAAATGTCACTAACCTCAACTTGCAATAAATGGAAAATAATCAGTTCTCCTTAAGAATTTGTAACACCACCCTCAAATGGTTCATGAGATCACCCTCATTTTTCAAATGTACAAGATGTTGTCAATGAATACAATGACAAATTAATCTAGGTATTTTTGATACACCCTATTCATGAGGTCCTTAAAGGGCCGGGGCAGTAATGAGACCAACGGGCATTATTAAGAACTCATAGTGACCATATCTAGTCTGGAATGTCATCTTTTGTATATCCTTACCTATTACCCCAAGTTTGTAAAACCCCGATCTCAAGTTAATCATAGTAAAATAGCTTCCCCTTGGTGTTGATCAAACAAGGCGTCAATTCGAGGGAGAGGATATTTTTTCTTAATAGTGACTTTATCGAGTTGTACATAATCAATAAACATTCTTAAGGACCCATATTCGTTCTTCACAAACAAAAACGGAGCACCCCATGGAGAAATACTAGGTCTAATAAAGCCTTTCTCTAGTAAATCTTTGAATTGAGCCTTCAATTTATTCAATTTTGTCAGATCCATCCGATAAGGAGGAATTGAAATGGGATTTGTATCCGATAATAAGTTAATACCAAAATCAATTTTCTGATGAGGAGGAATACCGGATGATCATGAGGAAAGACAGCCGAATATACACTCACTACGGGGACCGACTCAATAGGACGAATTTTGGAATTTAAATTTTGGACTATTACAATATGGCACAGACAACCTTTTGATATAATTTTCATGCTTGTAGACAAGAGACGATACACCCTCTAGGAATAGAATTTCCCCCCTTCAACCACAACCGGCTAATTTGGAATGTTAAATTTCACAACCCTCATTTTACAATCAATAGAGGCAAAGAAAGTATGCAAACAATTCATGTCGTAAATGACATCAAAGTCAAGAATATCAAGTTCTGTTAGTTTAACATAAGAAACTCAATTGGTCAACATTATTGGACAATTTCTATATACCCTTTTTGCAACAACCGACTCACCCATCGGGGTAGACATTATAAAAGGTTCATGCAAAATATTAGGAAAAATGTAAAACTTTTTAGCTACTAGAGGAGTAACAAATGATGAAGTAGCACCTGGATCAAGTAGGGCATATATATCAATACAGAATACTTTCAAAATATTGGTCACCACATCGAGAAAAGTCTCTTGCTCACTGCTAAAGCGGAGGGCATAAAAGCGGTTCTTATTGGGAGCCTCATTTGAACCGATTGACCTCTCACATTAGGTAGAACCCTAGACTTATGCCCTCTGTTACTATACCATAAACAATTGTACATCACCTTAAGACTATAACCATAATGCTTTAATGCAATATCTCTGCACAGATATTCTCGAATGCGCCTGCTGATTTAGACAATCTACAATGTCTCGAGTAGGCCAATAGCCCTGATTACCTTTGCCTTGCAATATCTAAGTATCTTGACTTTTTTGTTAGTGAACTACTACCCTTTCCCTTCTAAGGCGTAGAGTTAGACACCCTATCACCACTAGCCTTATGGAATTTTGAACGAACTTTATTAAATACCCGCTTTTTAAATCTAGGCTTGTCTTAATCTCAAGCCTATTCTTCTAAGAACCTAAATCAAATGATCTTGCCCTCTTAGAATCTCTACTCTTCCTCTTAGCTCTTGCCTCTTCCACATGTTTGGCATGTACCATAAGACGAGAAATGTTCATGTTTTCAACAATACGTTTAAATTCAACATCATACCATCCTCTCAATCCTAATACCACTCATACTAAATACAACATCATGACTTAATCACAATTAACCATAATTTGAAGTAAATGATAGAGGTAATAAGACTTTCCAAGTCTCCTTCGTAGTTCATCATCAAGGTGTTACCATAAGACCTAAATTAAACCTTATTTCTCTAAACATCATCATAAGTCAATAATAAACATGATAACAAGGATAGAAGAATCAATTCATCAAAATTCAATACTACATCATAGCTTAAGACAAGATACTTAGGTCAATTTACTTTATAACCTAGATTATGGTCTCAAGAATTAGCATGTAAGACTACCAATCACCCTATTTTGTATATGATTAGTGTAACAACATCACCTAGTAGTAATTCAACCAATTAATAAGTAAATTGACCCAAATACAACCGAATTCATATCAAGCTCAAACCTAGGGTTAAGGGTTAAGGGTCATGTTCTACAAACTAGACAAAAATATCAAGATATATCATAATTAAGCTAGAATAGATTTTAATATACTTATAATATCCAACATAAATTATAAGAAATTCAATTCGTAACAGAATATTCAAGATTGAGAAAGACCAAAATGAAAAATCAACTTTTGAAATTACTTTTAAAGAACTCTTTGAGGAAAGAGGTTACAAACGTTAATTAGATACCATACCTCAATTTTTGATGAATTATTGATGGATAAATTGTTCCCTTACATCCCCCAAAACCCTCCCCTAGCTTTATCTTAAATGGTGTCTTCCAATAGAGAGAGAAATAAGTGAGAAGGAAGAGAGTTTTGTTTTCGGAATTGTCATTAGACTAATGGGGTTGGGCTTTATATGGGGGTTAATTGAGTTAATTAGATTTACCTTAATACCTAAATAAAAACCAAACCCTTTAATTAATTAGTTAAGACTAAGTAAAAACATGCAGGAAAATAAGAACCTCATAGACAAGACCTTGACCAACGATCCATCTTTGAGTCGACGACAAGTCCCTCTTCGGTGCTTCACAATCGTCAAATTGGTAAGAGACTTTAAAGGTGACATACTCAAACAAATTGTTTATGTGTTTCAACGGTTGGCATCGACGCCCCATCGATCCACACACGTTTCGTCTCTGCCCTTTCCAGGGTGCTTACTGCCTAGGCAGTGTTTGATTCCACTTGCAAGGGTTCTCCTGAAGGTCCTTTGGTTGGTCATTGGGGAGTCGTACCCTTATTTTTTAAACAACTTCAAACCATTATAGAAACCCTTCAACAAATTTTAATCTATTTCTGAATCCTAAAAGCTAGTCTAATAGGCTAAGGTACGGTAGTACCTCATTGAACTAGTTTTCAGACGTCATGGATGTTCTTGGACGTTTTGGTTTATATTTTCCTAGATGACTTATATTTATTAAAATAGACCTTATAACATTGTATATACATTATTACACTTATGTTAAGATCTAGAACATATCTTGTATTTTCGAAGTGTTACATGTTCTTTCTCGAATTGATTTCAAAAACATATTTATGATTAATTGTTGATTTTCAACTGATTCTAATGTGATTTTCGTTCAAATTTCATGTATAACCAAACATCCTCCTTTTTTCTCTATTTAGCCTATATTGTTGTTTGTCTATCTATCTATCTATCTACCTATCTATCTACCTATCAACCTACATACCTACATACCTACCTACCTACCTACCTAGCTAGCTATCTAGCTAGCTATCTATTTACCTACCTACCTAACTACCTTAAAAGCATTAACTTCTAACTTAAATTGTTATCTTGATGTAAGATTGATTATAGTGTAATTCAATTATGATAAATTGATTATAGCTACAGCCTTCTATGAGAATTGATGATGAATTGTTGATAATTGATCAATGAAGATCAAGGTTTTGAGGTTTGGTAAGTTGGATCTATATTTCTCTATATCCTATAGAATTGATAATGTAGTGTGCATGATGTGATCTTGTTTCTATAATGATTTGATTATGATTTCATTTATTTAAGTGTACTTTTAGCTACTTCCTTATATATGAATTGTTAATGAATTATGAGAATTTATCAATGATGATCAAAGCTTTGTGAATTGGTAATATTATCCTACTTCTTCTACTTCTCTATAGAATTGATAGTTGAATTTTCCTTGTATGGCATTGTATGGTATGGTCAACTTATGGTGGCGGTGTTTACTTTTTTTTTAATACATATCTGTTATATCATGACCTTGATGGAAAATTTATGTATTTTGAATGTGTGATTATAATGATCACACAATATGAAGTTACATGCCTAGTCTCCTAATCTAGTATCATGTGCTAGGTGATAATGGTGTCTTCAACATTGAATGAAGTTGTTAGGGTTAGGTTTGGTCGATAATATGCCAATGATGAAGTTCAAATTGTGAATTAACCTTACCTATGTATCTCTATATGAATGAATGATCTTACCCATTGATAGGAATCTTTGATGCAATGTAAAGATATCTTGTCTCTTATGCTATATTGTGGTGTGTGGTTTATGCATGAATGTATAATTTGGTCTTCAGAGGGTGGCTGCCACAATAATTTGTTGATAGCCATTATGTGATTATGTTATCCAATTTAAACAAACTCACACCTCATGTATGCTTACAAGTATTATAGTTTCATAGTGTCTAATTAAAGGACAGTTCATATATGCACTAATGTCTACTACTATGCATGTAAAGTATATTTCCACAAAAGTATCAATGTATCTTAAATAGGATGAATTTATAGGTGAACCAGTATCGGTTAGGGTATGGGCCTTTATCTATACATTTTCGATGTATACCTTGATGGATTATTTCTTAGGGTGATTACTACTTATACATGAATATTAATGAATGTATTAAGATATAAACATGAAAGTATATGATATGGAGTATGCATATGCGTAGTATCTACATGTGTGTATGTGAAAGGTCTTCTCATGTAAGTACGCATACACACACATGAATTAATCAAATGAAGCATGTATGACAATCTAGTAAAGAGAGAGTCTCTTAAAAGGTATTCTCAATTGTTTTCTAAACTAGATTGTGCTTGAGTATTCTCTGTCCATATCAAAGTTTTTCTCACATTAATTAGGTTGATGAAAGAAAATTCTCATCTATAAGCTATGATCTAAGCATATGAGGGGTTAATTCTCCTAAAGACATTTTTATGAAGTAAATTCAATAAAGTCTTTTCAATAAAGGAAACTTAAATTCGCACTGAGTGAACTTGAACAAATGAGAGGTGCCCCTTTCTAATAAGGAAGACTTGTTCACCAAATGATCTCATGAGATGGAAACTATAATGCCTCATATCATAAATAGGGTTTCAATATACATCTCCTTGTTCTATAACTATGTTTACCCCATGAGACAAAGAAAGTTGATCCACTTAGATTCTAGTATGATATTAATGTTCTACCTTTGCAAGTAGAGCACCCCCTTTTGGTGTGGGGTTCCATGACACCAAATTCCATGTTTTGCTTACACGGTCTTATTGTTGGTTAAAGCTATGATTTACCTAAAGTAAATTTGAAATGGAAGTAATGTAATAGGATAACATAAGGGAAACTACTTAGTATCGGTAAGGACATGGGACATTAACTATATGCATTTTATAAGTATCTCTTAAAGGGATTTCTATGAAGGTATTCCATATGTACATGTATATGTGTTATATACATAGTGTTGGTCTTATTGACTATATGATGATGGTATCACTCGGAATGTATGAATTTGTCTATACATGTATTGATGATGTACGAATTAAAAGATGATGCTTATGGTATCTTTGTGATTTTACTGAGTATGTGTGCGAGGTTATAGGACTACACATGTACATTGCACTAGCAGTCTAAGATTGTGATTATGAATAAGTTTTTTGTTATGTAATTATGAAAGGAAATCCAAGTATTCTATTATTGACTATTGCCTCTTATGATGTTATTGGTACTGTTTACTTTCATGTTGTCTTTAAATGGGTCTTATATATGGTTGTTGAAGTATCTTTGGTCATATATAACTATGTGTTTCATGATATATGGCGCTTATGTGAATGTATGTTCTTAAGTTGCGGATGGTTGTATGAATGTTCACCTTTGTGAACTTAAGTTGATGCTTGAGTGTGCGTAGTGAAAGGAGACACTATTCATGCATTGCACCAATTATTACCATAGGGTTACTCAGGGGGAGGGGGGTTAAGGACTTACAGTAAGATAAAATAAGGTTATTGTGTATGAAATGATTAATGTGCCTTAAATGCATTGAATTACTTTATATGATGTTATGACCATTCAGTATCTCTATATGAAATATATTGTGTAATTGTGCCAATGTGTACGATGTTTCTTTCAAAAGTCATGTTTAATGATTTCAAAGCAAAATGTCATCTTTAAATGCATGTTTTTGCATTATTTCCATACTTAGTGCATTCTTTTACTAACTGCATTCTTCTTCACCTTTTTAGACAAAGTTTAGGTTATGGATTCTTAATGTATGTCATTAAAGTTAACGGCTTGATATGTGTTTTCCAAGCTCAACAATGAGATCCTTATTATTCATAGATTTCTTGTGTCAAAGTTTATGTTAAAAGTTATGTAATAGCCTAGTTATCGTTACATATATATATATATATATATAGATATATATATATATATATATATTATATATATATATATATTATATATATATATATATGTATATATATAAGGGTCGTGTCCCTATTCTACTCTAATGGTGTTGACTCTAATATGGAAAAAGGGACTTAGAGTCTAACAATTTATATGACTTATATTTTATATATACATTAAGTAATGTTAGTAGAATACGATGTGTTATAAAAAGTTTTTAATTTTCCAATAAATTTACCAATGATAATGCGATGAAATATGAACTTGGTCTTGTATAAGGCCTCCGAGAGGTCAAGTACAACGTGTTACTCCTAGGGGGTGCTCCCCGATCGTGACAAACCACCAACAAACTTAATAACATCACATAAGGACTCATCCGTTCACTACAACTTTAGCCATAAATTATTTAGTTCATATAGTAGGTAAATCACCGTCACAACTCCTTCACAATATTACTTGTACAATGTCCACATGGAGTCCCAAACCCCACATATAAAAAGAAAACCTATTTAGAAACCATAAGCATAATTCTCATGAATAATTATAATTCATGTCTTGATATATGTAAATTCACCTTAACATACATTCATGCAAATCATACATAACATAAGTCTTCATTTCATAAAGGCCTTAAATATTATGCTTTCTTAAGGTTCACTTGTGCAATGTATGGGTAGGTTTCATAGTCCTATCTATTCTAAATAAGCTTCTCAAACATTTATGACTAGAGTTATTTATCTTATATTATTTTATTTCTTCACCTTTTGGGAGACATAACCATAACCGACATAGACCATGTGATCTACATGGAATCCGATGTTCTACTCCCACACTAAGAAGAGAGGGTTGCCAAAGTAGGACCTTCATACATAATATGTATTCTAGGGTATCCACTAATCTAATACTTACGAGGCCACGTAGTTATGAAAAAAGAAAATAGCTACTAGATACCTTCACTTGCTAACGTGGAGGATTTCATCACATGAGACAATATCTATGTTGGGAACCCCGACTTGCAAAAATGAAGGTTCTCTTGTGGGAAGCCGGACTTCCTTAACGTGAAGTCCCCACTCTCATATTTAATTTTCACTCGGTGCTAAGCCTAAACTCACTTTTTAGAAATATTTAATTCTTTATTAGCATTAGTTCATACAGTAGGCTTTAGGACTTACTCCCTCATAAACCATATATCTCGAAGGTTTCTAAGATGAGAATATACTTTCATTATAGAACCTATATTATGTGAAAATTTTCACATAATCCTAACATTCATAACATGGTCTAGTTTAGAATACCATTAGAGGAAGTCCCACCAAAGACTCACTTTCACTAAATTTTCATAAAATTATTCATTCATATATTAATCTATGTGAATACATATGTAAGAATGCCCTTCACATAGACTCCTCTAGAAAACACATGCTCATAATTCATTAGTCATATATTTTACATGCATAGTAATATATAATGGAGCAAATGAGAACTTACCTTTCAATTGAAACCATGAACCTATCCTAATCATCGATATGTATGAAGTGTGTGTGTACATTGGCAAACACGATCACAAAATAGCAACAACATGGTTTTGAGGAAGTTACCATATAAATATCACATCACATGTACAACATCCCTCATGTGTTAAGTCACATATATATAGAGTATTAAGGATAATAGACAACACACACTCAAATTACATCATTTGAAACAAGAACATACTCAACCTTTGAACAGAAGACTCCTAGCATGCGATGGTCACACATTCACATAGGGATTACATGGGTAGGGGGTCATTCTACACAGAGTATCCAATCATAAAAAATATAGACCATACCTATATCTAACATCATCATTGTCATATAGAAAACATCTTCAATAAACCTAGATCATGGTGATAGAATAAAACACTATGGACACCCACTTCATAAACATTATAATTATCATATCAATTCATCTTGAATCTAGTACCTTCAATTCCATGATAAAAACATATATAGATCCACAAGAATGTACACACGGCCAGCATAAGGGGTCCATACCATACAACACAATTACAATGCTAAAAACTAGCAAAATTGGGTCAACTTACCAATACTCTAATCCATGATCACCATAAACAAATTCTCAATGATTCATATTCTATTGATATATATATATAGAATTGAAACTAATTGTTACATCACAAGAGCCATATTATATCATAAATTCAGAGTTTAAGGAGATAAAGAGTTCTTCATGAAATTGATTGAAAAACATGTCAAAAATTGATAAACAGTGAATATCTAATTAGCATGACTTTTAAATAAATTTAACAATAAACCCATGGCTAGATTGAAAGATAGAAAATTTTATCATGACTCCTATTTGAAAAAACATTAAAAGAACTCCTTAAATGAAAGGTTAACTAAGTATAAAGTGTTACCATACATTTATACATGAAAATGCCACGAAAATTGGATAATAAAGCACTTGAATTAATCCCCTAGCTTGATCTTAAGGTTAGTCTTCAATGGAGGTTCTAGAGAGGGTTTATTTTGAGAGGAAAAGGTTTTATTTGAAGAATGAATTCTAAATTAGGTTTTAGTCTTATAAAGTAACTTAAAATACCTCAAAGTACCTAAAATAATCGTGCATGACTTAATTAGGACGCTAGGAGAATTTCCAAAAATGCCCTCAACTTGGTCGAGACTTGTAGAAAATTACAGGGCCTAAACGATATTACAAGCAACGGCCTGTCGATTGAGGAACGAACTATCCTGCTGGTTTGTAGTTTTTATCATAGACTGATCTTTGGGTCTTAAGCTCCCACAACTAAGTTTGGGAAAACTCCCTCAATCGACACGGCGTTCGTTGGACTACGGTGCTTCGTTTGAGCACGTGGACTAGAATGTTTTTCACAGTTTCTTTCCCTGGTTAGGGTCCTCCTGAAAGACCCTTAGGGTTGTCCTTGAGGAGTCGTGCCCAGATTTTTTATCACTTAATACGATATACATGTTAAATTCCTATCTTATAATTTTACACTCCAAACAACACGTAAAACATACAAAGGCACACTATCATATAACACGATTAGTTTCCAAACGTCATGGTCATACTTGGACGTTTGATTTCCAAACCTTTTCAAATAAACAATGAAAACTTTGACACACATAATTAACATGTTATTAACCCTTAAAGCACATTTGAAGCTCTAGATAAACTTAGTTCGTTTTGAGGGTTGTTACATTATTCCCCATTTTGGAACATTTGTCCTCGAAGGACACTCGGAAAACTATCAATCATTTTCAAGGACAAAATGACTTATACAGAAGCTCACTACATTAAAAATATCATACCAAAAACATCAATTCACCAAGCTTACAAGGAACACCAACTGCATATTATTATTCACTCAATTCAACAAAAGCAAGTAGAAACTTCATTCACTAATTCCTAATGCATCAACCACATAGATATTTCTCATTTTCATAGGAGGAAAATACTTTTCCTAATCACATGATTTTTACTTCTCATTTCATCAAAGGACTCAATATGCCATAACATTTAAATCACACATAAGCATGTTAATCATCGTCACTAAATAAGCAAATAAGTAACTCATACTGATTACACATTGATCATGGGTAATATAGATCAACTATAATTTTATAACTTAGACATAATATACTCAAGGTCATACATGACATTACCATGTATAATTGTGCTCAAGAAGAAACTACCATCTCCTACTCAAACATACACATATGGCATCATAATGATTATAGGAAGAAATTCCCAAAGGTCAATTCATTTAAGGAGAAACTCTCAACTTCCAACCAAGGCATACTCATACTTCATTTTTAGGGGGTCAAATGGCAGCTCACATCACATACATCACTACAATAGAATGTTCATTCAAAAAACATCATATTCTAGCTTGCACTAGTTTTCATGAACATGCTTCATTCAGGGAGAGTATTATAGCTCATAGGCAAATGTCAATAATACAGATACACCATCATTTCACAAAATTTATCCTATATTAATACTTCCAAACAATATAAAATCACATATTACCAAGGGATTCATCTTTTCTCATTTAAGTAAAACTCAACACCACATTATTGTGCCTAAACACCCTAACATCAAAAGTGTTATCAAGAATGTTCATCAAGCCATCTCATAAAGTTAAATGAAAATTTATCATATCAAGATGCACAAAAACATCAGCAACATGCAATTGGTAAAAATACCATTCCATGAAATATGAATTCTTGAACACAATCATAAAATAGTATCACTTAAGAAATGCATAACATATGGAAAACATGCAGCTTATACTCATGTGCAAGACTCCAATCATGAACAAGCTATTAGGAACTCTTTTTTTCAAGCTTGAGTATGAATAGAAGGAAACGATAGGTATAGCAACAACCTCAATAGTCAAATAAACTTTCCCCACATAGGTTAAATCCATTTAAGAGAAATTTATCTCATCTTCGAGAAAACATGGATTACCAATCCTTCTAATCAAGCAAACATCACCCTCTTGGGATTGAGTGTAATACTCCAAAAGTATAAAGCCTTATCTAGAGCCTTAAAAGAGAGTCTAACGGTTGTACCACTGTTTTAAGGTCAAATATAATGTATAACAGTAACTTAGGAAGTTTTATAACCAAAGCATCACGAGACATTCATGACATCCAGAAAGTACTTCAAGAGGTGCTAGTGTGCCTTAGTCTATTTGACGGGGTTTTAGGAGTCGTAATCCAATGGAAATTTGAAGTAAATTTTCTAACATGTGAAAATCCCATAAAATGGGAAAAAAGTATGTGAAGATGATTTGACGTTGCAGGCGAGGAGGAGGATGACTTTCTCCATATTTATAAGATTGATGTGACTAGTTGCTGGAAGAAAGGAAGAATGAGGCTTGTTGGGTTTTTTCCCCATTATGGTGTTGTTCCTATCTTTTGGACTGCTGGACGCGTGAAGACGAAGAAGCGTAGCAGGGTTGGTTTGTCGTTGTTGTGCGTTGTGTTTTATATTGATGGGTATTGGGTATGTTTGGATCACTTATTGTATTGTTGTTGTTTGGTGGGCTTAGAATTATTTAGGTAAAGCATTGGATCAGAAGAATATTAGTTAAGACTTATCATTTCCAAATATAAGATTAAAGTCAGAGACTCGTTGGTTAGTCTCATAGGAATTAAGATGAAACTGCATTTTTGAAATTATTCCGTAGAAACTTCTAAAGACTATAGGTTCTACTCATAAGTCACTGTGATTGTTTTAAGTCACGGTTATTTAGATTTTTATTTCCCTTCTAATTCTTAAACTATGTCATTTAGACATATAAATAACCAATATAATTGATTATAATCTTTGAAAAGAATACATTCCCTTGCATTGTTCTAAAATTCCCTCAATTGATCTCATATTTTTCTTTCTCCAATGCTTACCGGCTTTGTCCCTCAACGTATGTAGGCATCCAATAATGGGTTCCGTTACCCATTGATCCTTAAGAAACCTCTCTTATCAAAGTTATATATTGATTAGTTTTTTATTCAATTCTTCATGGATTCTAATTGTGTTAGTCCAATTGTTTGATTTTGATAATATTATGATTATCTTAATTAAATTATATGTTTTAAAATTTATTTCATATTCATTATTCATGATTTTAACTATGAACTTTTAAAGACATAAATTTAGGTAATAGTTATGACATTATGAGTTGTCCTTTCATATGCATAATTTGTGGAATTGAGTGTTTTATGATTTATGTTTCTGTAACATAAGTGTCAATTAATATGTGAAAGGTTATATTGTATTATAAGGAATCATGATTAGTAAAAGGTTTTCTCACAAATGGTTTAAGCAGAGATTTTTCTATATTAAAAGCTTTAACTAGTAACTTACTTATGATTTTGCATGTATTATTTTACGTTTATTAAAACAACCATTCCATTGGAATTTAACATAGCAATGAGATAACTGTGGAAAAGACTAAATTATGATAGTCTCTAGTAGAAACCTTTTGTACAAAAGTATGTAGCCCCATGGGATTATGTTAAGGAACTTAGCTAGTTGATTCACAAATAGCATTTTATCTGATATAAAGTTCTACCTTGTCAAGTAGTTTTTTCCTTTTCGATGTGGGAGTTCCACAGGATTCCATGTTATTGCTCACATGGTATATATTGGTTAAAGTTGATATCAAAATAAATGAACTAAGTTACTTTTAAAGGTTTTATGAAGCTTTCATTATGTTTTAAGATGCATTGACCATGTTTATGATTGATGATTCTCCTTCAAAATCTAACATCACGTTTTCTATTATCTTCTCTATTTAAAATGTTCTATTTTGTATTAAATATCATTCATTCATAGAATAATAGATGTACTAATATGTACTTGTACCTATATTTTTATCTAATATAGGGTCAAATGATCTTATTCCTCTTGGTCGTGGCTAGTGGTTGATTACTTGATGTACGAATATTTTAAGAGTATTCATTTTCAGAGGATCATGATACCTTTACTTGAATACAAGTAATGCCTCCAAATTTTCAAAGCAAACACCACGACCGCTAATTCAATGCCATGAGTGGGGTAATTTCTCTCATGTACTTTTAGTTACCTAGTGGCATAAGCTTTCACCTACCCGTGTTGCATAAGCACACACCCCAAACTCACCGGGATGTGTCACAATACACCATAAAACCCTTTTTACCCTCCAGTAAGGTCAACACCGGAGCGAAAGTAAGCCTATCTTTCAGTAATTGGAAGCTTTTTTCACATGGCTTTAACCATTCAAACTTCTTACTATTTTGAGTCAAAGTAGTCAAAGGATATGCAATAAATGCGAAACCATCCACGAACCTCTTATAGTAACCCACTAAACCCAAGAAACTCCTAATTTCATTCGGAGTCAATGGTCTAAGCATGTTTTTCACCGCTTCCTGTTTTCCTTGGTTCTACCTCAACTCCCTCACTATAGATTATGTGCCCTAGAAATGTCACCCACCTCAACCAAAACCCACACTTACTATATTTGGTATATAATTGATGTTCTTTAAGGGTTTCCAATACTACCCTCAGATGACCTATATGATCATCCTCATTCTTTGAATGTACCAACATATCGCCAATGAAGACAATGAAAAATGAATCTAGGTAATTTTGAAAAACTCTATTCATTAGGTCCATAAATGCCATCGGAGCATTAGTGAGACCAAAATACCTGACCATGTACTCCTAGTTTTCATACCTAGTCCGAAAGTTTGTTTTTGGTATATCCTCACCGCTCACCCTAAGTTGGTGATACCCTGATCTCAAGTCAATTTTTGAAATGTAACTCTCCCCTTGGAGTTGATCAAATATTTCATCAATCCGAGGGAGAGGGTACTTATTTTTAGTCGTAACCTTGTTGAGTTGGCGGTAGTCAATACACATTCTCAAGGACCCATCTTTATTCTTCACATACAAAATCGGAGCACCCCATGGAGAAATACCAAGCCTTATAAAACCCTTTTCTATTAAATCCTTCAGTTGACCCTTCAACTCTTTCAACTCGAACGGAGACATTTGATAAGAAGGAATTGATATGGGATTTAAATTCGGTAGCAAATCAATGCAAAAGTCAATTTTCAGTTCGGGAGGAATACCGGGAAGGTCATTAGGGAAGACCTCAGGAAGCACACTCACTACTGGTATCGACTCGATGGTAGAAACTTAAAAGTCTAGATCTTGGACTCTTACTATATGATATTGACAACCTTTTGAGATCATTTTGCATTGTTTTAAACAAGAAATAATACGACCTCGAGGAATAAAAATTTCAACCACTCCACTCAACAATGGGTTCATTTGGGAAGTTAAAGCTCACCACTCTTTCCCTACAATCAACGGATGCAAAACATGCATGCAACCAATCCATACCCAATATAATATCAAAATCACGAATTTAGAGTTCTACTAGATTAACATAAGAAACTCTATTGGGAAACATTATCAGACAACTTATATTCACCCTTTTTGCAACAACCGACTCATGCATCGGAGTAGACACCATAAAAGTTTCATACAAGATATCGGGCAAAATATCAATTTTTTTAGCTACTAGAGGTGTAACAAATAATGATGTAGCTCCGGGATCAATTAACGCATATATATCAAGAGAGAAAACTTTCAACATACCGGTCACCACATCGGCAGAAATCTCTTACTCACCCCTAGAGCAGAGAGCATAAATTTTGTTCTTCTTTGGATCATCACTAGAACCACTTTCTTGAGATTGACCACTAAACTTGTCTTGACTCTTTATGTTTGGGAAATCTCTCATCTTGTGACCACTCTTGTCACAACTAAAGCAATTATCCGTCCCCTTGAGGAAATAGTCATTGCATTTTTTACCACACTGTCCATAAGTAGGTTTCTCATTTGGTGAATTTGTACATTTTCCCTTCTTGAATTTAGGATTGGACACCCTATCACTACTACTTCTTTGGAATTTGGAAGGGATTTGATTAGAAACCCGCTTCTTCAATCTAGGCTTGTCTTGTATCTCAAGCCTATTCTATGAAGAACCTCAATCAAATGACATTGCTCTCTTAGCATCTCTACTTTTTTGCTTATCTCTTGCCTCCTCAACCCTCCTTGCATACGCCATAAGACGGGAAATGTTCATGTTGTCATGTAGCATGGTTGATTGGCACTCCTCTTGTAAGTCTTCCAACACCCCGTCACTGAATGGCTCGTTTGGTCGCTAGGATCGGAAACCAAAAAAGAGCATATTTGGACAACTTAATGAATTCGAAAGAGTACTCATGGACAGTCTTTCCTCCTTGAGAAGATTGATTAACTACGTTACTTTTTCCTCCCTCATCTCCCTAGGGAAGAACCAATCTAGAAAAGCCGCCTTAAAGATCTCCTAGGTCACTGGACCTCCCTTCAATGGACTATTATCCCTCCATTCCACGTACCAAGTTTGAGCCACATCCTTGAGGTTGTATGTGGTCAACTCGACCTCCTCACTTGAACACACCCCCTAGCATATAGTACCTTTTAGACCTCAACGATTATTTCTTGGGGGTCTTCAACAACCTTAGACCTATAGAAAGTAGTAGGGTTAGTTCGAGATAAGTCCCTTAGACTTGAATCCATAGTAGTGACTTGTTGATGAGGACGGGGAGCAATCTCTTGATTGCTTGGGCCATCATAATTTGGGATTGAACTATCGTGGCTTGTGGTTGAGTAGTCATGGCTTGGGACATTTGGGCCAGAATAGCCTTCATCTAAGCCCCTGTCATAGGCGGAGGGTTACCCAGGTCTTGATAAACATTAGAAGTTTCCTCAAGTGGAGGAACTTGGTAACCATGGGGAGGAGCTCCAGCATTGGCAATTTCTTCTACAAGTCTTCGAGACGCATTCCTTCTAGTGTTCATGCTTCGTATAAGCACAATAAATAGGATAAGATGTAAAATCACACCATAATTATAATCTATTGGCACAACATAATATTTCCAAGAAAAAGAGTGATTCCTAAGTATCATATAGGTTCCTACTCATAAGTGTGGCACGCTTTAAAATTATGAATACAAACCTACATAAACGTGGTAGAGAAATATGCATAACTCAATGATATTCAACTTCATGCTATGATACCAAGTTTGTCACATCCGGGTTTACCCCCTAGAAATAACCGACGTTGTCATCCTTTTTAAGGACTAAGACTAGCCTCTTTGTCTCATGTCATTACATTCATAGGTTGAAAAATGCATAAAATTTTAAAACTTTCATTATCACTAATTGTAGGTTTATATAGACCTCTACATACACATAATCTATATTCATATCGAGTATACATATATCCTTCGTATAAGAAGGTTACATAGCCTTCTACTTTTATTGCACATACAATTACGTAAAATATAGAAATAGTCTCAAAGATTGTCTCATATTATACCATCTAAACGAAAATTATAATATGGGCATAGCCCATAGATCAATCAAACAAGACCATGTATAGGTCATACAAAATTGCAACACTCAATTAAAAAGGAAAGGAATGAAAGAGTCAATAAGCTCATAACAAAATCTGTTAGCTACAGGATGACATTGCCCTCGAAAGTTGAGGACCTACCCTACTTGGATGAAAGGAAGAATCCAACACTTCAACAATGTCTCCTTCCAAACTCTTCAACGACCGGAACTTAAAATATATGGGAAAAAAATAAAATAAGGTTAGTAAACCACATGTACTAAGTATGGGATCTTATGCACATACACAAGCAAAACAAGTTAAAAGAGACTTTTTATCAAAACATGCCCAATTACACCTTTAGGGACTTAATACAAAGTCATGTAAGTCATATCAATACACCAAACATGCTTACTATCTCAACAAGTAATACTTATCTCAACATAGTTCAAAGCATGATTTACTACAACCCTAACATCTAGGAATAATATCACAAGAATGAATAAGAGTCAAACATATCATAATAAGCAAGGCAACTTCTCACAAGTCCTTATCAAGCAAACAAGTGCAATGGCCAAGAAAATCCCCATAACCTTACTCAATAAAGTATCCCCAACAAGAAAACATGATCAATGTCCAACTTTACATATCAAGGCATTTAGGTTTACATTTCATCATATATAAACATGACAACCCAAAGCACATTCATAAATGAAATAATCAACATATAGTATCAATAATGTGCCATAGTCATCATGTATATATCATATATTATCATAACATAAACATATATAAGAACCTCCTCCTAAGACATCCCTCAAGACTAACTAGTGCAATTCTTAAGAGTCCTACACCCCTACTTAGACCAAGCTAGACCCTTAGGTTATCCAAGTTAGAGTTCAAGTCCTTCAATTCATTTCACCTCTCGGGAACATCTTGCCATAACGGACATAGACCACATGAACTATTGTGCAATCCGGTGTCATAAAACCCTACACTTAAAGATGGCCGAATACTTTCTAAGGTCGTACCAAAACATAAAACATTTCAAAAACGTGGATCCACTGGCTAGTATTCCTATGGGGCAACATAGTTCAAGAACTAGCAGACATAATTGGTACAATCTTTATGATCCATATGCATTATAGTCTCCAATCTCAAGAGACTTATAGTGTTCCTACCTTCAATATGTAGGAAGGATCCTCCTCAATATATTTCACTCGGTGCAAAGATATAGTCTCCTTTTTGAAATGTCTTTAACCCTTTAATTATTAATCATAGCTTAATTAAGGCCATAGGGTCTACCCCTTGTATAATCATCATCATTAATAGCTCAATAATAATTGTATGAGTATAAGTCCTTTAATCAAAATTCATATAATTGAGGTTAACATATTATCATTTCATCGCATATTGAGGAACATTGATAGTTTCCACTATCCTTATATCACATACACCTTATTCAACCTCATAGCATAGAAAAGACATTTCAATTAAACATCATAGCATTCTATTATCCTAGTATAAAGAATACTCCAACGTAACATCATGACTTAACAACAATTAATCACAATTGGAAGTATAGATAGAGATTCTTATACTTACCAATTCTTCCTCATAGTCTATCTTCATGTTCTTACCATCAACCCATAACTCAACCCAATCTGGAAAGTAACATAATCACACAACTGTAACCATAAGATAAGCGCAATTGCATCTCTATAACACAATTCAACTCTAGATCAAAACCTTAGACAAGATACATAGGCTAACTTAACATTATAATTCATAACCTAAATCACATATCAAGAACTATCATGATAGGCCTATAAGTAATCTTAATTTGATCATAATAACACAATAGGATAGTTAATAAATCAACAACCAACTCAATTGAATGATCACAAAATAATATAGGTCAAGATCACTACCTAGGGTTAGGAATGGAGGATCATATACTTAATTTAGACCAAACCATTAACAATTACCATAGTAAAGTTGAATTACATGTTAGTATAATCAATATAAGATTAAGAAAGCATTAAAAACTGAATCTATAACTTCAATTTCGTAATTGAATGAAACCCTTAAGAAACTCAACTTTTGAAATCTATTTTAAAGAATCATTTTATGATAGAGTATCGAAGGTGAATAGAACCAATACCTTGACATTTATCAACAATTTTATGGTGAATTCATAAACTTTCATCCCCCAAACCCTAATCATTGCTAGTCTTCAACCACTACACCATTTTAGGTCTACGACAACACTAAATCTGGACAACGCTTATAAAGTGTTGCCTAAAATACTTTTGGGGACGTTTTTAAAGTGTAGCCAAAAATTTTGACTTTTAGTTACACTAAATTAGCAACACTTCTAAAGTTTACTCTTTAATGGGATAACCTACACTTTATAAGTGTTGTTATAGTTGGCAACAACTATTTACATAAATGGCCACACTTTTAAAGTGTGCTATTTTTATAATTATTAATACAACACATGAAAAATGTGGCCTTAGTGTTTTCCCCAAAATTTTATATTCCCTCTAACATTTTAACATTAAAATTTGATCTCCCTCCATTTTTATTTGGCCAAAAAATAAAACATTAAATAAATATTTAAAATAATAAAACATTAAAACAACAAAACGGGCAACATTACTGAAACTTCAGCTGAAACTTTCACTTTCAGCTGAAGAACAAATTTATGTTCAAAATTGAAAAACCCATTTGCAAGAACTGAAAAAGAGGATCGAAGAACGGAAGAAATCGATTTTCGTCACAAATTCTGTCAAAGTTCAGTTGAGAACACCATTTTCGATCGAAGAATCAAAGAGCAATGTGATTCTTCTAAGGCGAACTGAAGAAGAAGATCTTCCTCTCCGAGCTTCGTTGTTCAAGATTGGAAAGCTGAAGAAGACGATTTTCTTCAAAGATTCTTGGGTAAAGTGTTGTTCCATCAGATTTTCTTTTGAAAGTTGAAAGAAAATGCTTCACAAATCAACTTGCTTCATATCTTAAAGCTTTAGGGTTGTTGGAATAGAGTTTATCAGGTAAGATATTTTATCTTCAAAAGTCTAAATTATAGCTCTAAGATTTTGATATTCTTTTGTGTCAGTCCAAAATAAAGTTAGGGTTTTTATGACTTGTGTTATTGATACGAATTTTATTGATTTAGGGAGTTTAGTTTGTAGTTGTATGACGTATAAATGGGCAGATTATCTTTGACAGACTAATTTTTTCTCTTAATGTTGAATGTAGAAGCTGAAGCTAAGTCAAAAGTATCTGAAGAACTGAGTTGTAGCTAAGTTATCTTACTTCGAAGAACTGAAGTGTTGAAGCTGGTGATACCTATAATATTTTGTCCCTAATATAGATTTCGTCAAGTGTAAGTAGCTACTCTACATGAATTTGAAAAAGTTTTAATGTATGTTTTAATGTCACTGTTTTTTAGTCTTTTTTAGTCTTCCTGAGTTCATGATTGTGCTCGTCTTAAGCTTGGTTTGTTCCTTTGTTAACAACATTGATTCTGTCTTGTAGCTATTTGCTGGTAAAATTTTTCTTTTTTCGACTACATGTCTTGAAGTGTCTAGATGTCATTTTGTTGTTTGTCTAGTGCATCTTTCAAGTATAGATCAGAAACATTAGTTCAATATTGCTTAGTTGTTTTGGGATCAGCTCGTAGTATGAATTTGTTAAACTTGCTTTGTATTTTGAGTTGCACTATATAGGAAATAAATCATATGCCTTAGAAATTGGAGATATAAGATATATTTTTCAAGTCTACAACGGGTGGACTGGGAGCAGTAACTTGTGAGAGTCTTTTCTGCTAACTGTTACTAGCAATAACAGAATAAAAGTAGAAGTTTTGTTTTTGTGGTATGGACAACTTGTTGGATTTTGGATATTGTTGAAAGTGAGGCTTGCTTCATCTAAGTTTTTGAAGAATTAGGAGAAGTTAGTGCAAACAAAATGGAGAGAAAGTTTTGTATGATGTTAAAGTTTGACCTATTTGATGAGTTAGATGCAACAGATGAGATAATAGCTTGTAACTTTCCAATTTCATTACATGTCAAGTTCTTCCATATAAAATAGTAGTAAATAGAATTGTAAAGACAGTCTACGGTCAAGTGCTTTTTTCCTCACTGACTATGTTTATCGGACTCTCCAAATATGTTATCACACCCACGCATGTGCTGATAAGTGAACTAGAAATCGGACTCTCCAAATTTGAGTTTCACTAGCTAAGTCTACTGTCCGAAAAAGTGAACTAAAAATCATCTTTTAAGACAGCATATTCTTCTATCACCTGTTGTTCTGTTCCTCTTTAATATGAATTTTGTCATACATACATAAATCTTACACTTCTGCTCCTTCGCATGTTTTAACTCTTCCAGCCAAGGACATATTTAAAAATGAGAAATTTGGGGTTGTTCTTTACACTTCTGCTCCTCACGATTTTCTTGTTGAATAGTGAATTCAAAAGCTCTAATTAGATGATTCATGCTATGTTACTTACCTAGTACTTATTGGATATCTTTTTTATAGTTTGAAGGTTGATCCACGCTGATCTTACTTGCGACTTGTACCACTTCCATGGATCAGATGAATTGATTGAAAAAAAATATAATGAAATATGACTTGACAAGTGTAGCATGTGCTAATGAGATAATCATCTCATTTTGGTATATTGAGGTCAGTTTATTCTCCATGTCTTTTTATGTAAACATGAATATATAACTTCTTAAAATGTCTTTAATTTATAGGACATATAGTAGAAATAAGGTATTAAAACTAGCATCTCTCACTTTTAGGACATGAAGTAACTCATCAAATATGTAAAAGAATACTGAATTAAAATAAGTGATAGATACAACATTTAATATTATCCATTTCCTTTATCAAATTATGTGAAAGTTTCTGCTTTGTCACGATATATGTTGGATATGATATCCATTTCCTTTATACAGTCAATGGCATAGTGACAAAATTTACTATAGAAAATGCGACGAAGGCAAGGATAGTAATTGCAGATAGAGACATACATATATTGGGATCGTTTTTGAACATTAAGATTGCTAGAGATTCACTTTGTAGTCTCATTATGGGGTCTTCCGCTGATAAGGTTTATTACAAGGTCAGAGTTTTTATTGCCGAGTCGAGATGCTTTGTTTTTTTTTATAGGATGTTTAAGTATCAAAGTTTGATTTTGTTTGAAATTATTGGATCTTGAGATTATGACCAAGTTCTGTCTTTTTCAAAAGATGAACATTTTAAGTATAGAGTGATTATATGTGTACTAGGCGATGACCATATAATTTTGGTTTCATGGTTATATCTTTGTGTTATCTTATATATGCTAATGTTATATAATTATTAGTACTTCTTATGTGGTTTGTTAGACTATAATATGATTATTTCAATAAGATTAGTTAGGTTTCTAGTGCACATTGTGGTTTGAAGACTTGATTTTACTTTTGATAACAAACTTAAACTTTTTGATTGCTTAACTACTCATCTCAGAGCAAATTAGAATAGTTTGAGACCATTTTGTTGGTGTCTATAATTTTCAGAATTATTGTGTGGATTGTTCTGGTCTATGTTTCTTCCCTACTGTACATGCCAGATATGATCATAAGAGTTTGTGTTTCTTCCCACTTTATATGACAGATATGCTCATAAGACAACACATCTGCATAGACATATTTTTTGTGAAGTAAGAAGGATGTCATTAATAAAGCATCAAGCAGATGCACAGATTACAAAAGAATGATTTTTCTGTGTCAAGAAAACAATTAACAACAGTGATGATGAATTCTACGTAAGAATCCACACTAAATACGGGAGAGAGATAAACCCTCTGATATAAAGCTTCTTCTCAAGTGCATTCCATCCAATATAGGAAAAGAAAAAATTAGTAGTGCCTATCTTGTGCTTTTCTATGAACCATGTCAACCTTTTTATCCTTTCTTTTGGAATGCTTGTGTAGGAGGTGAAAAATGCAATAAAAGACTTGAATGGTAGGAACAAGTGGTCTAGTTTTTCAATACACCGATTTAACATGGTTTATACTAGTTTTTCAATACACTGATTCAATATGGTTTATACACTTATATTAAATTGTTTATTGAGATTTTGATTCTTAATAGATCACTTTTCCAACCTGTCTTCTATTGGGGAAAATCTTGATTGATTACTGCTTGTGTTCTTGTTCTATTTGGAATTCTATAGCATAGGACAAACTAAGATTATTTTCTTTTTTTTTCGTGCGGGTACCTTCATTGATAGACATTCTGTCATTCACTATGCTAGTCCTTCACTCGCAAAGCTAAGCAGATCATTGCATCTCTTCCAGTCTTCATCTCAATCTAGTTTCATTAGGTTCTCTTGTGTGCTATAGTTCAATCTTTTCTTTTTACTATTTATGCGAACCATACATGTAATGAACGTTGTATACCCGCTAATTTATATAATTCTCTATGTTTTGGAAATACAAGCTATGACATTTCATTTTCTCCTAGAGATCATTTTCAAATGGATTAGAACTTGGTTTCATGCCATGTTGTTGCATCATTTCATGGTTGTTTTACTTCCTAGATTAGTCGGCTTGATCAAAGATAGGCTTGGTTTTCTATCTCATCTAAATTGAGATCTTTAAGTCCGTGTTTAATCAACTTAAAGATGACATTCTCTGTCTTTTCTTTTGTGGTTTTTAATGTTTTTGTCGCTAATGTCAATATTGAGATAATTTCAGTTTAAAGTTCATTTTTAGTTTTGTGAGATTTTTATCCTTGTTCGGACAGTCAGTTTCTTTCTGTTGTCAAGTGGGAAGTCAGTTTATTTCTGTTGGTATTTCCCAAATAATGATAACCCATTTAGGTGATTAAATTTCCTCTAGTTTTCATTTATTTTGTACAAGTTTCCTTAGTTGTAGTCCTTGTTTTATTTTTTTAATCGTCTGTATTGTTTGCTTCTTTTGCATATGAACTCGTCAATAAAATGAAAGTCAGTTGGAATCGTCTGTATTGTTTGCTTAAAATCTCAGATGCTAACTTCCTTCTGTTAGTAAACATCGACTTATTTTCACAACATTGGCAGAATCAGCTTATTAATGTATTTTTTCTCTTTTTTTTGTTTTTGGCTTGTTGCTGCGTCTTTTATTGTATATTTGGCTGGGTGATAGTTGAGGTATTTTATTTGTTACTTAAGTCTTTTCTCTCTCTTTATCTCTTCTGAAACGTCTCAACTATATTTTCCTCGATTTTTTGTAGTTGTTCTTTATTCAAATCATCCTTTATTTTGTTTGTTGATGTATTTCATTTATTGAAGTGGCATTGGTTTGAATTGAGCTAAGGTTTTGTTTCTCTTGACCACTGTTCATCTTGCTTGTTTGGTATGGTTGAAGTGTAGTTTTTCTATGTCAGATTTAGTTTCCTTGTTGCCTCGCTCTGATGAGTATGAAGTAACTCTGAACTTGTTACATATTCTCGATATGGTTTTGAATATTATTGAATGGTGGCGAAACACTTTAAATACGACTGAGGTTTCTTTCTTTGGTTATTGTTAGTGGCATTGGTTTGAATTGAGCTAAGGTTTTGTTACTCTTGACGACTGTTCATCTTGCTTGTTTGGTATGGTTGAAGTGTAGAACATTACAGTCCAAAATTGATTAGTCGTGTTGCTACCCTTACGTTAAGGTTGGTGTTTCCAAGGAGCATTTTTAGTTGAATAAAGATTTGAATGTTTAGTAGAAATCATAGATAACCTTCAGAGTTAAAGGATCCTTTGTCTTAAAAATACAAATTATTGAGTTCTTTAAAAGTATAGATCCCGATGAAGTGAAATGGATATTGAGGATTCAATCAGTTAACTGTTCTACAATCACAAAAGCTTGCACAGCAGGCACCATCTGTGGCTGTGCTCCTCATTTGCCTAATACAAATAAGATAGAATTGCTTTTATATGGTTCAAGTTTTGGCTTCAATAGAACATGCAAACACATAAATACTTTTAAGTTCATTTTTTATGAGTTTGCGCACCTTGAATGCAAACAATGACCATAAAATATATCATTTTTAATCTATTTTGAGCTAATAACAGCAAGAATTTTGAGCTAATAACAGTCCAAATTATTGTCTAAGCCTCTCTGCAAATAAACTTTGGCATAGTGTGGAATCTGCAATCTGCAATCTGCAGATTTGTTGTTAATATTTTCTGTAACTGCTGCTGCATTCTGTACAATATCCATGTTGTTAGCATTATTGCTGCTGCAATCTGTAACTTTTGTTAATGTTTTCACTATGCCTTTTGTGCTTCTATATATCATTATTTCCGTCAGTAAAGCATGCTTCCATAACTACAAACAAATACACAAATAATTATAGGAGAATCTAATTGTTTGTGTCTCCTCATTAATTACTTTTCTCTATAACTTTTGGATTTCATTGTTGCAATCTTAAAGTCTTACCTCTTCTATATAACTGCCAATATCTTATTTGTGTAGGAAAATGGAGGTGATCAAATTGGAAGTGGATGATGAAGAGTTTTTGAACTATTGTAAAAGTTTAAATACATATTTGATTTATGTGTACACATTTAGAATATTGATGTATAAGTATGGGTATGTGTACACAACACATACTATCTTTTGAAGTACTTTATGGGAAATCTATAAATTTGAATTACTTATTAGCGCTAGAGATTATTTATTGCAATATAATATTGGACTATTGTAATTAGAAATTGTGGCATAGGACTGCAAAATTGTGTATGCACTTGAGCAAGGACAACACTTCAAAGTGTTGTCATACATTAGATAGAAAAGGCAACACTTGATAAGTGTGGGCAATATGGTAGCAAAGGCCACGCTTCAAAGTGTAGCTTATAAAGCAACACTTATAAACGTAGCAGCAGAAGCGTGGCTTTTTCTCTTTTAGGCTACGCTTGTAAGTGTAGCTGATAAGGCAACACTTCTAAGCGTAGCTACAAAGTGTGGCCTTTTTGACTTTGAGACTACGCTTAAAAGTGTTGCTCATATGGCAATACTTCTAAGCGTAGGTAAAAAGCGTGGCCTTTTTTTCCTTTTGGCTACGCTTTTAAGCGTAGCTGATAAGGCTACGCTTGTAAAGCGTCGCCTAAACTCTAAGGTTTCGCTGCTTTCGGCCACACCTGGAAAAGTGTGGCTTAAAGTCAAAAAGTGTGGCTTTTTACCAAAGGCCACACTTTTTCATAGTTTAGGCCACACTTTTCTAGGGTGGTTGGAGACATAAAATGTTGTAGTGAACGGTGAGTTCACGTAGAGAGAGAAATAAGAGATAATGAAGAGAGTTTATTTTTGAGTTATCTTTAGGAAAATGAGGCTTGAGGATAGTTATATGGATCGTCTGTGAGTCAACGGACATCCCCCCCTCCGTCCTGCGCTCTGTTATCTTGGTCAGAGATTGTGCAGGCGAGGGGCTTCCTCCAATTGTCTAAGTGTGGGACAATAGTGGCATCAATGCCCCGTCGATCTACACACGAACCGTAGCCTGCAGCTCTACACTGCGTCGGTGAGTTCAGAGGCTGTCGAGTAAAGGGGCATTCTCCACCAGCCTAAGTGTGGGACGACAGTGGCACCGAAGCCTTGTCGATCCACACAGGGTCCGTGTTATGTTTTGTCGATGAACATTGTCAGGCAGTTGCATTAAACTACAAGTGTCCTCATCATGGGCCCTTGTTTGGTCCTTGGGGAGTCCTACCTGCACGTTTCAACCATGAAACCACTCAAACACTTATTAGCTACCTTTCCAACAATTTTCGTACTTTTCCAACTCTAAAAGTTAGTCAAATAGGCTATGGAACACAAACATCCCTTTGAACCACCTTCCAGAATGTCATGGATGTTCTTAGACGTTTTGGTTCTTAAACCTCTTAAATGGCCTATATTCATTAAAGTTGGTCTTAGAAATAGTACATAGACTTTATGACACCTATGTTAGGATTTACAATGTGTCTTGGATTTTCAAGATGTTATACATCAAGACAATATCATTTAAACCATAAAGTAGTCAAAAACTAGGGTTCATAAATTACAGGGGTTCATAGGATAATTATGTTAAAATCATTTAATTAACAACAATTAAATAAATATTCAATGGTTTACAAAAACTCATCTTTTGAAGATTGACTCCTTGAAGAAAGTGTTCCAAGGATGAAAAATCATACCTCAATAAAGATAAACCACGAAATTGATAAAGAACCGCAACTCAAATCTCAAATCCAAGATCTTCCGTGAGTTTGGGCTTCAATGGAGTTCTAGAAAATTCCTGAGAGATTTAGGGGTTTTGATTTGGAAGAATGAGTTCACCTAGGTATTTAGGACTTATAAACAAACTTAAAATACCTAAAGTATCCTTAATTAAACACCATTTAACTTATTTGGACGTTGGATGGATTTACCAATTTACCCTTGCAACTTACAGTGAAGCTGCACATAAACAGACCTCACCAGCAACTGGCCATTATGAACGGATCGTTTGTCCACAAACGGACCATCCTGTCTGGCCGTCGTTTGGTTCAAAGACTGTCTATTTAGTGCTTGAGCTCCCTAGGATATGTCTCTACAAATTACTCCCATCGACGGGGCACCTACTAGACAACGACCCATCATTTTCCTAGTTGATTGGGACTAGGATGACTACCTTTGGCTCAAATGAAGGGTCCGTCCTCAAGAGCCCGTCGTTTGTCCTTGGGAATGTTTTCATGGAAGTTTCCAATATGAATATGTTTGTATGCAATTTTTGACCTCCCATATCAATTTCATTAAAAAAAACATAAAACTCCACGAAACATGCTAAGACACACACAATGTCGTTTCAAGGCAAACATTTTGAACGTCATGGACGTTCTTGGATGTTTGACATCCAAACTTCGTAAAACTTGACAGACTCCCTATAAATAAAATAATAACTCATATAAGTAAATCATAATCTGATGAAACACTCATATAGGAACATAATAACACATGACACACAAGTGATTAAGTCATCGAACGTCTTTGTCGTCCCTTGACGTTTCACTTCCAAATCACCTAAAACTCTAGACACTACCACATTACCACATTATAAATAATTTTAGGACCTTATAAACATATAACTAAAATGTTAGGCTTTAGCTTCACCTAGCTCATTTTTTAGGTATAACAATCTCCCCCACTTGGAAAACATTCATCCTCGAATGACACTTGTCACTCTCCGAACACTTCCAAGAGTATAGACTGAAAATAACAAGTAATGACCATACCATATAACACATTATACAATACAAACATATATAAGAAATATCAATTTCATATAATCAAGAGACACACAAAAAAAACCAGAAGCTAGAAAAAATCTACAACTCATTATGCAAATAAGGCTCAAATCTTTCATTTCAAATAAGAACTCTTTTTATATTCATCATTATGATAATATACATCATTTATAACAACATTACAAAAAAAATTCGACCAAAGAATGAATTAATCATTTTATGCAAAATCTTACAGTGAACCGCCAAAGTGACAGTTAATTATGCATATATTTAAAAAGTGCAACTTTTAGGCAATTCATGATGGAAACACGCTAATATGAAAGATAAAACCCTATAAACACATTTTACAACATATTCATAACTTCATGAAATTCACAATGCTAGGAATCAATGAAATTCAATTCCAAGAAGACTCCTATACACAATGCAACATGCTTCTATGACTTTCTACTCTCAAACATGAGTTGAATTGAAGAGACGAGACAATCAATCAAAACTCACCTACTCACCATACTCCCCTACTTTGAAGGAAATCATAACACTAGAATAAATACAAGAACTTACCAACATCATCATAATCATCCTCATTAGCATTGAAACGAGCCTTCCCCTTTTGAGCATCATTGTCTGGATCAGTAGGAGTAACTTGCTTACCCTTTATTCCTGTAGAAGCAATATTAGGAAAATCCCTTACCTTACGTCAATCCTTACCAAAACAAAACCAATACCCGGTACCAGTTAGACACTCTCCATAATTGTTCTTTCCACAAGTAGCACAAGGAGGGTTACCACCTTGAGAACCACTACCCTTCTCAAGGTTGACTTTAGGAGCACTACGTCCATTTTGAGTTTGAGCCCTCTTCTTGAACCTAATTGACTTTGATCAGTTGAACCACTTCTCTTCATGTTTCTAGAAATCCTACAAAGTTTAGACTCCTCAATTGATTGATCATATACCATGAGTATAGCTAGGGTCATATCATCATATAGCATGGTCATACATGATTCTTCCTTCACAAGGTTGGCCAAACCTGTCACAAACCTACTCATCTAATCCCTATGGTTAGAGATCAAGGGTGGAGCGTACCTAGACAACGTAGAAAACATCAAGTAGTACCCCTCAACACTCATATTAACCTCCCTCCTTTCAAAAGTAAAATACTTTCCTAGAAGAGCCTCCTTAAACTATTCCCACTCTATAAGACACGACTAAACCGGCCTATTATCTTTCAATTGAGTGTAACACATTTGAGCAACCTCCCTCAAATTATACAAATCTAACTCCTCCTTCTCCCTAGAAGTCATCCCCACGAAACTGAACACCTTGTACACTCCATCTGGGAACTCTTGGGGATATTCTCCCCCCCCCCCCCCTTTGAGCCAAGAAAGAGAGGAGGAACATGTCAGATCCCGAAACCACACCCTAAAAGTTAGGGCCAATCTCAGATTAGCAACTGTCATACTTGACCTCTCGGATTTCATGTACAAGCCCTTTCTGTATCATTCATCGCATATACATAATGAAAAGTAGTATGGAAATAAAACTTTTCACAAAACATTACAATATCTTTAATAACATCTTTAATTAGAAATCATCGGAAATACTAAGTATCAATCTATTCAAACTTATGACACGAGAATACTTTGGGACACGGCCCATACTTTAAAATGTAGAATTACTTAGTCTATTACAATACTTTGAAATAAAAGACACATAAGCATGTATGCCCTCGAGTCAATTGAGGACATACTTAAATTCACTTGAGTGACTCTATAATCCAAGATCTCCTTAAAAATCCTTCTCACCTTTCACCTACACCTTTAAGATAACAAAATATATGGAACTAGTACAAACACTTGTATTGAGTATGGCAATATGCATAAAATCATGAAAACAAACGTTTATTAGAAAATGCATCTTTTCTTTTAAAAATCATATCATAATCATAACAACAACATTTAACACCTTAGAAACACATAGGATAACATCTAATCAATTTATAGCATTTGAAGGTCACTTTACAATAACCTCAATTCACTGTACAGTGAATTGCTTCATTGTAACAGGGAAGTGCCTTCCTTTTCCATTAATAGTTTATAGCATGTAATCATCCCATTAAAAGCTATCCTAAGACTCACTTAAGCAACGCAAAGCGAGATCGTCCATACACCCTCTATAAGCATGCCTAAATGATTCTCAAGACTTCTCTTAATGAGACACATACACACTTACAAGATACCAAAAAACATAACATGTATATATGGCATTTTCCTTACCAAGGCTATCAAAAGACTTACTTAAGTAAATCAAGAAGATAACGTCCATGATTGACCTTTTCAAGACAATCTAAGACTTAGATCATATCCACATAATCAACTTTTCCATTACTAGAGTAATTTTTAAGACTTATATAGGTAAGTTACAAAGTGGCCACTCCTATGCCCCCGTCTAAGCTTAACAAGACAGACCTTAACTACTCTATGTAAGTACTTATTCATTTAACATACATTATTAACTTAAATCGTTAATTTCATTAATTCATTTAAGACTCATTCATCACATAAATACATTCAAGTAATGGTCTAGGACAATATCTATGGACTCTAACTAATACCTTCAAAGCCTATTGTGCAATGTCTAGATAATGTCTGATACTACCACCTGAAATTCATAGAACTCCTCTAATTCTAGTAGGTATCCCATATAATAAGAATAGGAAATAACCGAGATAGACCATTATATCAAAGCATGGAATCCAAAGTACTATCTTACTCCGATAAGGGTGTTCAACTTGCCAATGGTAGAACTTAGACACATCCCATGTAGGCACATGGTTAAGGATTATGAAGGGGTTGCTTTAAATCTAGTCTCATTCTGTAACTAGAACTACTTCCCTTACCATACTCACTCAGGTATATCTTTTTTTCTCATTGAGAAATTTACATTAAAGGTTCATAATAAATGTTCAATATCAGGGTTCACTTGGGATACCTTACAATTGCGAGAAGAAGCTCATAATGTATTTCCTAAGGTTTGATATGATGCCATTCAAGTCAATTAACCTTAAGAATATCATTCCTTTACTTAAAGGATATCATTACAACTTTCATACATGCATCAAGTATGGGACACAAGTAAACAAAGACAAGACACAACATACTTTACTTTAAAACATAGTACATGTCATTCTATAAGCACATAGAAGTAATTATTCTCATCCTTTAGTCATCCTATACAATTACCATATAATCATCAATATGACCATCATAGACTCACATATTCAATTAGGAATAACCATGCATCAACCATAAGACTATACGCATAAATCCATAATTATAATCTAACATGATCACCTAATTAGCATCAATAGAAGAATACATATACTTTCAAATCACTTATCTTGTAGATAGATGTTAAACAACTTCACATTATCAACTACACAAATCATCAAAATACTTCAAGTAATTGTTGACAAGCCATGATCATCATATTACTTAAAATAATGCCGACAAGGCCACATCAATGCAAGTAAGGCATTAACACCGCCACCATATGTGGACCATACAAATCACAACATAATTAATGTCTAATTAACATAAAATAAATGAAATTAGGGCATCTTACCATCACTCCATCTTCAACACTACAATCCAATGCAAAACCATCCAAGTCAATATCATAAGACCATAACCATGGCCATAACCAACAATTCAATATAAAAACCATCATACTCAATGAAACTAGGTCAATTCACTATATATTCAGAACAAATTAGATATATATTTAATACAATCATTTCATCAATTAACAGCCCATAAAAAACTACACTAGAATTCATAAGCATTAACTGAATATCAAGTAACCCATAGAGTAGTCAAAAACTAGGGTTCATCAATTTCATGGGTTCATAGTTTAATTGAGTTAAAATCATCTAATTAATAACAATTAAATCAATATACCATTCTTTAAAACCTTTAATTCAAGAACCCATGGATAGATCATGAAATTGGACAATTCATCTTTGAAAACTTTAGAAAACTTCTTCGAAAGTTCGGATACTTGATGAATAGAGTTTCAAGGATCAAAAATCATATATAAATAAATCTAATTATTATATTTGATGAATAATCTCCCCTCAATCCTCCAATCCAAGCCCTTTCATGAGTTTTGGGTCCAATGGAGTTCTAGGGAATTTCTAAAGGAATTTAGGTTTTGATTTTGAAGAATGAAATCTTATAATTGTTTTAGGCTTATAAACATATTTAAAATGCCCAAAAGAACATTTAATAACCACCCTTTCGCTTATTTGGAAGTAGGGTTAGTATACCAATTCACTCCTCACTTAACAGTTAACCTGTACAAGAGATAGACTCAGAGACGGGGGACCATCGACGGCCCATCCCCTGACCAACGGACCGTCCTCTTGGTCCGTGGTTGGGGACTCAGGCTGTTCTTTGGCCTATCCTTTACAATGCCTAAGTACTGACCTATTACACCCCATCGACGGGGCGTAAACTGGACCACTGGTCGTCGATTGCCTCCGTCGTTTAGGGTTGTCTAGGTAGTCTTGGCTCAATGAAAAGGGTCCTTTCTCAAGGAACCTTGGATGGTCCTTGGGGATGTTTTCCTAGACGTTTTAAACCCAAACATTAGAATATACGAGGTTTGGACCTATCACACGAATTTCATCCAAAACGAACACGTAAATCTTTACGAAACATGCCTAGACACACAAGATCATTTCAAGGCAAACCTTTCGAACGTCATGGACGTTCTTGGACGTTTGGCCTCCAAACATACCAAGACTTGATACACTGACTATATAAACAATAAAAACTCATTTAAATACCTTTTAACCTCATTAATAAAATATGACATATAAACCACATATGAGGCACATAGCTGACTTAGTCGCGGAACGTCTTGGTCGTCCCTGGATGTTTCACTTCCAATGCACCAAAACTCTTAGACACTGCATAATTACCATATTTTAGACCACTTTATGCCCTTAGTCCATCATGAAAACGATGATAGTCTCTAGCTTCACCTATGTCAATTTCGGGATTTTAGATTGTCCCCCACTTCGACAACATTCATCCTCATATAACACTTGCCACTCTCCGAACACTTCCAAGAATAGATATTCAATTACCAACTCATGGTCATACTATATAAAACCTCATAGCATACAAACATCTAAGAGAACATTAATTTCATATAATCTAGAGACTCATAACACATCAAGAAATTAAAAGACAACCTATAACTCATCATGTAACAAAACTCACATGCTTCATTCCAAATAGAAAAAACTAATTTTATGTTCAATTAAATGCTCATATAAATAAGTTATAACAACATTACAACAATTTTAGGCCAAATAATGAATTATTAATTTTTCAAAAAAATATACAATGCTTACCAGGCAACCCCTTTACAGTGATTTATGAAATTTTTCCAAAAATGCAACTTTTAAGCAATTTATGATAGAAACATGCTAATGGAAGATTAAATCACATAAACACATCTTTTGACATAATCAAAGCGTCATAAAATGGAAAATTCAAGGAATCAATGAAATTCAAATTCAACAAGACCCCTAAACACAATGCAACATGCAACATGCAACATACTTTTATGACTTTCTACTTTTAAGCTTGAGTTGAATAGAAAAGATAAAAAATTAATGATAACTCCTTTACTCACCATACTCCCCAACATAGAAGGAACTCATAATACTAAATAAACACAAAACATACCATCATTTCTCATCCTCATCTGGGTTTGATCCTTTAGTCCAGAGTTCATAAAAACACCTCTTATTTGGAGCATCTTCCTTTGGAACATTAGGAGCAAGTTGTTTACCCTCTCTTCCTGTAGAAGCCATGGCAGGACAATCTCTCACTTTGTATACTTCTTTACAACAACCAAATCAACTCTCGTTACCCTTTAGGTATTCCCCATAGTGTCCCTTTCCACAAGTGGCACATGTAGCTTTTTCATTATGAGAACCAACTACATTCTCAAATTTAACCTTAGCACTCCTAGGTTCATCTTGAGTTTGAGCCATCTTTTTAAACCTAGATTGATCTTGGTCACTACAACCACCTCTCTTCATGTTTCTAGAAATCCTCTTAAGTTTAGAATCTTCAATGTAACATGGTCGTAAGACATTCCTCCCTTACTAGATCGGCGACACCCGTAACAAAATGACTCATCTCATCCCTCGGATTAGACACAGGGGATTGGGCATCTCTAGATAACATTGAGAACATCAAGGAGTATTCCTCAATCCTCATATTGACTTTCTTAATATTGATAAACTCCTCTACCTTAACTCCCCTTCTATCTTGGGGAAAGTACTTTCCAAGAAAAGGTTCCCTAAATTTTTCCAACTCAATTGGACCGGACTACACCGACTTATTGTCCTTTAGTTGAGTGTACCACACTTGATCAACCTCCCTCAATTGATACGAAGGTAATTCCTCCTACACCCTAGATGTAACCCCCATAGCACTCAACAACTTGTATACTCCATCTAGGAACTCTTGGGGATTCTTTCCCACCATAGAACCAAGAATGATAGGAGGATTCATCCTCAAAAAGTATCTTAACCTAGAGTGCATAGTGATCTCCATAACATTCACCCCAGGCACCATACTCAAATTCGGGCTAATGCAAGCAAAGCCTATCTAATAGCACTATTATTCAACTCCGGGGGAACCACTGAAACATCAGGGACTTGGTTGCCTTGAGCACCTTCAGGAACTTCCTCAACTTCCTCAACTTGAGGAGGAATCTCCTCATGCACATTATTCTCCTCCACTCTCCTAGTCAATGTCCTCCTCGTATACATCTTCCTAAAAACACAAGGAAAACCAATAGAAAATATTACTCATAACTTTCACTCTACGACACGATATAGGATAAAAAATAAGGGAAAATCTATCGTCCTATAGCCTCTCGCCCATAGATGTGTTGCGACTCACACCGATAGTCAAGACTATACTAGACGTGACTTGATAAGACTTCTTGATTAGTTAGACTACTTTCATAACCTATGGTCTAATACCAAGCCTTTCACATTCCGAAACCACACCCTAGAAGTTAGGGCCAACCTCGTATTTGGAACCGGCATACTTGACCTCTCCGAGGTCTTCTACAAGCCCTTCATATCGTTCATCGCATATACATAATGAAAAGTAGTGCGATATTAAAACTTTTAACCCGTATATTTAAAAACATCTTTCATATTAAAATCACAGAAATGATAAGTATCAACATATGCAATTCTTAGACTCAAGAATACTTGGGACATGGACCATACAATACGAATATAGAAATACTTAGACTATTGCAATATTTTGAAATAAAATAAATATATGCCCTTGACTCAAGTGAGGACATACTTCAACGTTGCTTGAATGACTCTAGCATCGGAGCTTTCCTTTACGATCCTTCTGACCTTCCACCTAAACCTTTAGATTTAACAAAGTATATTGAATTAGTGCAAACAATCATTCTAGGTGTGGCTTAATGCATAAAATCTCGAAAACAAACATTTATTAGAAATATGCTCTTTTTGATTAAAACATCACATCATTTGCATTAGAACAACATTTAACATATTACAAGCCCATTAGATAAAACTTAAGCAATATGTCACATTTTAAGAAACATTACAGTAAACTAATTCAATGTTAGATAGAATTCCTTCACTGTTACAGTGAAGTTTCTCAACTTCATATTGGACAGTTTATAGCATGTAATTTCCTCATTAAAAGCTATCCTAATACTAACTAAATTAAGACAAAGAGAGACCTCCCATACACCCTCTCTAGGGACACCTAGATGATCCTTAAGACCACCTATAATGAGATGCACACACTTACATTACACCAAACACATAAACATGAGATCCTTCTACCAACGGTGATTCTAAGGTTCACTTGAGTGAGTTGTAGAGAAACCGCCCATACAATCCCTTCACACACACTCAAGAGATACTTTACACTACCTAAGATAGTTTCATTCTCACTTAATAAAACAACATGCATATAATATGACAATGTCCCTTCTCAAGGTTTTCAAAAGACTTACACAAATAAATCAAGAAGATAATGTCCATATTTTACCTCTCAGGATTACCTAAATAATCCTTAAGACTACCTAAGTTTGGATCATGTCTACTTATTAAACCAACTTTCCTAACTATAGTCTTTTTGAAGACTTATCTAGGTAAGATACGAAGTGACCATTCCTATGCCCCCTTCACACCTTAACTACACAATCCTTAACTACTCTAGATATGTACTTATTCATTTACCATATTTTTCTAACTTAAGACATTACATTCATTTCATTAAAACGAAATTACTCACATAAGGACATTCAAGTAACGGTTTTAGGGAAGACCTAGGAACTCTCACTAACATATTCAAAGCGTATTGTGCAATGCCTAGAAACGTCCCATACCACTACAAAAACTTCATAGAACTTCTCTAATGCTAATAGGTATCCCATATGATGAGAATAGGCAATAACTGACATATATCATGGTAATAAAGCATGGAATCCAGAGTTCTAACCTACTTCGATGGAGTTTTTTCTACTTTATAATGGTAGAACATTGACACATCTCATGTAGGCATATGGTTTAGGAATATGAAGGGTTCTCTTTGCACTCTAGACTCATAATTTTACCAGAGCTACTTCCCTTACCATACTCACTAGGTGCTAGCCTTTGTTCTCATATAGTAATTAACATTAAAGGATCACATGAAGAGGTTCTATATCTAGTTCATAAACCAATCATGTTCACCGTACAGAAGAGGTACATAGTTCTTCCTTACAATGGCGATGAAGATATCTTAATGAATTTTCTAAGGATGATACGATGTCGTTCCAACAAACCAACCTTAAGTTCATCATTCATACATGAAGGATATTGTTACGGCTTTCAACTTCAAGGTTCATAACCTTATCACTAGGTTCAAGATTCAACATAAATGACCTTCTTAGAAGAATTCAAGGTCTCATGTAATTCATACAAACAAGACTAAGAGGTTATTGTATCCAAAGTCAAGACATCTCATATCCACATTCATACGTGTATCAAGTGAGGGACACAAGTATACCAGGACAAGGCACGACATACTTCACAAATAACATATCATTCTACAAGAACATAAGAATAACCATTATCATCTATGTCATCCTATATAATACTATAACATCATCAATATAACCATCATAGACTCATATAGTAAAGTAGGAATAATTATGCATGAACTCTAGGACTACACACATAAGGAAATAGTCATAGTCTAACATAATAACCAAACAACAATAGAACAACACATACTTTCACATAATCACAAGTATATAGATATGATCATACTTCACATAGATCACTAATAAATCATCATAATACTTCAATTAGTTGACAACAAGGCGATGATCATCACAATTCATAAAGTAACGCCGACGAGGCCACATTAATTGAAAGTAAAGCACACAGCACCGCAACCATAAGTGTACCATACAAATCACAACATAATTCACGAGCTACATTACGTAACATAAAGAGAATTAGGGCAGCGTACCACCAATCCATCCTCACCAATTTAATTTATAGCTAAATTACACAAAAACCATAATACTCAATGAAATATAGTTCAATTCAATACAGATTTATCAATCTAAGACAACCTAGACATAAATTGATTACAATTATTACATCATTCAATAGACCATAGAAAACTACACTAGAATTCATGAGCATTAAGATAATATCAATTAACCGATAAAGTAGTCAAAAACTAGGATTCATAGGTTAATTTTTTCAAAATAATCTAATTAAAAACAATTAAATAAATATTAAATGATTTTAAACCATTAATGCAAGAACCCATGGGTAGATTTCAATTTAGAAAACTCATCTTTTGAGAAGTCTTTAAAATCACTTTGAAGATTGGATCCTTGAAGAAAAGAGTTCCAAGGATTAAAAACCATGACTCAATGAATCTAAACCACTAAATTTATGAAAAATCACCACTCAAATATCCAACCCAAGCTCTTCCTTGAGTTTTGTCTTTAATGGGAATCTAGAAAATTCCTTAGAGATTTTGGCGTTTTGATTTGGAAGAATGAGTTCACCTAGGTATTTATGACTTAGAAACCCACATAAAATACCTAAAATATCCATAAGTATCCGCCCTTTCTCTAATACGATGTTGGGTGAATTTATCGAGTCACCCTTGCAACTTACAGTGAAGCTACGCAGGAACAGACCTCATCAACAACTGACCATCGATGGAATTTTTGTCCACAAATGGACCGTCCTGTCCTGTCGTCGTTTGGTTACGATACTAGACATTGGGATCTGGATATCCCTAGTATAGGTCTTGACCAAAGACTCCCATCGACGGGGCGTCAACTTTATAATGAGTTGTCGATTTCCTCAGTTGATTGGGAATGGTCAGGACAGCCTTTAGCGTAAACCCGTGGTTGGTCCTTGGAGATATTTGCCAGGACGTTTAAATAACAAATATGTTCGTATAGAAGTTTAGGACCTCTAATATAAATTTTACACAAAAAAACACATAAAACTTGGCGAAACATGCTAAGACACACTCAAGGTCGTTTCAAGGCAAACCTTTCGAACATCATGGACGTTCTTGGACGTTTGACCTCCAAACATCATTAAACTTGACACATTTCCTATAAACACATTTATAACTCATATAAGAGCATCATAAGATAATTAAAAACAAATATAGGAAAATAACCACCCATGAGCATATCGATCTCATCACAAAGAAAACCATTAGACTTGTTATCCAGGAACTTGTTCAGAAATACCGTAATGAAACGAACATAGGAGTTTGTCGCTAGGTATTTGACCAAGTAGGATCGTCCAGCTCATATAGAACCTATCACTAAAATACCCCTAGGAACATAGGTTACATAATCGTCGAACGTCTTTGTCGTCCCTTCATGTTTCACTTCCAAATCACCAAAAACTTGATACATTGACTCATTGCCACATTATAAACAATTTTAGGACCTTAAACCCTATTAACAAACATGTTAGTATCTATCTTCATCTAAGTCATTTTCAATGTATAACAACTAGTCTACGGACGTCATGGACATTTCTTGATGTCTTGACTGTGAAACTTCCTAAATAACTTATAAAGATAATTAATAACCTTAAAAATAGAGTTACAACTATTACACACTCATGTGGGTCTCTAGATTAGGTCTTGGACCTTCAGAGTGTTAAATTATCCCCCCCCCGGGAAACATTTATCCCCAAATGACATCAACATAAAAAACATGGAATTTACACATGACATCTCAATACATTGTATATTTCATATGAGAGTGTAACACAACAACACGAGATATTTCCTTTTCAACTTCAACATAATCTTAATGCAACACAAAGTGCAACTTATGCCAAAACTCATTTAAAAAAAAATAAACATGCTTAATATCATTTTATTAAGGAAGCAGCATACAAAATATACAAATAAGTGCAAACAAAGTAAAATAGCATCATGAATCTTTTAGCAAAATTTTCTACCATAATTATGCCAGTCTATCAACCAAGTCAAAATCAATTTTTACTTATTATTTTAGGTATTAATATGAGTAAGTAACCATAGTTAGCAGAGTTGAGGATAACGGGATTTCATGACGGCCTCGGCCTCCCAATTTGCTACCTCAACGAGGTTATTCTTCCATAACATTTTTACCGGAACCACCTCCTTCTTCCTCAACCTCTTCACTTGTCTATCAAGAATTTTAACTGGAACCTCTTGATAGAAGAGATTCTCATCCACATCTAGAAGATTAATAGGAAGAATGGACTAAGGGTCACCCATGCACTTCTTAAGCATGGATAAATGGAAAACTAGAAGAATCATAGTAGTTCACTAAGTAATCTCAACTCATATGCAACCTTGCAAACACTTTGCAAAATTTCATAGGGACCCACACAACGAGGACTCAATATCTCTTTCTTGTCAAATCTCGTAAACAGTTACATGGGTGAAATTTTCTAATACACTTTATCACCATCTTAAAACTCTAACTCTCTTCTCCTATTGTCGGCATAGGACTTTTGTCGGCTATAAGCTATCTTCAATCAATTCCTTATGGTATGAAATTTCTCCAAAGTCTGGTAGATCAATTTGTGACCAAAAAGTGATGACTCGCCAACTTCAAACCAACCAATCGGATATATACATCTCCAACAAGACAAGCCTCAAAAGGACTCATAAATATCGTCGAAGGGTAACTATTGTTATAAGAGGAATAAACCAAAGGCAAATATTAATCCCAACTTTTTATTAAATCAATTAAAACAAGCCTTAAGTATATACTCAAGGGTGTGAATAGTATTCTACGCTTTACCATCCGTTATGGTATGAAAAGTGGTGCTTAACTTAACTTGTGTACCTAACCCTTTTAGGAATGACCTCCAAAATTGAGATGTATAATTGATCATCTCTATCCGAAATAATTGATAAAGGGATCCCGTGAAGACTTACACTCACATTGATATAGATCCTTGCATGCTCTTCCGCCATATAAGTAGACTTAACGGATAAAGTGAGCTGATTTCGTAAACCTATCCCCCACCACCCAATAGGGTCATTTTTCCTTTGTGTCTGAGGAAAATCCACTACGAAGTTCATGTTAATGTCTTCCATTTACAAATGGGGAATTGGATTTCTTGAAGTAAGCCACCCGGCTATTAGTGCTCGGCTTTCACTTGTTGACAATTCAGACACTTTGCAATAAATTCCGCTATGTCTCTTTTCAAGTTATCCTTCCAAAATACTTCTCTAAGGTCTTGGTACATCTATTTTAAAACATGGATTAACTAAATAACGAGAACAATGGGCTTCCTCTATAATCCCACTTCTCAAATAATCCACATTGAGCACACACAACCTTTCTTGGTACCTCAAAACACCATCCCCCTCTAAGTAGAACGATTCAATTAAGCTTGCCAACAAAATAATCCTTTTAATCCATTAATGATGAATCAAGATTTGGCTTAGACTTCACCTCAACCATCGAAGATGATTCTGAGTCATTATGAACTATAAGACAACCATTAGGAGAATCTTTTAATCGAACAGCCAAACGAGCTAACCTATGAACAACCTTCACTGGGTCTTACGTTCCCTCTTCAACATGAGAGACACTACCCATATTCATATGACTCAAAGCATCCACAACCACATTATCCTTGCGGGGGTGGTAGAGAACACTCATGCCATAATCTTTCAGCAATTCCAACAAATTTGTGTCGGAGATTTAACTCCTTTTGAGTAAACACATGTTGAAGACTTTTGTGGTTGGTATACACATAAACATGAACACCATATAGCTAATGCCTCCACATTTTCAAAGCAAATACCACGGAAGCTAACTTAAGATTATGAGTTGGATAGTTCTTCTCACGAACTTAAGTGGCCTAGAGGCATACATTATAACCTTCCTGTGTTTCATAAGGAAGCAGCCCGATCCTACTAAGGATGCATCACAATATACCACGAAACCCTTAGTACAATATGGTAAAGTCAACACCAGGTAGTGGTAAGCCTATCTTTCAAGATTTGGAGTCTTCTTTCATAAGCCTTTGACTACTTGAATTTCAAATACTTTTTGGTCAACTTAGTTAAAGGATATTACATGCATGCAAAACAATCCACAAACCTCCTATAGTACTCGGCTATAACCAAGAAACTTTGTATGTCCATTGGATCCAAAGGTCTACGCAAATTTCTACCAGCCTCGGTTTTCATTAGATTAACCTATAAACCTTCTCTAGAGATGATATCACCAAGAAACGCGACCGACCATAATAAAAACTCACATTTGTTATACTTGAAAAATAGTTGGTGTTCCTTCAAACATGTAACGCCACTCTAAAATGTCTTATATGATCACCCTCATTCTTCGAATACACAATGATATTGTCAATGAAGACAATGTAAAAGAAATCTAGGTAGTTTCGAAACACCCTATTCATGAGGTCCATAAATTATGTCGGGGACTAAGTCAACCCAAACGACCTCAACCTATACTCACAGTGACCATTTTCTTTTTGAAAAGTCGTTTTGGGAATATCTTCATCTCTCACCCTAAGATGGTGATATCCCGACCTAAAGTTAATCTTGGAAAAGTAAATCACACCTTGGAGTTGGTAAAATAAATCATCAATTCAATGGAGAGGGTACTTGTTCTTGTATTCACTTTATTAAGTTGACGGTAGTCAATGCACATCCTAAGTGTCCCATTCTTCTTCTCTACAAAAATAACTAGAGCACCCCATGGAGAAATACTATGTTGAATGAAGGTAAATCCTTTAGTAGAGACTTAAACTCTTTCAATTTGGCTGGAGTCATCCGATAAGAAGGAATTGAAATGGAATTTGTATCCGGTAGCAAATCAATACCAAAATCAATTTCCCGTTCGGGAAAAATTATGGAAAGTTCACTAGGAAATAACTCCAAAAAATTTCCTTACTACGGGGACTAACTCAATAGGAGGAACTTCAGAGTACAAATCATGACTCTCAAAATATGGTATAAACACCCTTTATAGATCATTTTACAAGCTTTAGGCAAGAAATGATATGAACTTTAGGAATATAATTTCACCTCTTCCACTCTATGATGGGTTCATTAGGAAAGTTAAACTTAACAAATGTTGTCCTACAATCAATGGAAGCAAAAAAAAAAAAGCATGCAACCAATCCATTCCCAAAAATGACATCAAAATCAACCATATCAAGTTCTACAAATTCATCATGAGTAACTCTATTGGACAACATTAGAGGACAATTCCTATACACTATTTTTGCGACAACCGACTCACCCACCTGCGTAGTCACCATAAAAGGTTCATTCAAGATATTAGGAAAATATCAAACTTCCTAGCTACCAAAGGTTTAACAAGTGACAATGTAGCACACGGATCAAGTAAAACATAAACTTTTATAGAGAAGACTTGTAACATACCGGTCAACACATGGGGAGAAATCTCTTGTTCACCCCTAGAGCGAAGAGCACAAAAACGATTCTTTCTTGGAGCATCAACATTAGAAGTAGTAGCTTGTTCCTATATACCACTCTTGTCTTTCACCCTTTATATTAGGGAAATACTTGAACTTGTTATCACTTTTTCCACACCCAAAACAATTGTCCGTCCCAACTATGCACTCATCAGAATGCTTCTTACCACACTTTCCACAAATTGGGTTCTTGCTTGGTGAACTAGTACTTCTTCCTGTTTGAGACTTAAGGTTAGAAACCCTATCTTCACGAGCCTTGGGAAATTTTGAAGGAACTTGATTGGAGAAACTCTTCTTGAATCTAGGATTGTCTTAAATTTCAAACCTCCCCTTTGAAGAACGACTTTCAAAATACTTGGCCTTCTTAGGCTCTCTATTCTTCCTCCTTAACCTAATCTCTTCAACTTTTTGATCATCAACCATTACACGAGAGATATTTATATTATCATGTTACAAAGCCAAATGACATTCTTACACCAAGTCATCGGAAACTCCCATAAGAAACTGGCTCATCTCATCCTTTGGGTTAGACAAAATGGATTGTTACATTACAGAAAATTACATGTCTAGTGAAGAGTCCAATAGATCTTTAAAAATGCTTATTGGGGATACATATACATTTGAATGCCCATTATTTAGAAATATTAGACATAGCATAGAAAATTTGCTATGGGGTATTAGCAAATTTATATATAATACACAAATAAGCAAAATATTAGGCATATTAGGAAATATTGGCTTAAAGGGTGTTAGCCAATTTTTCAAAGTATTAATGAGCCTGTTTAATATGTGTACCTACAATGAAGACGCTAAGCTAAAATACAATAATTTTTGATATACAAAATAGGTGCTAGGCACCATAGTACATGACAAATTAAAATGGGCATGTAAATTAAAAAGTGCCCAAGGACATAGTGAGGACCCTTGGGAAAATAAATAAACATTCCAAATGAACCATATAGAATAGTTAGTTACAAAAGTACAAGTAACCCATGTGCAAGCACATGAGGGGAAACGGCCAAGGATGGGGACCACCCAAACCGAATATGGTTAAGGCAGTTAAGGGGCAGGCATGCACAAGGGTTCACCCATGTAGGGTACAGATCTCTAGATAATTCTAGACTCTAACCTACTTACCTAACTAAGTAACAAAATAGGAAAAACAAAAATAAATTATCTAGTATACCCGAAAAGCTAAGACTTAATTGGGTGACACTAACCTAGGAACTAGTTAAAGAGACAACCGAGTACCTAACCAAAGATGGTCCAAAGGGTTAGGTATGGACTTAACGACTTCGGGGTACTTTATTAATTACCCTATGTCACCTTAATAATAAATTACCAAGTTAATTAATTAAATTAAAGGGGTAAAACTGAAATTCTTAAACTGACATAGTATAACTCAAGAAATATCGTAGTACTTACCCTAGGATGGTCCAAAAGAATTAGTTATGGATCCATTGACTTAGGCTACTTTAGTAATTACCCTAGGTACCTTAATTAATTAAATTATACATTTAACTAATATATTTAAAGGGTCAAACCTAAATCCTTAGGAAAGAATAACAATTTGACTAAGTGTTGTGTTTTCCTAGTTCTAGTCAATCTAGGAGGGGCTTTTTAGTAATTAATTATTTATTTATTTAATTTAATAATTATCCTAAGTTGAATGATTAAATATCAGTTCCTAAACCCAAAATCTCGCGATCAAACACTTAAAAAACACGATACTAAAACAGCAAGAAAAAAGGCAGAAAGTTCATCGACTCTCTAGGGCGAATTCAAGGTGTTCTTCAACGTTTCGTTCAAGGTGGTCTTCATAGATTAAATTCTACATAAGGTATGGGTTTCTATCCTGGAATTCTTTCTCCAAGAGTATTTTCCATAGTCTTCAATCTATGAAATTTTGAAACTAGGGTTGTTTCCCAAGGTTCTTGTTGAATATCATTCTTCCCTAGTATCCTCTGTTTTTATTCTAACGAATATATAGACGTAGTCTTGATCATGTTGTTGGTATGTTATGCTGGTTAATCTAAATGTGTAGGGTTCTTTATTTTTTAATGTCGATTGCATATATATCTTGTACATGTATGATTTTATGTGCTTCTTACGTGATATAAAGAACGATGTTGCATCATCTTGTGTCCGAAAATGGTAGTCTTGAGATGTTACGGTCATGATGTGTTTACCTACTATTGAATTTGATTTGATGAAAATGTTATGTTCATTAAAGTGTTCATATGAGGCTGTCCGAAATAACTACTATTGTGATGTTTGAACTATTTTATAAGGTTGGTTCTAAAGATCTCCATGAAATCATATTTGAGTGAATGTTTGGCTGATGCCAATAAAACGGCTAACAATACATTGTCCAATAAGTTGAATAAAATTAGATATAGTGATATCTTTAAATAATTAAAATATTGTCTAATGGTTAATACATACCAAACGAAGCATGAACAAATGTAAATTTGGATTATGCCAAGAAAGATGATTATCAAAATCTTTTCAAATTTGTTTAGGCCAATACTAATTTAATGCCAATCAAATATAGCCAATGTATTGAAATGATAAAATAAGCACATCTAAGGTAATTCAATGAATCCATATCAAAGGGCATGCAAATCATTGGGACAAGTCCCAACATTCCCTAAACAAATGAACTACGAATGTATGTAACAATGAACGAAATTCTCATCGTCCATACATGATGATATGAAGCTACCAAATGAACGTAAGCAAGTAAAGTGAGTCTTAACATAATTAAATATTTCTAAGTTAATAAAGTGACAAGAATGAGGTGTTAAAAGAAGTGATACAAGCCTTACTTACACCTAAGATACCATGTTAAAATACTTACGAAAAACGGTGTTAGAATGTGTGAAAGAGTTTCATTAGAACCAAAGATGTTATGTAAGGATAATTTACATTTCATCAATATAAAGAAAAGGATGACAACTCATCAATACAGTAAGTAAACCTCAATCTACAAGCAAGCTTCCATAGTGTTTGAGTCAACTCTAAAAGATAAGAAGATAAATAAAGTGAGCAAAGCACCGATAAAGTAGCTTTGAGCTTTTGCTTGCACGTATAAGTCTCATGAGATGAGGCTACAACCGAGGTGGATAAGTAACCTCCATATGTCTCCTAATCTTCGATCTATATCAAGCCAACGTCGGAACTAGCCTGTGGTTTCCACCTAAGAGAGCTAGGTATGTTTCAATCTCACTTGGCTAGTGAGATCACCTCTTTTCGATGTGTGCAAGACACAGGATTTCATGTAACTATGTCGGTTAATGCTCAAAAGAATGGTATTCGTTCACTATATCCGTGAGCCACCCCTTTTGTTTTGTGGTTAACACTTGACATGGATTCACCTTAGCTAGTGAATCCCCCATTTTTCGGTGTGGAGCAGACACTGAATTTCATGTTAGCTCACATGATCTAGATTCATTTTGATATCCGAATCACATCTTTTCATTGTGGGAAAGACACTAGATTTTATGTTAGCTCGCATGATCTTAATTCTAAATATGTCTCTAAGAAAGCACGAACGAAATAATTTCGAACATATGTTCAAAATGAACTATGAAAGTAAGATTTTATGAATATCAATCGTTAGTGTTGATACAATTGATGCTTTCAGCAAAGAATGGTCAAAGCCAAATAAAATTGACTTATAATGACTCCTTATTATGCCAATAAAGGGGAAAAGTTTAATAGATAATAAATGATTCATAACTTCCATAATATGAAAATGATGAAATATGTGGCATAGCCAATAGAGACTGGCTTATGAAGTATTCCTGCCCAACGAGTACAGAATGTAATGAATGTCTTGTTGGAAGGATAGTGAAATCATTCCCTTAGTCCTTGGGTTACTTACTCAATTCAATGAGGGTATGGGACTACAATGAATCATTGCACTTGTAAGTAAAACATAGGATAAAAGGAATTATTGAACTACACAAAAAGAATAGAATAAGAATGAAAAATAAACTCTAAGTACAAAAAGGAGAGCTCTCGGGTTCAAGGGGATCAAATATTCAAATATTCGCTCCTGTTATCCTAAAATTATGTTTATTAGTCTAGTGTTTTGTAATCACAATGAGTTGTGTGCTTGAATGTGTTAAAATACATCATATTCATATCACGATTCACGACTAATAAATTAGGAAAGTCTAGTGACTTCACTTTCCAGAAAAGACATGTTGTATAGGAAGAGCTTTCGTTGATAACACATAGACTTATGTATATGTGTGCATACACCCATACTTATTACAAGTGTGTACTAACCTTATACAATTACTTTTTTATAGGTGCAGGTCAGAGAGTAGATTGAAGACTCATTGTAACGTTTTGGACTCAGCGATCTCCAGACCATTTGGAAGGTCCTCTCTAGTTCTAGGATGCTACTTCTATCTTCATAGACTAGTATTTAAACGTAGCTAGCGGATGTTTTCCTAAGCTTTTCTTTGAGATGTTTTCACTTTGAAGTTTTTGTATTAAGGCCGTTTTGACAAAGTTATTATGATGTATATTGATTCCCGCATTTGAATTGTGTAATCCGTTGTAGATTGTTTTTTAGTTGAGCTTATAGTATATGAACTCATGTAAAATTATATAAAGTCTACGTACACTTCATTAATGTTTAAAGTTTTATATTTTCTTCAAATTTAGCTATATGAGTGTGATGAATGCAAAAAAGAGGCTTGTCTGAAATCTCTGAGAGGTCAACGATGTCGGTTGCATTTGGATTCAAGAATCTAGGTGTGACAAAGTTGGTATCTGAGCAAGAGGTTATATTACCTATGAACAAAGGCTCAAAAACACCACATTACGTAGTTTCTAACTTATGATTGTGAAGCGCGCCACAATCATGACTTCGAGACTAAGTGATTATAAGAAACCTCCCTTATTCTACTCTTTATCGTGTTGTCTAGAGCTTTGACATTTTGTGTCATTCTAGGATCTAATTTCCTTCTTGTGTGTGCATAAACACAAGAAAAAACGCAGGCAGCAGAGTTGGAGAAGCAGTTGTTGGGGGAAGCAAAGTTCATCCTCCAGCCCCAGCTTCTGGAGTGTGCAGTAAGTGTGATTTCTTGAATGGAGGTGTGTGCATGGTAGGTTCTAATGCCTGCTATGGGTGTTAATGAATAGGAGAAGTCTTAGTTGGCTGCATACCTGCTAAACGATATGGTCAGCTATGGTACAAGATATGGGTCAGGATGGCCGAGTGGTCTAAGGCGCCAGACTCAAGTTCTGGTCTTTGCAAGAGGAGACAACATTAGAACTAAAATAGTATATAGAGATTGTCCAATAACTATTCTTGATAGAGTCACCTGTGCTGACCTAATTGAATTTACCATGCTTAAACTTTATTAAAAAAATTGTATGGATTGGCTCCATAAGTGTAATGCTACCACAGACTATCAAAAAAGGTACTAAGGTTCAGTTTCCAAATGAGTTAGAGCTGGAATGGGAAGGGAGTGGTACAAATCCAGCAAACCAAATAGTTTCCAATCTCTAAACCAACAAGATGTTATCTAAGGAGTTGGGAGCCGATAAGAACCTTTCTTACGAAGAGGTTTCCATTGAAATTTTAGTTCTCCAACTGAAACGGTTGAGGAATAAGGAGTTTGCCACCGTTAAGGTGCTATGGAGGAACCACCTTGTTGGGGGAGCAACATCGAAGGCGAGGTCGATATGAGATCTCGTTACCCTCACTTGTTCAGTCCTTGAGGTTAGATATACTCTTCCTAAGTCCGATTTTTGTTTAAGAAACTCTGAGTTATTAATACATTAGCCTGTTTGACGTACTATGTCCATAATTCTGTGTCTTATACTTGCACTATATAAGTTAAAATAAGTTCATGTTGCTGTTTTTATGTAGCGTAGACATGATTTTATGTTACATGAGTTGTGATGTGCATTAAGTTAAGTGTGATTGACAAGGAAGTTTATCAATCTCAAATATGAAGATTTCAATAATCTTGAGTAATATGCATTATCCATAGAAAGTGTGAATAAAAAATTGACAAAAAGTTAACTTTCAAGCATGTTAAAGTGTTTTCGAAAATCACCCTCTTTATTTTAAAAATGATGTGTAGTGTCAATCGGGGACGAATGTTCCTAAGGGGGGGATAATGTAACATTGCAAAAAATTACATGTCTAGTGAAGAGCCCAATAGGTCTTTAAGAATGCGTATTGGGGATATATAGGCATTCCAATTCCCAATATTTAGAAATATTGATCATAGCATAGAAAATTCGCTAAGGGGTATTAGCAAATTTCTATATAATACCTAAGTAAACAAAATATTGGGCATATTAGGAAATATTGGCTTAAAGGGTGTTAGCCAATTTTATATGTATTAATGAGCTTTTTTAAGAGATGTACCTGCAATGAATACCTTAAGATAAAATACAATAACCTTCGATATACAAAATAGGTGCTAGGCATCTATGTGTCAAGCCTAGGCACCATAGCACATGACCAATTAAAATAGGCATGTAGATTAAGTAGTGCCCAAAGACATAGTGAGGATCCGTGGGACAATAATTAAACATTTTAAATGTCCCATAAATAATATATTGTTAGTAAATTACAAGTAACCCATGTGTAAGCACATGGGGAGAAACGTCCAAGGAGGGGACCAACCTAACTCAATTTGGTTAGGTAGGTAGGGGGCAGGCGTGCAGATGGGTTCACCCATGTGGGGCCTAGCTTTGTAAAAAATTATATACTCTAACCTACTTACCTAACTAACTAACCAACCTAGGACAAACAAAAATAAATTATCTAGTACACCCGACAACCTAAGACTTAATTGGGTGTCACTAACCTAGTAACTAGTTAAAGAGACAACCTAGTACTTACTCTAGGATGGTCCAAGGGTTATTTATGGACCTAACGACTTTAGGGTAATTTAGTAATTATTCTAGCTCACCTGATTAATTAAATTATCAAGTTAATTAAACAAATTAAAGGGATCAAACTGAAATTCTTAAACAGACCTAATATAACTCAAGAAACATCCTAGCACTTAACCTAGGATGGTCCAAAAAGGTTAGTTATGGTTCCAATGGCTTAGGGTACTTTAGTAATTACCCTACGTACCTTATTTAATGAAATTATCCATTAAATTAATTTATTTAAAGGGTCAAACCTATGTCCTTAGGAAAAAATCAGAATTGACTAACTGTTGTGTTTCCTAGTTCTAGTCAATCTAGGAAGGGATATTTAGTAATTAATTAATTTATCTATTTAATTTCTTAAATTAGACTAAGTTGAATGATTCAAGATCATTTCCCAAACCTAAAATATCACGATCAAAAACATAGAAAACACGAAATTAAAACAGTAAGCAAAAAGGCAGAAAGTTCATCAACTCTGTAGGAAAAAATTCAAGGTGTTCTTCAAGGTTTTTTTCAAGGTGGTCTTCGTAGATTAAGTTCTACATAGGGTATAAGTTTCTCTCCTGGAATTAATTCTCTAAGATTATTTTCCATAGTCTTGAATCTATGAAATCTTGAAACTAGGACTATTTCCCAAGGTCCTTGTTGAAAGTCCTTCTTCCCTAGTATCCTCATTATCGATTCTAATGAATATATAGACGTAGTATTGGTCATGTTGTTGGTATGTGTTGATGGTTGAAATAAATGTGTAGGGTTATTGATTTTTAAATGTTGAAATAACCATTTTTTGTACATGTATCATTTTATGTGCTCCATACTTGATATTAAGCACAATATTGCATCATCTTGTGTAAAAAAATGTTAGTCTTGAGATGTTATAGTCGTGATGTGTATACCTAATATTGAATGTGATTTGATGAAAATGGTATGTTCAGTAAAGTATTCATATGAGGCTGTACGAAATGGCTACTAATGTTATGTTTGAACTATGTTATAAGGTCATATTTGAGTGAATGTTTGGCCTATGCCAAAAAAATGGCTAACAAGACACTGTCCAATAAGTTAAACGAAATTAGCTATAATTGTATCTTTAAATAACTAAAATATTGTGTAATGGTTTATATATACCAAACTAAGCATGAAAGAATGTAAATTTGGTTTATGCCAACAAAGATTATTATGAAATCTTTTCCAATTCGTTTAGGCCTATACTAATTTTATGCCAATCATATATAGCCAATTTATTGAAATGATAAAATAAGAACCTCTAAGATAATTAAATAAATCCATATCCAAGGGCATGCCAATTATTGGGACAAGTCCCAACTTCCCCTAAACAAATGAACTACGAACATATATAACATTGAATGAAATTCTCATCGTCCATACACGATGATATGAAGCTAGCAAATGAATGTAAGAAAGTAAAGTGAGTCTTAATATAATTAAATATGTCTAAGTTAATAAAGTGACTAGAATGAGGTGTTAAGGGAAGTGATACAAGCCTCACTTACACCTAAGATACCGTGTTAAGATACTTACAAAAAACGGTGTTAGAATGTGTGAAAGAGTATCATTAGCACGAAAGATGTTATGTAAGGATAATTCACATTTCATAAATACAAATAAAGGGATGACAAAACATCAATAGATTAAGTAAACCTCAATCTAGAAGCAAGCTTCAATAATGTTTGAGTCAACTCTAAAAGATAAGAAGATAAATACAATGAGCAAAGCACCGATACACTAGCTATGAGCTTGCGCTTGCACATATAAGTCTCATGAGATCAGGCTACCACCTAGGTGGATAATTAGTCTCCATATGTCTCCTAATCTTTGAACTATGCCTAGCCAACATGGGAACTAGCCTGTGGTTTCCACCTAAGAGAGCTAGATATGCTTCAATCTCACCTTGGCCAGTGAGATCACCTCTTACGATGTGGAAAATACACTGGATTTCATGTTTAGCTCACATGAACTATGTCAGTTAATTCTCAAAAGAATGGTCATGAGCGAATCATCCCTTTTCGGTGTGGGGAAGACACTAGATTTCATGTTAGCTCACACGATCTAGATTCATTTTGATCGGTGAATCACCTCTTTTTAGTGTGGGGAAGACACTGGATTTTATGTTAGCTTGAATGATATTAATTCTAAATATGTCCCTAAGAAAGCAATAAATAATGAAGAAGGAACGTATATTAAAAGTGCACTATGAAATAAAATATGTTTATAATGACTCCTCATATTAAGCAAATAAAGGGGAGTAAAATGTAATAGCTAATAAGTAATTTATAACTTCCATAATGTGAAAATGATCAAATTAGTATCAAAGCCAACAGAGATTGGCTTATGAAGTCTTCCGTCCCAACGAATACATAATGTAATGAATGACTTGTTGTAATGATAGTGAAGTCATTCCCTTAGTCCTTGGGTTACTTACTTGATATATTTTGGGTATGGAACTAAAATGAATAATTCAAATTGCAAGTAAAATATAGGATCAAAGGAATTATTGAACTATACAATAACAAGAAGAATAAGACTGAAAAATTAACTAAGTACAAAAGGGAGAGCTCTCATGTTCAAGGGGATCAAATTTTCAAATCTTCGCTCCAGTTGTCCTAAAATCATGTTGATGAGTCTAATGTCTTTTGATCACATAGAAATGAGTTGTTTGCGTTGAATGTGTTAAAATACATCAAATTTATACCAGAATTCACAACTAATGAATTAGGAAAATCAAGTGACTTCACAAAAATTACATGTTGTATAGGAAGAGCTTTCCTTGATCATGCATAGCCTTATGTGTATGTGTGCATACACAAATACTTACTAAAAGTATGTACTAACCCTATACAATTAATTTTTATAGGTGCAGGTCAGAGGGAAGACTGAAGACTCATTGTAGTAATTTGGACTCAGCGATCTCCAGACCATTTGGTTGGTCCTCTCTAGTTCGAGGATGCTACTTCTATCGTCATAATCTAGTGATTAGACATAGCTAGAGGATGTTGTCCCTAGAGTTTCTTTGAGATCTTTTCACTTTGATGTTTTTGTATTAAGGCAGTTTTGGCAAAGTTATTATGATATATATTGGTTCTCCCTTTTGAATTGTGTAATCCATTGTAGATGGTTCTTTAGTTGTATTTATAGTATATGAATTCATGAAAAATATATGAAATATGTATACTTCATTAATTGTTAAAAGTTTTATATTTTCCGCAAATTTAACCATATGAATGTGTTGAATGCAAAGAAGCTTGTCTGCGGCGGCGCTGGTTTCATTTGGATTCCAAAATCTGGGTGTGACAAACTTAATATCAGAGCATGAGGTTAAATTTCCTATGAACTAAGGTTCAAAACAACCTCATTACGTAAATTCTAATTTATGGTTGTGAAGCGCGCCACAATAATGACTTTGAAACTAAGTGATGATAAAAAAACGTCCCTTATTCTACTCTTTATCATGTTGTCTAGAGCCTTGACATTTTGTGTCATTCTAGGATCTAATTTTTTTCTTGTGTGTGCGTGAACACAAGAAATAACGCAGGCAGGAGAGTCGGAGAAGCAGTTGTTGGGGGAAACCAAGATCCTCTACAAGCCCTAGCTGCTGGAGTGTGCTGTTAGATATACTCTTCCTAAGTCTTGTTTTTCTATAAGAAACTCTGTTGTTTGTGCATTAGCTGGTTTGATGTATTAAGTCCATAATAGTGTGTATTATACTTGCATTATATGAGTTAAAACAAGTTCATGCTTGCATTCATGTTGTTGTTTTCAAGTAGCGTAGACATTATTTTTATGTTTCATAAGTTGTGATGTGCATTAACTTAAGTGTGATTGAGAAGGAAGTTCCTCAAACTCAAATATGAATCTTGTGATAAGCTTAAGTAATATGCATCAACAATAGTAAGTGTGAATGAAAATTTCACAAAGAGTTAAGTTTCAAGCATGTTAAAGTGTTTTCATAAATCACCCTCTTTATTTTAAAAATGATGTGTAGTGTCATTCGGGGACGAATGTTCCTAGGTGGGATAATTTAACATTCCAGAAAAATTACATGTCTAGTGAAGAGTCCAATAGGCTTCAAGAATGCGTATTGAGGATTTATAGGCATTCCAATGCCCAAAATTCAGAAATATTGATCATAGCATAGAAAATTGGCTAAGGTGTATTAGCAAATTTCTATGAAATACCCAAATAAAAAAATATTGGGTATATTAGGAAATATTGGCTTAAAAGGTTTTAGCTGATTTTTCTAAATATCAATGATCTTGTTTAAGAGATGTACCTGCAATGAAGAACATAAGCTAAAATACAATAACTTTTGATGCACAAAATAGGTGCTAGGCATCCTTGTGTCAAGCCTAGGCACCATAGCACATGACCAATTAAAATAGGCATGTATATTAAGTAGTCCCCAACGACATAGTGAGGATCCTTGGGACAATAATTAAAAATTCCAAATGAACCAGCAATAATATATTGTTAGGAAAGTACAAGTAACCCATGTGCAAGCACATGGGGAGAAACGGCCAAGGAGGGGACCAACCTAACTAAATTTGGTTAGGTAGGTAGGGGGCAGGCGTGCACATGGGTTCACCCATCTGGGGCCTTGCTCTGCAACTAATTCTACACTCTAAGCTACTTACCTTATTAACTAACCAAAAACAAAAATAAATTATCTAGTACACCCGACAACCTAAGACTTAATTGGGTGTCACTAACCAAGTAACTAATTAAATAGACAGCCTAGTACCAAACCTAGGATGGTCCAAGGGTTATTTATGGACCTAACGACTTTGGGTAATTTAGTAATTACCCTAGATCACCTGATTAACTAACTTATCAAGTTAATTAAATAAATTAAAGGTATCAAACTGAAATTTTTAAGCTAACCTTGTATAACTCAAGAAATATCCTAGGAATTAACCTAGGATGGTCCAAAATGGTTAGTTATTGTTCCAATGACTTTAGATACTTTAGTAATTACCCTATGTCCCTTAATTAATTAAACTAGCCATTTAATTCATTTATTTGAAGGGTCAAAACGAAATCTTTACGAAAAATACAGATTTGACTAAGTGTTGTGTTTTCCTAGTTCTAGTCAATCTAGGAGGGACTTTCCATTAATTAATTTATTTATTTGTTTAATTTAATAAATTAGACAATGTTTAATGAGTCAATATTAGTTCCTAAGCTAACATCTCACCTTCAAACACTTAGAAAACACGAAACTAAAACAGTAAGCAAAAGGTCAGAAAGTTCATCGACTCTCTAAGGCGAATTCAATGTGTTCTTCAAGGTTTCATTCAAGGTGGTCTTGGTAGATTAAGTTCTACCTAAGATATGGGTTTCTCTCCGGTAATTGTTTCTAGAATAATTTTTTCCATAGTCTTGAATGTATGAAATCTTGAAACTAGGGTTGTTTGCCAAGGTTCTTTTTGAATATCATTTTTCCCTAGTATCCTCATTTTTTATTCTAATGAATATATAGACGTAGTCTTGATAATTTTGTTGGTATGTGGTGTTGGCTAATCTAAATTTGCAGGGTTCTTGATTTTTAAATGTCGAATGAACCTTTATTTTGTACATGTATGATTTTATGTGCTCCTTACGTTATATAAAGAACGATGTTGCATCATTTTGTGTACGAAAATGCTATTTTTGAGATGTTACGGTCGTGATCTGTATACCTATTATAGAATGCAATTTAATGAAAAAATTTTGTTCATTAAAGTGTTCATATGAGGGTTTCCGAAATGGCTTCTAATGTGATGTTTGAACTATGTTATAAGGTTGGCTAAAAAGATCACCATTAAATCATAATTGAGTGAATGTTTGGTTTATGCCAATAAAATGGCTAACAATACATTGCCCAATAAGTTGAATGAAATTGGATATAATGTTATATTTAAATACTTAAAATATTGTCTAATGTTTAATACATACAAAACTATGCATGAACGAAAGTAAATTTGACTTAGGCCAAAAAAGATGATTATGAAATATTTTCCAATATGAATAGGCCAATACTAATTTTATGCCAATCATATATAGACAATGTATTGAAATGATAAAATAAGAACATCTAAGGTATTTCAATGAATCAATATTTAAGGGCATGCCAATCATTGGGACAAGTCCCAACATGCCCTAAACAGATGAACTACGAACATATGTAACATTTAATGAAGTTCTCATCGTCCTTACACGATAATATAAGGATACTAAGTGAAAGTAATCAAGGTAAAGGGAGTATTAAAGGAAGTGATACAAGCCTGACTTACACCTAAGATACCATGTTAAGATACTTACGAAAAACTCTGTTAGAATGTGTGAAAGAGTCTCATTAGCACCAAAGATGTTATGTAAGGATAATTCACATTTCATCAATATAAAGAATGGAATTACAAGTCATCAATCGAGTAAGTGAACCTCAATCTACAAGCAAGCTTCCATAATGTTTGAGTCAACTCTAAAAGATAAAAAGATAAATAAAGTGAGTAAAGCACCGATAGACTATCTATGAGATTGTGCTTTCACATATATGTATTATCAGATGAGGCTACCAACGAGGTTGATTAGTAGTATCCATATGTCACCTAATATTCGAACTATGTCTAGCAAACATGGGAACTAGCCTGTGGTTTCCACCAAAGAAAGCTAGGTATGTTTCAATCTCACCTTGGTTAGTGAGATCACCTCTTTCGATGTGGAGAAGACACTGGATTTCATGTTTTGCTCACTTGAACTATGTCGGTTAATGCTCAAAAGAATGGTGTTAGTTCACTATAGTCGTGAGCCACCCCTTTTGTTGTGGGGTAAACACTTGACATGGATTCACCTTAGCCAGCGAATCATCCCTTTTCGGTGTGGGGAAGACACAATTTTTTTCATGTTAGCTCACATGATCTAGGTTCATTTTTATTGGTCAATCACCTTTTTTTAGGTTGGGAAAGACACTCGATTTTATGTTTGCTTGCATGATGTTAATTCTAAATATGTCTCTAAGAAAGGAAGAAAGAAAGAAGAAGGAACGTATGTTCAAAGTGAACTATAAAAGTAAGAGCTTATGAATATCAATCGTCAATGGTTATACAAAAAAAGAAAAAGAATAAGACTGAAAAATAAACTAAGTACAAAAGGAAGAGAGTTCAAGGGGATAGAGTTTTCAAATCTTCACTCTAGATGTCCTAAAATTATGGTGGCGAGTCTAATGTCTTGTGATCACATAGATAATGAGTTGTGTTCTATGAATGTGGTAAAATACATCATACTCATACCACAATTCATGACTTACAAATTAGGAAAGTCTAGTGACTTCACTTTCCAGAAAAGACATGTTGTATAGGAAGAGCTTTCGTTCATCACGCATAGACTTATGTATATGTGTGCATATACCCATACTTATTACAAGTGTGTACTAACCATATACAATTACTTTTTAGTAGGTGTAGGTCAGAGAGCAGATTGAAGACTCATTGTAGAGTTTTGGACTGAGCGACCTCAAGACCATTTGGTAGGTACTCTCTAGTTCGAGGATGCTACTTCTATCTTCATAGACTAGTATTTAGACATAGCTAGAGGATGTTGTCCCTAGCGTTTCTTTGATATGTTTTCAATTTGAAGTTTTTGTATTAAGGCCGTTTTGGCAAAGTTATTATGATATATATTGATTCTCCCTTTTGAATTGTGTAATCCATTGTACATGGTTGTTTAGTTGAGATTATAGTATATGAATTCATGAAAAAATATATGAGGTATATGTACACTTCATTAATGTTTAGAAGTTTTATATTTTCCGCAAATTTAACTATATGAATGTGATGAATGCAAAGAAGAAGCTTGTCTGCGACCTCTTGAAGGTCAACGATGTTGGTTGTATTTGGAATCCAAAATCCGGGTGTAAAAAACATGGTATCAAAGCATGAGGTTAAATTATCTAGGAAATAAGGCTCAAAACAACCACATTACGTAGTTTCTAACTAATGGCTGTGAAGCGCTCCCTAATCATGACTTACAGACTAAGTGATGATAAGAAACCTCTCTTATTCTAACTCTTTATCGTACTCTCTAGAGCTTTGACATTTTGTGCCATTCTAGGATCTAATTGTCTTTTTTTGTGTGCGTGAACACAAGAAAAAATGCAGGCAGCAGAGTTGGAGAAGCACTTTTTTGGGGAAACCAAGCTCCTCCTCAAGCCCTAGCTGCTAGAGTGTGCGGTAAGTGTGGCTATTTGCATGGAGGTGAGTGCATGGTAGGTTCTAATGCCTGCTATGAATATTAATGAAGAGGAGAAGGCTTATTTGGATGCTTACCATCTCAAGGATGTGTCTCACGTATGGTACAAGATATAGGTCAGGATGGCAGAGTGGTCTAACGCCAGGCTCAAGTTTTGATCTTTGCCAGAGGAGACAACGTTAGAGCTGAAACAATATATAGAGATTTCCAATATTTATTCTTGATAGAGTCACCTGTGCTGACTTAATTGAATTACCATGCTTGACCTTGATATAATTTTGGGTATGGATTGGCTCCATAAGTGTTATGCTATCATAGAATGTTGAAACAGGGTAGTATGGTTTCAGTTTCCAAATGGGTTAGAGCTTGAATGAGAAGGGTGTGGTTCAAATCCAGCAAGCCAAATAGTTTCGAATCTTAAAACCAACAAGATATTATCTGAGGGGTTAGGAGCCGACGAGAACCTTTCTTACGAAGGCACTTCCATTGAAATTTTAGATCGCCATGTGAAACGATTAAGGAACAAGGAGTTTGCCACCGTTAAGGTGTTATGTAGGAAAAACGTTTTTGGGGGAGCGACATGGGAGTCCGAGGCCGATAAGAGATATTGTTACCCTCACTTGTTCAGTCCTTGAGGTTAGATATACACTTCCTAAGTCTGGTTTTTGTTTAAGAAACTCTGAGTTATTAGTGCATTAGTCGGTTTGATGTATTAAGTCCATAATCTTGTGTTATACTTGCACTATATGAGTTAAAATAAGTTCATGATTGCATTCATGATTCTGTTTTTATGTAGCGTAGACATGATTTTTATGTTGCATGAGTTGTGATGTGCAGTGAATTAAGTCTGATTGATAAAGAAGTTCCTCAATCTCAAATATAAAGCATCCAATAAGCTTGAGTATTATGCATCATCAAGAGTAAGTGTGAACCAAAATTAACAAAGAGTTATGTTTCAATCATGTTAAAGTATTTTTGAAAATCACCCTCTTTATTTTAGAAATGATTGGTAGTGTCATTCAGAGACGAATGTTCCTAAGGGGGGTATACTGTAACATTCCGGAAAATTATATGTCTAGTTAAGATCCAATAGCTCTTTAAGAATGCGTATTAGGGATATATAGGCATTCCAATGCCCAATATTAAGAAATATTGGGCATAGCATAGAAAATTGGCTAGTATCCAAATAAACAAAATATTGGGCATATTAGGAAATATTGGCTTAAAGGGTGTTAGCCAATTTTCCTAAGTATTAATGATCTTGTTTAAGAGATGTACCTGCAACAAAGAACCTAAGATAAAATGCAATAACATTCGATATACAAAATAGGTGCTAGGCATCCATGTGTCAAGCCTAGGCCCCATAGCACATGACCAACTAAAATGGGCATGTAGATTAAGCAGTTCCTAAACAATAAGTAAACATTCCAAATGAACCATCAAGAATAGTTAGTTAGTAAAGTACAACTAACGCATGTGCAAGGTCATGTGCAAGCACATGAGGAGAAACGGCCGAGAAGGGGACCACTCTAACCGAATTTGGTTAGGTGGTAAAGGGGAAGGCGTGCACATGGGTTCACCCATGTGCGGCCTAGATCTCTAAATAATTCTAAATATAGTACACCCGACAACCTAAGACTTAATTGGGTGACATTAACCTAGTAACTAGTTAAAGAGACAACCTAGTTTATAACATAGGACGATCCAAAGGGTTACTTATGGGCCTAAAGACTTGAGGATACTTTAGTAATTACTATAGGTCACATTATTAATTAAATTATCAAGTTAATTAATTATATTAAAAGGGTTAACCAAAAATTCTTACACCAACCTAGTATAACTCAAGAAAAATCACCGAGGATGGTCCAAAAGGGTTAGTTACGGTTCTAATGACATAAGGGTACTTCAGTAATTACCCTAAGTCCCTTAATTAATTAAATTAGACACTTTATTAATTAATTTAAAGGGTCAAAGAGAAACCCTTAGGAAATATTTCATATTTGACTAACTGTTGTTTTTTCCTAGTTCAAGTCAATCTAGGAGGTGCTTTTTAGTAATTAATTTACTAAATTAGACTAAGTTGAATGATTCAAGATCAGTTCCTAAACCTAAAAACTCAAGATCAAACACTTGGAAAACAAGACACTAAAACAGTAGGTAAAAAGGCAGAAAGTTCATTGACTCTCTAGGGTGAATTCAAGGTGTTCTTCATGGTTCCGTTCAAGGTTGTCTTCGTAGATTAAGTTATTCATAAAGTATGGGTTTCTTTCTAGGAATTCTTTCTCCAATATTATTTTCCATCATCTTGAATCTATGAAATCTCGAAACAAGGGTTGTTTCCCAATGTTCTTTTTGAACGTCCTTCTTCCCTAGTATCCTCATTTTTTATTCAAATGAATTTATAGACGTAGTGTTTATCATGTCTTTGGTAAGTGGTGTTGGTTGATCTTAATGAGTAGGATTCTTGATTTTTAAATGTCGAATGAGCTTGTATTTTGTACATGTATGATTTTATGTGCTCCTTATGTGATATAAAGAAAGATGTTGCATCATCTTGTGTCCGAAAATGCTAGTCTTGAGATGTTACGGTCGAGATATGTATACCTACTGTTAAATGCGATTTGATGAAAATGTTATGTTCATTAAAGTGTTCATATGAGGCTGTCCAAAATTGCTACTAATGTGTTGTTTGAACTATGTTATAAAGTTGACTAAAAAGATCTCAATGAAATCATATTTGAGTGAATGTTTGGCTTATGCCAATATAATGACTATCAATACATTTTCCAATAAATTGAATGAAATTTTCTATAATTTTATCTTTAATTAATTAAAATATTGGCTAATTATTACTACATACCAAACTTAACATGAACAAATGTAAATTTGGCTTATGCCAATAAAGATGATTATGAAATATTTTCCAATTTCTTTAGGCCAATAGTAATTTTATGCAAATCATACATAGACAATGTATTGAAATGAAATAAGCACATCTAAGGTAATTTATGAACCCGTATCCAAGGGAATTACAATCATTGGGACAAGTCCTAACATGCCATAAACCAATGAATTACAAACATATGTAACTCATTGAATGAGGTTCTCATCGTCCAAACATGATGATATGAAACTACCAAATTAAAGGAAACATGTAAAGTGAGTATTATCATAATTAAATATGTCTTAGTTAATAAAGTGACAAGAATGAGGTGTTAAAGGAAGTGAAACAAGCCTCACTTAAACCTAAGATACCATGTTAAAATACTAACGAAAAAGGGTGTTAGAATGTGTGATACAAGTCTCATTAACACCAAAGATGTTATATAAGGATAATTCACATTTAATCAATGAAAACAAACGGATTAAAAGTAAACAATAGAGTAAGTAAACCTCAATCTAGAAGCAAGCTTTCATAATGTCTGAGTCAAATCTAAAAGATAAGATGATAAATAAAATGAGAAAAACAAAGATAGACTAGTCATGATATTGTTCTTGCACGTGTAAGTATCATGAGATGAGGCTACCACCGAGTTAGATAAGTAGTCTTCATGTATCCTAGTCTTCGAACTATGTCTAGCCAACATAGGAACTAGCTTGTGGTTTCCACCTAAGAGAGCTAGGTAAGTTTCAATATAACCTTGGCCAGTGAAACCATCTTTTTGGGTGTGGGGAAGCATTGGATTTCACGTTTAGCTCACACGATCTATGTCAGTTAATGCTCAAAACAATGTTCTTGGTTCACTATAGCTGTGAGGTATCCCTTTCGGTGTTAAGTAAACACTTGATATGGATTCACCTTAGCCGAAGAATCTCCCCTTTTCGGTGTGGGGCAGAAACTAGATTTCATGTTAGCTCACATGATCTAGATTCATTTTGATCGGTGAATCACCTCTTTTCGGTGTGGGGAAGATACTGGATTTCATGTTAGCTCGCATGATCTTAATTCTAAAGATTTCTCTATGAAATCAAGAAATAGAGAATAAGAAACATATGTTTAAAGTGATATATGAAAGTAAGACCTTATGAATATCAATCGTCAGTGTTGATACCAATGAAATTTTCAGCAAATAACGGGCAAAGTCAAACAAAATTGGGTTATAATGACTCCTTATATTAAGCCAATAAAAATGAGTAAAATTTAATAGCTAATCAATGCTTCATAACTTCCATAATATGAAAATGATTAAATTAGTGGAAAGGCCAATAGAGACTGGCTTACAAAGTGTTCCTGCCCAACGAATATAGAATGCAATGAATGACTTGTTGTAAGGATAGTGAAATCATTCCCTTAGTCCTTGGGTTTACCTACTTGACTCATAGTGAGTATGGGACTACAATGAATCATTGCACTTGTAAGTAAAACATTCGATCAAAGGAATCAATTAAATAGACAACAAGAAGAATAAAAACATTGAAACATAATCTAACTACAAAAGAGAGGGCTCTCGGGTTCAAGAATCATCGCTCGAGTTGTCCTAAAATTATGTTGATGAGTATAATGTCTTGCGATCACATAGAAAATTATTTGTGTGGTTTGAATGAATTAAAATACATCATATTTATACTACAATTCACAACTAACGAATTAGGAAAGTCTAGTGACTTCACTTTCCAGAAATGGCATGTTGTATAGGAAGAGCTTACCTTGATCATGCATAACTTTATGTTTATGTGTGAATACACCCATACTTATTACAAGTGTGTACTAACCCTATACATTTATATTTTTTATAGGTGCAGGTAAGAGAGTATATTGAAGACTTATTGCAGCGGTTTACATCAGGGATCTCCAGACCATTTGGTAGTTGCTCTCTAGTTCGAGGATGCTACTTCTATCTTCATAGCCTAGTTTTAAACATATCTAGAGGATGTTGACCCTAGCTTTACTTTCAGATGTTTTCATTTTGATATTTTTGTATTACGGACGTTTTGCAATCTTGTTATGATATATATTGATACTCCCTTTTTAATTGCGTAATCCATTGTAGATGGTTGTTTAGTTGAGATCATAGTATATGAATTCATGAAAGATTATATGAAGTATATGTACACTTCATTAATGTTTAAATTTTTTAAATTTTCCGCAATTTTAACTATATGAACGTGATGAATGCTAAGAAGAGATTTGTCTACTACCTCTGAGAGGTCAACGATGCCGGTTGCATTCGGATTCCTGAATTCGGGTGCGGAAAGGATGTAACATACTTGATAACTTAGTAAATTTCAAGGAGTAGTCAGGTACATGCATACCTTTTTGACAAAGGTTTATGAGTTCTTCAACCTTGGCTTACCTCAACTCTCTAGGAAATAACCGATCAAGGAAAGCTTTGTTAAAGATCTCCCATGTCACCTGATGAACTCTTAGCACCCTATTATGTCTCCCTTAGGTGTACCAATTTGCACCACATCTTTGAGTTGATAGGCGGCTCGGTCTTTTCACGTAGTCACACCCATAGCAAGTAAGATCTTATAGACTTCATCTAGGAAATCTTGAGGGTATTCATCTTCCCTTGACCTGTACAACATACGTGGATTCATCCTATTAAAGTCTCTTAAAAGAGATGCCATAGTGCTAGCATGTGGAGACTTACGGGGTCCAACTTCTCTATTCACTTTTGTAGTCATTGTTTGAACTTGAGAAGTGATGAGATTAGCTTGCGAAGTCATGGATTGGTCCAACTTGAGAAAATCATCACTTATCTCTCCAACGAGCATCGGTGGAGGAACAACTGGAACTTCATCAGCTATAGCAACTTCTTCAGGTGGAGGGACTCGATTATCCTCTCGAGGAGCTTGGTTGTCATGAGCCCCCGCATTAGAAATCCCTTCCTCGGACAATTTGTAGCTACTCTTCAAGTGCTCATACCTATAACCACAATAAATGGCTTAGGTGAAAGTAACACATAAAGTAGACTCTATAGGCATGACATAGGATTGCAAGAAAGTTAGAATTTTCTAAGCATCATATAGTCTCTCATTCATAAGTGTGGTACCCTTCACAATTATGAATAAGAATCTACATAGACGTTGTTTAGTGAGACATCGATCCTAAGGATATTCAAGCTCACGCTTTGATATCAAGATTGTCACATCCGGGGAAACCCTCCTAGAATTAACTGGTATCGTCTTCCTCGAAGAGAAGTAAGACTAACCTCTTAGCATTCGTCATCACATATCATAGGTTAAATTGTCGTAAATTGAAAACTTTTCATGTATTTCTACATTGATGTTTACATAGGCCTCTCGTATACGCATAATATATATAGGGAGTTAACATAGACTCCTCGCATAGGAAGTAATACATAGGCTTATACTTTTTTTTCACCTACATAGTATAATAATAAAATATCATATGAAGTATAGGATAAGTCTCACATATAAACAATCTAAATTTTAATACAACGTTCGGGCATAACCCTTATTATACTTCAATAAAAGCCACATATAGCCATAACCAACAATTGTCTTCAAATGAAAAGAGAATAAACTAAATGTCTTTAAGACTAAACAATATACAATTGCTAGATAATGGCATCACCCTCTTAAGATGAGGACCTACCGAACTTGGAGAATGAGAATCTAATTTATCTCAATGGCCATTCTATAATCCCAATGCCCTAAACCTACATAAATGTAGAAACATAGAAAAAATGGGTTGGTACACCACTTGCACTATGTATGGAAACATGCACATAAAACATTTGAAATCATGCTAAAAGGACATTTGTTCAAAACCATGCTTTGTTACTTCGAAAAGCCTTATGCACAATCAAGAACACATAGAAGCCAATACTCACTTATTCCTTAAGACAACATCATATGCAACAAAAGATCAACATTATCAAGTATAATCAAGTCAACATGTATAATAGAATATTTAAGTACATAATCAATACATCTCTAACATCTTGTTATAACAACATAGCATATATAACTATTCATAAAATTACAACATATACAAGACCCTCACTCACAACCTATAATGAAGTCCACAAGTGCAATGACCAAGTAAAGCCCCATAACCATACTCAATTAAGTAAACACAAAAAGAGACCATAAGCAATGTCTAGACTCTCATAACCTAGCATTAGGAGTAATCGTCATCATATATAGTAATATAGACCAATAGCATGTTAATAAATGAAGCTACATGGCATAAGGTCAGTAACATGTACTGCCATTACTTTATAAAACATAAGAAAACCTTCAACGACTTCCCTCAAGGCCAACTAGTGTAATGTATACGTGGAGTCCCATACCTCTACCTAGTATAATTCAAACCTCTTAGGTCACCCTAGTTAGTGTTCAAGTTATTATTTCATTTTACTTTTGGGAAGACTTGTCTTAACTGGCATAGACCACATGAGCTAAATGTGGAATCCGGTGTCATGAAACACTACAGCAAAGGGAGGCAGACTACTTGCAAAGGTAGTACCAAAGCATGAACATAGAATTTTAGGTGGATCCACTAGCTAGTATTCCTATTGGGGCAACATAGTTTAAGAACTAGGATATATGCTTTGGACCATATTTATGAATATTGAATTATAGTCTCTAACCTCATGAGTAATACAGTGAACCTACCTTCCCACCTTGGGAAAGGAGAGTCCTTACTACTATTTCACTCGGTGCTAAGCTAGAGTCCCTTTTTGAAATGTGTTTATGCCTTTATTAATCATCACAACTTTGTATAGGCCATAGGAGACTAACCCCTTGTATATTCATAACATTATATCTTTAAGAATTGCATGAGAATGACCATTCAATACAAATCCTCTAGGTTAGATAAATATTATTATCATCATCATGTAATAATAATACACATAGACAATTCATAACCAACCTTTTATCATTTCATCTTAAGCATAATCTCACACATTTGCATACTAAAGACATTTAAATTACATCATCATACCAACACCTTATCAATATCGTCAGAAGTGATGCTTCATTTGAACTTCATCACCAAGTAAAAGGCATCACAACTGAAGTAAGGTTCAAGATAATATTATCTTACAAATTCTTCTTCAATAAGCCATCATCATTGGTCTTGTAACACCCTTAATAACGAGCTAGGTTGAACTAGATCCTAACATGTGTTTCATGATGTTTTAAATACTAAATGGTTAATAGGTATTATATGCAGTATATAATGTTTGAAAGTGTTTAGAGGTCAAACGTCTAAGAACGTCCAAAACGTTTGGAAACAAGTCGAAATTAAACTAGTGTATCATAATGTTTTATAGTTGAGTTTTGGGGGATTATCTAAAGTTCAAATTTAGTATAGATGGTTCCAACGTTTATCTTAACATGTAAAGGGTAGAAACGTCTGCGAACGACGCCCTGGGGACCAGCCTAAGGATCCCCAAAGAGGATTCAAACATGGCTCAGCCAAGCTGTCGCGCCAACCAGATTTTGGTGGTGGCTGCACATCGTGATGCGGGGCTTTCACGAACCGTTCTGTCTCAAAATTTTTATGAAACAAGATAAGAAAATGCCTATGCGACACACATTTAATTCCCAGATTTGGCCGCGTCATTTTTAAGTCAAATTTTAGTTGGTAAAATGTCTAATAAGTGCATGGTCCTAAACTCACCAATCAAATCTAAACCCTCAACACAAAACAAAACATCTCCATTCTTCTCCCAAAACCTCCATTCTTGAATCTTTGAATATTCAAGGAAGAACACAAATTTTACAAGTTTTTATCCGTCAATATTGTGTCATTTTCATCACAATTAAGGTATGGTTATTCATGCTTGAATTCTAATTATTAAACTAGTCAATTCCATTGATTTTCAAAGATGATCAAAAATATGAACTGTTTAATTTTGTAATCTATCCATGGGTTCTTGCATAAAAGGTTTTCAAACATTGTATTATGATTGAATTGATGTTAATTTGATGATTTTAACCTAAAACCTTAATGAACACATGCAAATAATGCACTTCTAGTTTTGACTACTTTATGGGTGAATTGATTATGTCTTAATGCTATTGAATTATTATGTAGATTAATTAGGGCAATTCAATTATGATAGAATAATGCTAGAATTGTTAGTATGATGCCCTAATTTTATAAATATATATTGAACTATCATTGATTCATTGTCTATTGCAACTATTGAATTGAATTGGTTATCATGGTCATGGGTAATGACATTTTTGGTACTGTATTGGATGATTTGATATGGATTGAGGTTGTGAGAATAGATTGGTGATAACTGCCCTAATTCTCTTTTTTTTTTTGTAATGTAGGTGTTAAATTATGTTGTGATTGGTATGGTCCACTTATGGTGTCGGTGCTATGTGCTTTAGTTGTGAATGATGTGGCCTTATCGGCGTTACTTTATATATTATGATGATCATGGCCTTGTCGGCACTACTTGATATATTATGACAAATTGTGTAGCTAGTTTCTGTGAAGTATGATCATATCTATCTACATGTAATTAAGGTGAAAGTATGTGTTCTTCTATTAACATTAGGTGATCATGTTTGACCATGACTATTACCTTATGTGTGTAGTATTAGAGTTGATGCATTATTCTTCCTACTTGGTTATGTGAGTCTTGTGATGGTTTATGTTGATGATTCTATAGAGGTGAGTCGGATGACTAGCAAATATATTTAGTTGTCACTATGTGCTTCTTAAATATTATGGTATATTTGATAAGATTATAATGAAGTGTGTCTTGTTTTGGTAAACCTATGTCCCTTACTTGATGCATGAAGAAAATGAAATGAACATCTTGACTTAGTAGGCTTATGCACCTTTGTCTTGTATGTGTATGAATGAATGTTGAATGAAAGTCTAGGATCGGTAAACCTAATATGGTACCCTTCTAAGTCTGAATAATACGTGAAACCTCATAAATAATAAGAAGCTTAAGAATGAGCTATCCTTATAAGACCTTGAGTGGCATCCCTTATGGATCCATTCTTGGTAGGGATTTTATGAATTTCTAGGAGAAAGATATGGTACATTCTCATATACCTTTAGATGATTGAACTTACTCTATGAGAACAAAGCCTAGCACCGAGATAATATGTAATGGGTTGTTGCTCTACTTTAGAAGGAGACTAGAGATCAATGTGACTCTACTTGAGAATGAGACTATACTTCATAAATCCCTCTATATTCCTTAACCATGTGCCTATATGGGATGTCCTAGTTCTACCCTTGGAAAGTAGAACACCCTTCATCGGAGTAGGGTAGACTCTTGATTCCATGCTTAGCTAGAACATTCTATAACGGTTATTGCCTATTCTGATTATCCGGGATACATGCTAGTGTTGGATACGACCTAGGAAGTTTAGGTACTGCAATATGACGCTATCTAGACATTGCATTAATAGACTTTGAAGATGTTAGAATGTGAGTCCCAAGGTCTTCTCCAAGACAATTACGTGAAATTCCTTGCGTGATGAATGTCTCTTAAATGGTCAAATGAACATAATGACTTAAGTAAACGTATGTTGATGAAAATGTACTTATCACGAGTAGCTTTGAGGATTGCTTGTGTAGGCTTGGAGAGGGTGTTTGAGCGGTCTTCTTGTTTTACTTAGGTGAGTCTTAGATTAATTCTAGGTAGGGAGTCTAATTAAAAAAAAGTGAATAATCTTATTTTAGGTAATTTGTAGGATCTCTTTGGTGTGTTTGAAAGGGATTGTATGGGTGGTCTCTTCACAACTCACTCAAGTGATCCTTAGAATCACCTTTGATAGGAGGGTCTCATGTTTATGTATCCAAGTGTTCTTGAAGTTATATGTATTTTTTGTAATTGTAATGTAAAGTTTTACTCAAACATAGAATGATTTACAAATGTCCTTTTGTCATAATTTTTATGAATTATGTCATACTTAGAACATGCAATGTACTAATTCCATATATTTTATCTATCTCTAAAGGTGTCGGTGGCATTTGAGAGGAGTCTTGAAGTGAACCTTTGATTAGCATTTCATTTAAGCAAGAGTTTGTATGTCCTCACTATATTTTAGGACATCATGATGATTAGATTTACTAATTGAAAGTATTGTAATAGACTTAGCTATTTTCTATATGTTGAAGTATGGGTCGTACCCCAATATATTCTTATGTTTAAGATGGAAATTTTGAGACTTAGTGTTTCATTATGTTTTTCTATAAAAGGCATATTTTGAAGTATTACTATATTGAGATGTCAAATGGTTTGTACAATACTTCTCAAACATGTATGCAATGAATGATGTCAAAGGGTTTATACTACACCTTCAAGAGGTCAAGTATGCCATGCGACAATTCGAGAACGTCCTAAATTCGAGGGAGTACTCTCGGGTCGTTACAGGTCGTACCCTCTACCAATTAAATTTAATCCATTAATAGGTATAATAACATAATTCAATAGTAATTAACATAAGAAATAACTCAATTACATCAATAATAATAAATTCAACATGAGTTCACAACCTAGGGTTAAGGAATTTGGGTCAATTAATTATCTATTCCACAAACTAGGTTAATACATCAAGAACTATAATAATTGAACAACAATAAAGAATAAGATAATAATATTTATCAAAAGAAACTATAAACAATACAATTAGAAGATCAATTTCGTATTCGGAAGAAACCCATGAGAATTCATCTTTTTGAAAACCAATTCTGGAAGGACCCTTTGGGGAAAGGAATCCCAAACGTGAAAGGTTTCCATACCTTGATTTTTTTTTTAATAATGGTGGTGAAAAGTAGAAGTATTTATTCACTAGAACCGTAAGACCTTGCCTTTCAATGAAGTCTTCTTTGGGAGAGAGAAAGTAGAGAGAAGTAAGACCAATTTGTGTTTGGGAATTGGGGGTGTTAAGTGGGGTTTAGGCTTAGGGTAGTTTATATACTCTCTTAACTAATATAATTAACCAAAACTTAACCCCTAATAAGACTCCTAACTAATTAACTTATTAATTTAATCAATTAAAAACATAACAGAAACACAATCCTGGCCTACGAGACCCCGACCTACAGGCTATCGGTCAGTCGACATCCATGACTCCCACCGTCCAGCACAACCATTGTTTAGGTCAGACACTATGTAATTTGGCATTTTTGGCAAAATGTTTAAGTTTACATCGACAACATCGATGCCCCGTCGATTGACCTATGCCCCGTCGATGGTAGGCGTAAGTAGCTACTATAGTTTGACAGATTTTTGTCAAAATGAAAGGGTCCTCCTCATGGACCCATAGGTTTGACTTGGGGAGTCGTACCCAGACATTTTGACCCTAAACATATTTTAATACATGTTTAAATCTTTCCCTTTAAATTTCACCTAATCCCGACTTTTATCAGTTATATACGCTTTTTCTTGATTTCCTTATTTGTGCATATTCTGGATGAAAAACATGATTAGTAATGAAATGATTGTTGTGCATTTAGTATGAATTGCCTATTTAACTTCATGAGATAGAGATGAAAATGTTGTACAACGCATTCAGAGTTATTGTGTAATGGCTCCATGACATGGTGTGTAACGATCGGAAAACACCTCTAGAAATTACCGGCGTCTTTGACCTCTAGGAGGTCTAGGAATAGCCTTTTATCATTCATTGATAAAATCATAAAAATAGCAAAAAAATTTAAACTTTTCATAGAACATCAAATGCTGGAACATCACTTCATTAATAAAATCATAAGTACATAGTTTAGACATGAAGTCTATTATTCTATCTTATACCATAACTCAATTAAATAGAATAGGTTAGTAAGACGACCCATAATAAACATAAAACTTTATTAACATCTTGACATGAAGGTCCTTGAACCATAAGGACACTTGAACTTAGGAATAAGAATCCAAGAACTTCACTTAGAAGACATGCCTTCACCACCTACAATTAGTGTAAAAAGATGAAGTAGAATTGTATCTGTACAAAAATGTACTGCGTATGGGAATCTTGCAAAGACATTATTTAAAGAGAAAATTTAGTTAGAAATCATGCATCATGTATTTCTAGTAAAACTTCATGAACATTGATACAATAAGTACATTATAGTTCATGTACATCATATAGACATGGATATCACTCATAAGAATACTTGAAGCCAATTCATCACATTTAAGGGACTTTAATTAAGGCACAATCTACACATAAGAACCACCACCTAACACAACCTCCCAATCTAACTAGTGCACTGTACAAGTAGCATCCTATAATAGTACTCATACTAAGTGATCCTAGGAAGTAACCCTAAACTTAAGCACATCATATTCAATAACATCCCACAGTTACAGTTAACCTTAGACATAAGACCAACATACTTCATTAATGGTCGCACAAGAACTCTTTCATTCATTCAATCATAGTCATAAATCATTTAGTTCATATAATAGGTAAACCACCCTCAAAGCCTCTTCACAAGATTACTTATGCAAAGTACACATGGAGTCCCATACCCACACATATACTATGTAAACTCATTTAGAAGCCATAAGTGTAATTCACATGCATAGTCAAAATTTATGTCTTGTCATAGCAAAGTTATTGTAACATGCATTCATAAAAATCAACATGACATAAGTCTTTATTTCATAAAGGTTCTAAACTTATCCATTCTTTATTTTCACTTGTGCAATGCATGGGTAGGGTCGATAGTCCTACCTATACTAAGTAACTGTCTCAACGAGTTATAATTAGAGTTCATATTCTTATCTTAGTTCATTTTATACTTTTGGGAGACATAGATATAACCTACATAAACCATGTGAGTTACATGGAATACGATGTCGTATAATCCAAACACCGAAAAAAGGTGTTCTACTTTCCATGGTACAACCTACATAATGGATATCTAGGTTGATCCTCTAGCTATGTTTTATGTGGAAACATAATTAAGGAACAAGGAGATTTTTACTAGAAACCTTGACCTGCTAACGTTGACGTTTCCACCTCTTGAGATAAAAATCTATGTTGGGAACGCAGAATTGCTAACGTGAAGGTTTTCTTGTGGGAAGCCGGACTTTCTAGATGTTAAGCCCCCACTCTCATTTTTCATGTTCACTCGGTGCTTAGCTAAAACTCCATTTTCAAACACATCTAAGACTTTATTAGCATTATTTCATAAAGTAGGATTTAGGAAATTGCTCCATAATACACTATATAGTTAAAAGGTTTCTAAGATAAGAATATCTTTTAATCATAGAACCTATATTATGTGAGGAAGTTCGTTAACATAATTCTACGATTCATATATTCATGTGTATGTGCATACATATGTGAGAATACTTTCACATAAACATCTCTAGACAAAACTTGGTCATAATTCATTAATCATATACATTACATGCATAGTAATTGATAAGGGTACATATGATAATTATCCTTTCAATTGACACCATGAATCTATCTTATTCATAGTTATGCATTATAGTCTCTGTGTGTTCTTATTGGTCAGTTCCCACAACATTTTAGGTTTCGGTCACTGAAGGGTTCGTGACGGCATATAAGGAAGACTTGGATCCTCATTCTCCAATTTGGGTAGGTCCTCACAACTTTGACGACAATGCCACTTTCTAGCGTTGGATGTTGATTAGTCTTACAGAAACTTTGTTCGTTCTCTTTCATTTGAGTACTATGATCGTATAGCCTATATGTGTGTTTAGTATTATTGTATGGGCTACATCCAATTGTCATATTCTTGTTGATTTGGTTTAATATGAGGCATTCATTTACAAACCTACTCATATCATTCTAGGGTTAGACACCAAAGATGGAGCATACCAAGACAATAGGGTAAACTTCAAAGAGTACTCTTCCACACTCATATTACCTTGTCTAAGGTTATTGAACTCTTTAACCTTCACCTCCCTTATTTCTCTGGGAAAATACTTCCCTAAGAAGGCTTCCTTAAACTATTCCCACTCTATGGGACCCGACTCAACCATTCTATTCTATTTCCATTGGGTTTACCATACTTGAGAAACTTCCATCAATTGGTATGAAGCCAACTCTGCCTTCTCCCTACAAGTCACCCCCATAGAACTCAACACTTTGAATACACCATCTAGAATTTTTTTTGGATATTCTCCCAACTTAGATCCAAGGAATATAGGAGGATTCATACTCATAAATCCCCTCAATTTAGAGATCATAGTACTCCTTAGAACATTCACGCTTGGCTCAACACGACTGTTCACATGAGTCGACATGGCTAAGGCTAAGGCAAGGAGAGCCTCTCTAATCTCCCCATTAGTCCTGTCCGGGGGAACCATCGGAACCTCACTACCCTCACCAACAATAGGGACTTGATCACTTAGTGGAACTTGAACTCCCCACGGAACTTTTACACCTTATGAACGAACTTCATCATTCACAAGTTTCTCAACCAATCATCTTCCGGTCATTTTTCTAGTAGTCATATCCTATAAACATAAGGGAAGAAATTAGGAATAGATACTTATAACCTCAACTCTATGGCACGACACAATAGTGAAAAATAAAGTGAAACTCTATCGTCCTATAGCCTCTTGCTCATAGATGTTTCGCAACTCACATAGATGAACAACACTCTAATAGATGTGGATTTAATGACAATTTGGATTCCTAAAGACTACTCATCACCTTATGCTATGATACAAAGCTTGTGACAACCCAAGCGTATACCCTAGAAAATATATATATATACATATATATATATATACACGAAAAGAACTGCGGAATTAAAACTTTTCACAACAATAGAACAATAGTTAAAAATCTCTTTTATAGAAAACATATGAAATGCTAAATCTCTTTGTCTCCATCTTAGACACGCGAATATCTTGGGTCATGACTCATACATTAACAAAATAGAAAATATCAAAGTTTAATACAATGTCTTTTCAATAGAAAAGCTAAACATACCTATGTCCTTGAATAAATTAAGGACATAAAACAACTTGCTTGAAAGAATGCTAATATCCAAACTTCACTTCAATTGACTCCACACTTGCAACCTACACCTTTAGAGATAAGACAATAAATGGAACTAGTACATTATAATGCACTAAGTATGGTGATATGCTATAAAATCATGATAAAAGGACATCTTCTTTAAAGTAATCATGCTCTTTTTGGAGAAAACCTCATAACATAAGTATGAGAAACAACTCAAAAGTCAACGTACACACAATATAAGACATATTCCAAATCATCCATACTATAGAATTAACATCACTTCAAACCATATAACCATATAACACTCCTATCAAATATTATCCTAAGACGCATTTAAGTAAGATATCATGTGATCGCCCCTACAACCCCTTTACACACACCTAAATGATCTTCAAGACTACCTAAAGCAACATTATATACATTTGATCAACGAACTCCCTACCAAAATTTTACTCTAAGACTCACCTAAGAATGACATGAACAGACCGCCCATACACCCTCGTCAAGCCTACCTAAGCAGTTCTCAAAGATAGTTTAGATGAGTATCTTTTTATTGACATGCATTCACTTAATTCAACTATAATCATTAAGATATTTTTAAGATAAATTCAACAATTAAGGACTATACCATAATGGTCTTGCAGAAGACCTAGGGAACCCTCATCCTAGCATCTTGAAAGCTTAATCGTGCAATGTATAGATAGCGTCCTATTCAACTACCTTCACTTTGTGGAACTTGTCCAACACTAGAATACATCCTACATGATTAGAATATGCATTAACCTACATAGACCATACTAGCTAGGCATGGAATCCGGAGTCTACCCTACTCCTATGGAGGTTGTTCAACTTACCAAGGGTAGAACTAGGAGACATCCTATGTTCGCACATGGTTAAGGAATATCGTCGATTTCATTGTACTTTAATCTCATCTAAAGTAGAGAAACACCCCAATCATATTCACTCGGTGCTAGCCAAGTTCTATTAGATTAAGTTCAATCACAAGGGCATAGGAAGAGGTACCATATTTTAGACGCTACAAAATCATAATACACCTTACCTAAGATGGGTCCGCTAGGGCTTCCACTCAATGATGAATATGTATAGCTCAATGACTTCCTTAGATATGGTTTAATGTTGTTCCTGCAACCCCATCCCGAAGTCCATCATTCACACAAGAAGGATACCATTACGGCTTTCAACATTAGGGATGTCATAACCTTCTTTCTAGTTTGAAAGTTCCAAGTTAATGAACCTCTTAAAATGTTCAAGGTCATATTCACTTATATATACACATACATGAGAAAAGGTACTTAAGCCTACTAAGTTAAGAGTTCATGTTCACATACTTAGCATGTATCAAGTAGAGGGACATAGTCTACCTATCAATACACGCACATGATCATCTTATCACATGCTACAGAACATTCAAGTATTATGTAAGAACAACTAATGCAACCTAGAAGGATATACTATCAACACAACTAGAGACATCATCCTAGTCTATCATGATTACATATAACCAATTAGAAGAACTTAAGATTTCACTTCACACATATACATATGCATATACATAATCATACTTAACATCGATCAATTATATAAGCTATAACATGATATATTCACAATACACATATTAATAACAATAATATCGACAAGTTCATGTTCAGCACAATTATAAAACATAAGCACCGCAACCATAGGTGGACCATACCAATCAACACAATTCAATACCTATACTACATAATATAGAAGATATTAGGTCATCTTACCATCATTCCATCATCAACACCTCCAGTCCTTGGCCATTCCAACCAATTCAATTCACAAAGGCTCTTACCAATAGACATACACACCAATCCAAACAAATAAGGCAGCCTATATACAATTCTAACATTATATTTAATTCATTTTATATCCAAAGTAATCTACACAATGATCTAATACAATCAAACCATGATCAAATCACCCATATAATAGATCAAAAATTAGGATTTCATGAATAAAAGTTCATAGGAATTTTGATCTAAAATCATTCAATTAACATTAATTATATCATAAATCATTTATTCGAATTATGCATCAACCGATGGCTAGATGTTAAAAAATAAGATTTAATATTTTGAGAAAGTCTTAGAAAAGAATTTGAAGTTTGGCTCCTTAGAGAAAGAAGATTCAAGGATGAAACACCATACGATGATGAAGATTATCCACGAAATTTATGAATATGCAATGGATAAATCGATATCCTAGCCTCAACCTCAATTCAAGCTTCAATGGAGTTCTAGAGAATTCTATTTGGGGTTTGGGTTTTGATTTTGAAATAATGAACTCAACTATAGGTTCTATACATATCAAGTATCATAAAATACCCAAAAACACCTTAAGTAACCTCAAAATATCTTATTTGGTTGTTAGGTTAATTACCAAATATACCCTTACCATGGCCGAAATTCTGCAAGAATTGCAGTTACAAAACAATGCATGCTTGCGATGGATCATTAATGGAACGACGGCTATCTCCTGTAGGTTTGTCATTTCTGACGGAGAGACAATTTGGAGGCTCATATCCCATGCCTAAGTGTGGATTCATGCCCCAAATCGATGAGGCATGCATAGGACTACAAGGCGTTGTTTGTAACAGAAGATTGGGACTGCCTCGGCCTGTTTCAAGCTCAAATTTGAGGCCTCCTCAACGACCCTTTCGGTGGCCCTTAGGAAATCCTGCCCATACATTTAAAACTCAAATACGTTGGTCTAGATATTAGAAACCTTTCGTATTAATTTGGTTTCAAAACAACATGTAAAACATGCAATGGCACACTAGAACATACAAGTACATCTCGAGGCTAACTTTTGAACGTCCTGGACGTTCTTAGACATTTCACTTGCAACTCTTCCAAACTTTATACACTTCATTATAACACTATTATTAACCGTTTTAAGACCTTATAAACTCATGACTCACACATTAGTATTTAGTTTCACCTAGTTGGTTTTAGAGTTTTTACATCTAAGGTCCTTGAAGGTCAAAGTGTATGAATTATGTCTATTATGAGGCTTATGTATATGCATTTAAATCACTTTAAGAGTAATTAAATATGATTATAATATAATGATTTTGCTTATTAAGGTATTATCCTCATTTAAACATTTATTTATGAATATGATATATTGTGAAAGGTTTCTCACATTTAGTGATTCTAAGGTTGGACAACTAATCTCACATAATGAATCTATGAGATTTAGCCTGAGTAATATGAATTGAGTGCCAAGACATTCTTCCATAATTATAACATTATATAAAGACGTAACATGAAATAAATGGGAATTAGGCTTAGCACAGAGGGGTAAGTGATATGAGATGGAAGCCCTCACGTTAGTAGAGTCCGGGTTTGTAAGAAAAATCTCTTGGAATAGAAGCCCTCACGATATTAGTGGCTGGGTTTTCTAGAAGCAATCCCCTTATCCTATATACTATGTTCCCTCATAGGTATTTACCTAGTTGATCAACCTAAGCTAATAGTATGGTTCTACCTCAGGAAGTAGGACAACCCCTTTTCGATGTGGGATACACATTGGATTTCATGGTAAGCTCACATGGTCTATGTACGATAAGATTAATATCCCACTATGGTAATATAATCAATAATATGAGTATGAACTATTGTTACTCGAGAAGCTTTCCATAGGGTGGGTAGGATTATGGGATATTATACATGCATTGCACAAGGATAATTTAAGTGTATTTATGGTATGTTTCTATAATGAGATGATAATCTATATGTTGAATATTCTTATTTAACACTAATGTTCATGATGCATCTTTAAATATGCGTAGTGCATTCTTTTCGACTAAAATGTCCTTTTTAACATGTTTTCAAAAATTTATGCATAACTATTATACTTAGTTCATTTTTCTACTAACCCATGTTTCTTCTAAAATTATTCAAAAGTGTAGTGTATCGTGTTTGAGGTGGTCATCCATTTATTCAAGCTTGAATTCGACCATTCTCGTCTCTTGTGGTGAGTCCTCGTGGATTCTCATATAAAACATTATCTCATATACTAGATTCTACGATTGAAATATATTCTCACCTAACATGAATCAAAGTTAAGGAGCTATTGTAATGATGTTGTAAGAGGAGAGTGCCTATGACCTCTAATGAAAAAGATAAGAAGTTATTACCCATGTCACTTAAAGATAAGATGCATCTTACGTGGGAGTTATTCTTAGCACAGAGTGGATAAGTCCAAATACACATATCGTATAAACTATGTTCCACCATAGGTTGTGTAAACTTACATTAGCTAGTGAATAACTATAAGCTAGAATTTCATGGTTCTTATTTTGGCAAATGAGAAGACCTATTTTTTCGTGTGAGGTAGATAACGAATTCTATGTTAATAGGTAAATCTCCCACACTAATAAATCAAGGTTACTTCAAGAAGTATCTCACAAATGTTTTAAATATGTGACCTTGCACTAACCATGTTTTTGTGAATTTTGTTTTCTAACTCTTTTGTCTTATGTTTTAGCTTGGTCATTGCATGTACTAAAAGGTCCCTTTTAGCTTTATTTTCATACTTTATGCATTCCTATCATACTTGTTACATATTTTACTACTGCACTCTTTTTTACAACCTCCGAAATTTAGGGTCCTACATTCCAGATTTATAGATTTGTGGTTATGGATCACTTTATTATTAGATAGGGATGATTGATGAGTCCTCATGTTCAAAGTAGAAAATATTTTATTTCATTATTTATTTACATTTCAGCTTTGTAAGTGATGTTCGAGTTATCTCATGATCAACCCTTATGTACTATATCGTTTTCGAGACTATGTAACCTCTCGCTTCATTTTGATAAAAGTCTTTGTGCTATGAAGTGTTGTTTTAGGTATCTTAATATTCTACTATTTTGTTTTGGCATGACAAGTGTCTTGTGTTGGGCCTCTTGGGGTCCTAGTATGCCATGTTGCTCTAAGGTGTACATTGGGTCATGACAATATTAGTGGAATAAAAGTGCTAATGAATTTTGTTGGTTAATAATATGTAAAAGTTAAAGAAAATATTCCTATTTAAATTCATAAAAGGAACACATTAAAACTTGTTCAAAATTAATGCAATGAAGTTCCTTTTTATGTAAAAATTCATCTTCATTTGAGGATGAATATATCTGTATGTTGAATAGTTTCTCTAAATTTATTACTCTTTCTTTACAAGATACGTTAATCCATATAAAGGGTGAGATAGATTAGATTTATTGCCCTTGATAAAATAAAACATGATGTCAGGAGATGGAGATTAGATGCAATGTAGATTAAACATTGAGTATGATCGTTGAGACCAAACTACAAATCAATAGTACCATGAATCGTGGTCTAACTTGTGGTTTCCTGGGTCAATTTTTGGATTCTCTGAAGTTTTCCACTGGTCTTGTACATCTTATACTTTAAAAGTATGAGTCGTAATTTGACTCATAGTTCCTGAGACCAAAATTTTCAGATTGGAAAATCTTTGATAAAACGGTCATAACTTTTTATTACAAACTCATGTTTATGAAAGGTTGGCGACATATGAAAGAAGACTAAAAAACCTTTAATTAGGAGGATAACGAGAAACATAACTGCTCATATTTTAGCAAATATGCTCGTTCGAAATTAACCTTGCACTATCTTATACAAAAACTTAATTAGTAGAGAATCTTTAAGATAAATTTAGTTCTAGAGGTTCCTTAATGACATTATTTAACATCAATACATACACTTACCGCATGTGAAAATTTATATCAACACCTATGCACAATAAAATATCTATATATATACCAAGAACTATTTGATTCTTGGTTTAAAAATAATTGGGGTGTTACTCTGAGTAACCATTCTTAGAATATATGTAGCTTCTTCTATGACTTCCACTTTACTTGTCCAAGATTCTTGTAAAAAAATGAAATACTGAGTAGTTTTTACTACCTTGCAAATGGGTATGATATGTGATTGAAGAGAACCTTGTATACATGTTTTGAACGGATTCATCATTTTCATATTGAAGAGTTCGTACTGTCTATTCAACATATCAGTTTTTGATTTCTTCACCTGATATGTTCCTTTATGGTTAGTTTAAGGAGGAGCATCCTGGATTTAATTTGTAGTAGTATATAAAGCAAGACTTTTTTACTTGTCTATGTCAAACCCCCACATCATAATTTTCTTGGCCTTAGCATTCCTTTCAACATTTGACTTTTCTCTTTAGGTTGAAATACATATTTGTGACACTCTCGTGGCTAGTTGATCATTTAGAGCTTTTCAAAGTTGGTGAGTCTTTATGTTCCGAGCACCGGTACACTTATATAGCTTTTGTTTTATTTCAATTTCAAACATTTGTATGTGGTGTATGGGTTAAGTCCAAATTTAGCCTCCAAATTAGTGGCCTTTTATAGATGATTAGTGGAAATTTCTTATTCAACTTCTATCCACTTCGTAAGTGGTTGTGTCACATCCAGGAGGCACCCCTGTATGGACCCTCAAAATGAATTTAGGTTCTTAGAGCCTTAAATGTTTTTATAAAGGTTTAAAATATGTTAACTAATTATTTTATTTTATTCATACTTTATTTGAAGTTACTTGGAGGTCATACGTTCGAGAAGTACGAAAGTTAGCCCTTGAAATGTGCTTGTGCATCTTACTGTATTTTTTTATGTTTTATGCATTTTTTGGAGTTCAAGTTGATGTTTGATGTTCCTAACATGTGTACAAGAGTATTTGAGGTAGAAACGTCAGATCGAAAGTCCCCAAGGACCAACCAAAGGGTCGTTGACGACAACTCAACTTCGGGCCTACAAGTTGCCCAAGGCAACAACTTTTGTTCCTTGCTCAAATAGGTCTGCGTCACGTACTTTGTCCTCAATAGGTCAAAAATTTGGTCTGCGTCGCGTACACAATGCATATTCAACTGTGTCGGAAGTTATTTTCAAAAAATTCATGCGGGAACAGCTCCGCATATGGGACTTGCTCCCCGACAAAGATTTTTAAAATGACATTTAAGATTAACATGTCTTAAAGTCCAAATAAGTGTGGGGGTGTTTTGGTAATATTAGGAGACGGTTATAAAAAGGTTTTAAGACTTATTTAAACTCTTTCCCAAGTCAAAACACAAAAACCCAATAAGAAAATCAAAGTACCAAAAGCTCTCTTCTCTCCCAAATTCTGTAAAATCTCCATTGGAGGGAAAACTGTAACGACCTGTTTAGTCGTTTTGAGCAACAGATTTTATGTCTGGAAAAACTGGCTGGGACGACGGATGTAACGACGGACCGTCGTGGTCACGACGGCCCGTCGAGGAGGTTCCGTTCCATGATACTTAGAATTCTTCAATTCGGATATTAAAATCGACTCTCTGTAATCTGTGACGGACCTGCAGGACGTGCCGTCACATCTACGACGAACCGTCGTGAGGCACCGTTTCAATATACTTAGGAATTCTGATATTGGGTACCGAAAAATGAGTTTCTGACCGTCAGGACGGAGGTGCAGGACGGACCGTCACAGGTGTGACGGGCCGTCACAGTCCACCTGAATTCTGGGAGGCTGCGACGACCTGCGTGACGGACCGTCGCAGGCACGACGGCCCGTCACAGGTTGCGCCAATCCCAGGCAAATTAGGATTTCTCTACACGTTTTAAGGGTCGTTTTGGACTATTCTTTCCTTAATTATAAAGATTGAGGGTTAATATTAATAAGTCTAATTACTTGGGGGTTAAAAGAGGTAACCTTAAGTTAATTAGTGGGTTTTATTGTCCTCTTTTACACTTAATTATATATTAATTAGGGTAAGAGAAGGAGGGTTTGAATAAAACAAAGAGAAAGAACAGGGAAAGGGAGGAATCGATCGAATAGAGAGAGGAGAAAACGAAGGGAAAAATCAAAGCTTTGGGAATTCTTGCTTGATCACTAGTCTTCGGTGGAGGTAGGTTATGGTTTCATGCTATTCGTAGTAGACTCTTAATAGCGCATGATATGTATTGGTAGTATTGTAAACCTGTCTATATGCTTAATTGTATGCTTGCATGAATATGATTATGTGATTTTGATAAAACAAGCATGATGAAAACCATTGAACCCCAAATCTTGAAAGAAACTTTAATCTATGTTATTAATGATGATGCCTTGGTACAAAAGAAGGCTTGATGAATTGAAGTAATGGGATTGGTGATGCCTTGGTACAGAGAAGGCTTGATGAACGAATTGAATGAGGTTAGTGGATCGGAGTGTCACGAACCGACACGTAGAATTAGGGATCGGAGTGTCACGTTCCGACACATATAGGGGATCGGAGTGTCACGTTCCGACACATATAGGGGATCGGAGTGTCACGTTCTGACACATAGTATTAGTGGATCAGAGTGTCATGTTCCGACACATAGTATTAGTGGGACGGGTGTCACGAACCGACACGTAGAATTAGGGGATCGGAGTGTCACGTACCGACACATATAGGGGATCGGAGTGTCACGTTCCGACACATATAGGGGATCGGAGTTTCACGTTCCGACACATATAGGGGATCGGAGTGTCACGTTCCGACACATATAGGGGATCGGAGTGTCACGTTCCGACACATATAGGGGATCGGAGTGTCACGTTCCGACACATATAGGGGATCGGAGTGTCACGTACCGACACATAGTGGTAGGGGATCGGAGTGTCACGTACCGACACAAGAGGAAGAAAGATAATGAATCTTGAAAGGTGATAATATACTCAACATAATGAACTTAATTCCCAAATGAGTATGGTATTGAGGCTTGAGCCCTCATGGATGAACTTGATGGTATTTATTGACGATTATAATACTTGTTGTTGCTACATGTTGAGTTTATAGTTGATTTATAATATTACTTGATATATATTATCTCTATTTTGAGTTGTTGGCCGATGATATCTACTCAGTACTTGTGGTTGTACTGACCCCCTACTTTTATGTTTTCTTCTTTGTTATTTATGAAATGCAGCAAACGTTCCGTCAACTTCAACACAACAGTAACTCGAGCCAGTTTTCGTCATACCGGATCTTCAGGGTGAGCTAATGCTTCTAGCTTGGACTGGGTCTTCTTCTTCAAGTCTTGATGCCTTGAACTTCCGGCATGGACTAGCTTTTTAGTTATTTTGTTTTTAGACATTCCTAGCTTAGTAATTTGAAATAGATGTTCTTGTGATGATGACTTCCAGATTTTGGGGATAATAATATAGTTTGAATTGTTTTATTAATGAGTTTAAGTCTTCCGCATTATTTTCTGTTGATATATCTTGAAATGATAAGGTTTAGATGGGTTGGTTCGCTCACATAGGAGGGTAAATGTGGGTGCCAGTCGCGTCCCCGATTTGGGTCGTGACAAACTTGGTATCAGAGCATTAGGTTCATTGGTCTCATCACACAAGAACGAGTCTAGTAGAGTCTTAAGGAACGGTAGGGGGACGCCTTTACTTTTCTTTGAGAGGCTATAAGACTTTAGGAAAATTCCATTCTTTCATTCTTCTTTCGTGCTACTACTTGAGTCCAATTGGTATCTAGGTGATACAATTGGTATCTGACCATCTTCATTCTATTTCGCAGATGGTTAGAACTAGAGCAACGACCGCACCAGCAGCAACAACGGAAAGACAAGAAACGAATGAGCCAGCCACTGGGGCGGTAGCTCGAGGGAGAGCAGCGGCAAGAGGCCGTGGAAGAGGTCGTGGGAGGACGTCCTCTAGAGGAAGAGGACGAGCACCTAGCCCATCTGATACTAGGGCGGTGACTCCTCCACCGACTGAGGAGGTGATAAGAGAGGGTGAGGAAGGGGAGAATGAACAAGTGCAAAATGAGGAATTGCCACCCCAACCTACCCCAGAGATGATCAATCAGGTTCTTGCTTATCTTAGTGGGTTATCTGATCAGGGTCAGGCACCTCCAGTGGTTTCTGCACCAACACCTCCGGTTTCAGAGGTACGACATGCGGCTACTATGGCTCCCCGCATGGATGCATCATTGGGAATAGGCACATTTCCACGTCTGACTACTGGGCCTATCATGACAAATGATCAGCATGAACTTTTCAGTAAGTTCTTGAAATTGAAACCTCCAGTCTTCAAGGGTGCAGAATCTGAAGATGCTTATGATTTTCTGGTTGATTGTCATGAGCTACTACACAAGATGGGGATAGTAGAACGGTTTGGCGTTGAGTTCGTGAGCTATCAGTTTCAAGGAACGCCAAAATGTGGTGGCGATCACATGTTGAGTGTCAACCAACAGAGGCACCACCTATGACTTGGGAATCATTCTCTACCCTGTTTATGGAGAAGTATATCCCAAGGACTTTGAGAGATAGAAAAAGGGATGAGTTCTTGAGTCTCGAGCAAGGTAGGATGACGGTCAACGCATACGAGGCTAAGTTTCGTGCTTTATCAAGGTATGCCACCAAACTTTGTTTAAGTCCACAAGAACGGATCCGCCGTTTTGTGAAGGGGTTGAGGTCAGAATTGCGGATTTCAGCCTTACAGATAGTGGCAACGGCAACATCCTTCCAAGAGGTGGTAGACTTTGTGTTAGAGGTGGAAGGAGTGAAACCAGATGACTTCACCACGACATCGACATCAAAAAGGTTTCGAAGGGGAGGTGAGTTTAATGGTTCTTATTCTAGAGGACAGAACTCCGGAGGTCACTCAGTTCGACCAATTCAGTCTTCACTACAGACGGTAGTTGGGGGTCCACCTCAGAACGGTCAACACTACTCCGAGAGACCTATGCCTGACTCCAGAGAGTGCTATGGATGTGGGGAGATTGGACATATTAGGAGGAATTGTCCAAAACAGAGTTACAAACCCCCAATAGCTAGAGGTAGAGGTGGTCATGGTAGAGGCCGCTTTTCTGGAGGACGTGGTGGTCGAGGTAATGGTGGTCACCAAAACGGAAGAGGTGATGGGCAAAACGGAGCCACTACTACACAACATGGTAGGGGCAACGGACAAACAAATGATAGGGCCCATTGTTACGCTTTCCCTGGGAGATCTGAAGCGGAGGCGTCTGATGCTGTTATCACAGGTAATCTTTCGGTTTGTGATTGCATGGCATCTGTATTATTTGATCCCGGATCCACATTTTCTTATGTATCTTCCTCATTTGCTAATGGTCTAAAATTACATTGTGAATTACTTGAGATGCCTATTCGTGTTTCTATCCGGTGGGTGAGTCTGTGATAGTTGAAAAGGTATATAGGTCTTGTTTGGTGAATTTTGTGGGGAGCAACACTTATGTAGATTTGGTTATTTTAGAAATGGGTGACTTTGATGTAATTCTGGGTATGACTTGGCTTTCTCCGAATTTTGCGATTTTGAATTGTAATGCTAAAACTGTGACGTTAGCCAAGCCTGGGGCAGATCCGTTAGTGTGGGAGGGCGACTACACTTCCAGTCCGGTGCGTATTATCTCCTTTATTCGTGCTAAGAAAATGGTTAGTAAAGGGTGTTTAGCTTTCTTGGCACATCTCAAGGATGACACTACTCAAGTACCTTCGATTGAGTCAGTTTCGGTAGTCCGTGAGTTTTTGGATGTGTTCCCTGCAGATCTTCCTGGTATGCCACCAGATAGGGATATAGACTTCTGCATTGATTTGGAACCGGGTACTCGCCCCATTTCTATACCCCCTTATAGAATGGCTCCCGCAGAGTTAAGAGAGTTAAAGGCACAACTTCAAGAGTTGTTGAGCAAAGGCTTCATTAGACCAAGTGCATCTCCTTGGGGTGCTCCGGTGTTATTTGTGAAGAAGAAGGATGGGAGTTTTCGGATGTGCATAGACTACAGACAACTGAACAAGGTAACTATTAAGAACAAGTACCCCATTCCTCGCATTGATGACTTGTTCGATCAGTTACAAGGTGCTTGTGTCTTCTCGAAGATCGACTTGAGATCCGGTTATCACCAATTGAAAATACGAGCAACGGATGTGCCAAAGACTGCTTTTCGAACTAGGTATGGGCATTATGAATTTGTGGTAATGTCTTTTGGTCTTACGAATGCCCCTGCTGCCTTTATGAGCTTGATGAACGGGATTTTCAAGCCATATCTGGATCTCTTGGTGATCGTGTTTATTGATGATATACTGATATACTCCAAGAGTAAGAAGGAACATGAGGAGCATTTGAGAATGGTGTTAGAGTTGTGAGAAAGAAAGAAAAAGCTTTATGCAAATTTTCCAAGTGTGAGTTTTGGCTAGATTCAGTGTCCTTCTTGGGGCACGTGGTTTCTAAGGATGGAGTGATGGTGGATCCATCCAAGATTGAGACGGTGAAAAATTGGGTAAGACCTACTAATGTGTCAGAAATAAGGAGTTTTGTTGGGTTAGCTAGCTACTACCGCCGATTCGTCAAGGGATTCTCTTCTATTGCTTCCCAATTGACGAACTTGACTAAGCAGAATGTTCCATTTGTATGGTCAGATGAGTGTGAGGAAAGTTTTCAGAAACTCAAGACTTTGTTGACTACCGCACCTATCCTTACCTTGCCAGTAGAAGGTAAGAACTTCATGTTTATTGTGATGCATCCTATTCGGGTTTGGGTGCAGTGTTAATGCAAGAGAAGAATGTGATTGCTTATGCTTCGAGGCAATTAAAGGTGCATGAACGTAACTATCCGACCCATGATTTGGAGTTGGCCGCGGTAGTATTTGCACTAAAGCAATGGAGACACTATTTGTATGGGGTTAAGTGTGAGGTCTATACGGACCATCGTAGCCTACAGTATGTCTTCACTCAGAAAGACTTGAATTTGAGACAGAGGAGATGGATGGAACTACTGAAGGACTACGACATCACTATCTTGTATCATCCGGGAAAGGCGAATGTTGTGGCAGATGCCTTGAGTAGAAAGGCGGGAAGCATGGGAAGTCTAGCTCACTTGCAAGCTTCTAGACGCCCATTGGCTAGAGAAGTGCAGATTCTGGCTAATGACCTTATGAGGTTAGAAATAAATGAGAAGGGAGGATTGTTAGCTTGTGTAGAGGCAAAATCTTCTTTCCTTGACCAGATCAAGGGAAAACAGTTTGATGATGAGAAACTAAGGCGAATTCGAGATAAAGTGTTGCAAGGAGAGGCTAAGGAAGCAATAATTGATGAGGAAGGTGTTTTGAGGATTAAGGGAAGGGTATGTGTACCCCGCATCGATGATTTGATCGCCACTATTCTAACAGAGGCTCATAGTTCCGGAAATTCGATACATCCTGGTGCAACCAAGATGTACCGCGACCTAAAGCAACACTTCTGGTGGGGTAGAATGAAGCGAGATATTGTTGAGTTTGTTGCCAAATGTCCAAATTGTCAACAAGTGAAGTATGAACACCAGAGGCCCGGAGGAACACTTCAGAGAATGCCCATTCCTGAATGGAAGTGGGAGAGAATCGCAATGGACTTTGTGGTTGGTCTTCCAAAGACGATGGGTAAGTATGACTCCATTTGGGTGATTGTTGATAGGTTAACTAAGTCCGCTCATTTCATCCCGGTCAAGGTGACTTACAATGCAGAGAAGTTAGCAAAAATCTACATCTCAGAAATCGTTCGATTGCATGGGGTTCCACTATCCATCATATCAGATAGAGGTACGCAGTTTACTTCTAAGTTTTGGAGAACATTGCATTCCGAATTGGGTACTAGGTTGGACCTTAGTACTGCATTTCACCCTCAGACTGATGGTCAGTCTGAGCGAACGATTCAAGTATTGGAGGATATGCTTCGTGCATGTGTGATAGAGTTTGGTGGCCATTGGGATAGCTTCTTACCTTTGGCAGAATTTTCATACAATAATAGTTATCACTCAAGCATTGATATGGCCCCATTTGAAGCATTGTATGGGAGGAGGTGTAGATCTCCCATTGGGTGGTTTGATGCATTTGAGGTTAGACCTTGGGGTACTGACCTCCTGAGAGATTCGTTAGATAAGGTGAAGTGCATTCAAGAAAAGCTTCTAGCGGCGCAAAGTAGACAAAAGGAGTATGCAGACCGAAAGGTTAGAGACTTGGAGTTCATGCAAGGTGAACAAGTCTTGTTGAAGGTTTCACCCATGAAAGGGGTGATGCGGTTTGGTAAAAGAGGTAAGTTAAGTCCAAGGTATATTGGACCATTTGAAGTGCTTAAGCGAATAGGGAGGTGGCTTATGAATTAGCCTTGCCCCCAGGGCGGGTTGTCCGGAGTGCATCCGGTATTTCACGTGTCCATGTTGAAAAGATACCACGGAGATGGAAACTACATCATCCGTTGGGATTCAGTTGTTTTGATGAGAACTTGACTTATGAAGAGGAACCGGTGCTATTTTAGATAGAGAGGTTCGCAAGTTGAGGTCGAGAGAGATTGCATCCATCAAAGTTCAATGGAAGAATCGACCGGTTGAAGAAGCTACTTGGGAGAAGGAGGCAGATATGCAAGAAAAATACCCACATCTGTTTACAGACTCAGGTACTCCTTTTCGCCATTGTTTTTCTTCTTTTGATCGTTCGGGGACGAACGATGGGTAAATTGGTATCTATTGTAACGACCTGTTTAGTCGTTTGAGCAACAGATTTTATTTCTGGAAAACTGCTGGCTAGGACGACGGATGTAACGACGGACCGTCATGGTCACGACGGCCCGTCGAGGAGGTTCCGTTCCATGATACTTAGAATTCTTCAATTTGGATATTAAAATCGACTCTCTGTAATCTGTGACGGACCTGCAGGACGTGCCGTCACATCTACGACGAACCGTCGTGAGGCACCGTTCAATATACTTAGGAATTCTAATATTGGGTACCGAAAAACGAGTTTCTGACCGTCAGGACGGAGGTGCAGGACGGACCGTCACAGGTGTGACGCGGGCCGTCACAGTCCACCTGAATTCTGGGAGGCTGCGACGACCTGCGTGACGGACCGTCGCAGGCACGACGGCCCGTCACAGGTTGCGCCAATCCCAGGCAAATTAGGATTTCTCTACACGTTTTTAAGGGTCGTTTTGGACTATTCTTTCCTTAATTATAAAGATTGAGGGTTAATATTAATAAGTCTAATTACTTGGGGGGTTAAAGAGGTAACCTTAAGTAATTAGTGGGTTTTATTGTCCTCTTTTACACTTAATTATATATTAATTAGGTAAGAGAAGGAGGGTATGAATAAAGCAAAGAGAAAAGACAGGGAAAGGGAGAAATCGATCGAATAGAGAGAGGAGAAAACGAAGGGAAAAATCAAAGCTTGGGAATTCTTGCTTGATCACTAGTCTTCGGTGGAGGAGGTAGTGGTTTGGTTTCATGCTATTCGTAGTAGACTCTTAATAGCGCATGATATGTATTGGTAGTATTGTAACCTGTCTATATGCTTAATTGTATGCTTGCATGAATATGATTATGTGATTTTGATAAAACAAGCATGATGAAAACCATTGAACCCCAAATCTTGAAAGAAACTTTAATCTATGTTATTAATGATGATGCCTTGGTACAAAAGAAGGCTTGATGAATTGAAGTAATGGGATTGGTGATGCCTTGGTATAGAGAAGGCTTGATGAACGAATTGAATGAGGTTAGTGGATCGGAGTGTCACGAACCGACACGTAGAATTAGGGGATCGGAGTGTCATGTTCCGACACATATAGGGGATCGGAGTGTTACGTTCCGACACATATAGGGGATCGGAGTGTCACGTTCCGACACATAGTATTAGTGGATCGGAGTGTCACGTTCCGACACATAGTATTAGTGGGACGGGTGTCACGAACCGACACGTAGAATTAGGGGATCGGAGTGTTCACTACCGACACATATAGGGGATCGGAGTGTCACGTTCCGACACATATAGGGGATCGGAGTGTCACGTTCCGACACATATAGGGGATCGGAGTGTCACGTTCCGACACATATAGGGGATCGGAGTGTCACGTTCCGACACATATAGGGGATCGGAGTGTCACGTACCGACACATAGTGGTAGGGGATCGAGTGTCACGTACCGACACAAGAGGGAAGAAAGATAATGAATCTTGAAAGGTGATAATTACTCAACATAATGAACTTAATTCCCAATGAGTATGGTATTGAGGCTTGAGCCCTCATGGATGAACTTGATGGTATTTATTGACGATTATAATACTTGTTGTTGCTACATGTTGAGTTTATAGTTGATTTATAATATTACTTGATATATATTATCTTCTATTTTGAGTTGGCCGATGATATCTACTCAGTACTTGTGGTTGTACTGACCCCCTACTTTTATGTTTTCTTTTGTTATTTATGAAATGCAGCAAACGTTCCGTCAACTTCAACACAACAGTAACTCGAGCCAGTTTTCGTCATACCGGATCTTCAGGGTGAGCTAATGCTTCTAGCTTGGACTGGGTCTTCTTCTTCAAGTCTTGATGCCTTGAACTTCCGGCATGGACTAGCTTTTTAGTTATTTTGTTTTAGACATTCCTAGCTTAGTAATTTGAAATAGATGTTCTTGTGATGATGACTTCCAGATTTTGGGGATAATAATAATAGTTTTGAATTGTTTTATTAATGAGTTTAAGTCTTCCGCATTATTTTCTGTTGATATATCTTGAAATGATAAGGTTTAGATGGGTTGGTTCGCTCACATAGGAGGGTAAATGTGGGTGCCAGTCGCGTCCCCGATTTGGGTCGTGACAAAAACTAAAGTTCAAGCTACGGGATGGATTTTCATGCTTTCTCAAATTTCTCATGGGTCTTCAATCAATAAGGTATGGTGATCCTTTATTCTTAGTTATTCATTCATCTAAGGAGTTCATTCAAGGATTTTCAAAAGTGATTCAAAGAACAGAATTCCCAATTTTCAATCTAGCCATGGGTTTATTGTTTAATTGATTTCATAACCATAATAATGATTAACTAATGATTTTAAGATTAATTTCAATCCAATTTCATTAAGAAATCATGATCCTCCTAATTTCTCAAATTGGTTTATAATGTTGGCTTGTGATCTTAACTCTATGTTGATTGAATTATGTTTCAATTATGTTGAATTTCATATTATTATTGTTGTTCATGTGAATTTAATATGAATTTTTTATGAGTTGTAAATGATGATCAAGGTTTAGGGATTTGGTAAATTGATCTATATTCCTCTGTTTTCTATAGACTTGATGAAGTAGTGTACCTAATGTGATCTTGAAACAATGATGTTTGCAGTATGATTCATTTATATAATGGTACCTTTAATTATTGTTTATACATGTACTGATGTCGAATTATGGGAATTGATCAATGAATGATCAAAGCTTGGAGGAATTGTAAGTTGTCCCAATTCTCTCTACTTTTCTATAGAATTGCTTGATGTTTAGCCTTGTATAATATTTTGTGGTATGGTCCACTTGTGGTGGTGGTGTTTAATTCTTTTCACAATATATATATATATATATATATATATTATATATATATATATATATATATATATAATATATATATATATAATATATATATATGTGTGTGTGTGTGTGTGTGTGTGTGTGTTGTGTGTGTGTGTGTGTGCGTGAGTGTGTGTGTGTGTGTGTGTGTGTGCGTGAGTGTGTGTTGTGTGTGTGTGTGTGTGTGTTGATGATGTCCTTGAAGGTAAATTGTTGTAACATGAATGTGTGGTTATGATGATCACTTGTATTTCTAATATTGTAATTTGCATGTGGATGACTATGCTAGGGTTATGTTTAGGTACTTCCATTTATGATGTAATGATGGTTAGGGACCCTTACCTATGTACACCTACATGATTGTGTAATTGACTAAGGTTAGGAGTCTTGGATGTAATGTGAAGTTATCTTGTCTCATATGCTAGTATGTGGTGCGTGGTCTATAATTGAATGTGCATTTTTGTCTTAAGAGGGTGGCTGCCTTAATATGATGTTGACAGTCATTACGTGATCATGTTGACCAGTATACACACACTTACACCAAATGCATGATTATAAGTAGTATAGGTTCATGTTTCGAATGAAAGGGTATTATCATATGCACTAATGTCTACTGCTATGCATGTAAAGTATATGTCCATGAAGCATAAAATGTATCTTAACTAGGATGCCTTGATAGGTATACTAGTGTAGGAAATGCTAGGGGACATTGCTTATACTCCTATGGTGATTACTCTATGTACATGAATATTAACGAATGATTAAGATATGAATTTTAAAGTATATAATATGATGAGGTGTGTATATGTGTAGTGTCTAAATCTTGTATGTGAAGGGTATCCTCATATATGAACATGTACACACATTAATGCATATAATGAAGCATGTATGATAATCAAGCAAAATAGGGTCTCTTGAAAGGTCTTCTCAATTGTACTCTAAACTAGATATTGCTAAAAGATGTTATGTCCATGTGAAAGGTCTTATCACATGATTTAGGTTGATGAAAGGTTAAGTTTAATCTATAACCTATAAGCTAAGCATATGAGGAGTCAATCTCCTAGAGCCTATTTTTATGAAGTAAAGTTAATAAAGACTTAACAATAAAGGAAATTAATCTTAGTACCTAGTGAATTTGACAATGAGAGGTGTTGGCTTCCCATGGAGGAATATTCACCATTGATTTCACATAAGGTTTTGAATTCCCTCGGAGGAACATTCACATATGGTTCTACATGAGGTATTTTGTCCCCTTTGAGGTAAATTCACCCATGCTATCTCATGACATAAGGACTCCAATGTTGATGGGCAAGAAGAGAGTCCAATACATATCTCTTAGTTCCATAACTATGATTCCCCACAGGACCTAGCTAGTGGATCCACCTAAAATGCTAGAATGATGTTAGTGTTCTACCTTGGCAAGTAGAGCACCTCCTTTCAGTGTGAGGTTCTACAATACCGAATTCCATGTTTAGCTCAAATGGTCTTATTGTCGGTTAAGGCTAGGGTTTCCCTAATATAAAATGGACAGTGGAAGTAAAGTAATGGACCCTAAATAGGATAACCTAGGGGAAGTTTGTTAGTATCGGGGAGGGTATGGGACATTACCTATGTCACATCCGGGGAGCACCCCTTAGAAGTAACATGGCATACTTGACCTATTGGAGGTCTTATACAAGCCCATAGTTATCATTCAGCGGACTGTCATAGTAAATTTAGCGAAAAATTTAAATTTTTTCATAGCACGTCATATGCTATAAACATCATTCACATATATATATAAAATATCTCATTATATACTTAGACTCTAAGTCTATTTATTATCTTAGAATCAACAACATTAGAGTACATTAGGGACACAACCATTAAAACATAATACATGACTATATAATTCATAGAATTTTACATTAACTAAACATTAAGACATCCTTGGACTTAAGGATTCCTTTTGCTTGCGTTTGGGAATCACATATCAAGCTCCTCAATCATATAAACATCCTTTAATCATCCATAACATACACTTTGTGTAAAAAGTAGAGAAGAATTGTATTAGTACAAATTGCACTGAGTATGGCAACCATGCAAAAACATGCATTTAAAAGGGACATTTTCTTGAAATCATACATCATGAATTTTTGAGTAAATTTTCATAAAATATTTATAAAATATAATTTATATCTTTCACATACTTCATATAAACATATTCAAAGGCCAAACATCATAGAAAATAACATATAAAAGTTAAGTCATTTTTAGGTCACTTGTAAGACCCCCAAAATGAGTCTAGGGTGTATAGAGACTAACATGTATGTATTAAGCTTATAAGGTCCTAAAATTAGTTATAATACTTTATTTAGGTAGTGTGTAATATTTGAGGTGATTTGGAAATCAAATGTCAGGGGACGACCAAGATGTTCGACTACTAGTCACCTATGTGCCTCATGTGTCTATAAGTACTTATATAATGTATTTCATGAGATTATGAAGACTTAAAGTGATTTATAATAATGTTATAGGTATTATATGGAGTTTCATTAAGTTTTTAGGTCAAACGTACAATAAGGTCTTAGACATTCGAAAGTTAGCCCTTTAGACGACACTATGATCGACTCCCCTAATTAATGACATAATCCCTTAATTAACTAATTGAAACTTAATTTAAAATGTGCAGGAAATTGCAGCACCAACGACGACACTATGATCGACGGGTCGTGGGTCTGTCGACAGACCAGGCCTCCTCCGTGGTGCACATCCGTCATTCTTGTCAAAGACTTGTGTAGGCGAGGGATCCAACAATTTTTCTATGTGTTGGTCGATGGTTGGAAACGACGCCCCATCGATCAACACAAGAATCGTCGATGGCGTCTCGTCGTTGCACACTGCCCAGGCAGTGTTGACTCGAATATGCAAAGGTCCTCCTCAAGGGCCCTTTGGTTGTACCTTGGGGAGAGTACCTAGATGTTTCAACCACTAATCGACTTAAAGACATGTTATACTGCCTTCCACCAATTTTCACCATTTTCCGACCCCTAAAAGCTTCTCAAATAGGCTTAGGCATGCTAGTACCTCCTAGAACTAGTTTTCGAACGTCAAGGAAATTCTTTGACGTTTTGGTTTCTAGACTTCCTAAATGACTTATCAACATTAGAATAGTCCTTAAAACATTGGTTATACCATATAAAACTTAAGTTAGGCTTTAACACACGTCTTCGATTTTCGAAGTGTTACATTATCTCCCCCTTAGAAACATTCGTCCTCGAATGAATCTAATAATTTTTAGAAGAAAGGAATAGACTCAAGACTTGCAGCCTAACCAACAACAATACATAGCAACATCAACAATATTTATTATACAAGGCAATTCAAACATCAATTACCACACCTAAGGCTCAACATTACATTATGAGGAATATCTTTCTCACAACAACAAAATGATCTCAACATGCTCTACATGAATCAATTATGCCAAAGTTCAACTTAACTACATGCTCCATATCATGTCATAAAGACTCATCATATAAAAATTCACAATATAACTCAAATAATCCAAAGAGCAAAAATATCAAGTTCTAATGTACAAGTTCATTGTAAGTCACTATAAAGTTACTCAAAATGCACATTTTTGCATGACTTCACCGAAATCAAAGCAATTTAAATTTTTTTTGTCATTATTTTCATTATTAGCAATAATTACTAACATTAGTTGAAAAATAGATGAGGGTACCGAGACTTCATGTCGACCTCGTTCTCCCATGTTGCACCCACTACTAGGTGATTCTTCCCTAACACCTTTACGGAAGTCACCTCTTTATTCCTTAACTTATTCACTTTCCTATCAAGAATTTGAAGCGAAACTTCCTCATAAGAGAGGTATCCTTCACACCATGACACTCAATAGGAAGAATAGACTCAGGGGATCACAAATACACTTTATAAGCATGGGAACATGGAAACCTAATGAACCGAAACCAATTCACTACGAAGTTTCAATTCATAGGCAACCTTACCAACACTTTGCAAGATTTCATAGGGACCTACATAACGAGGACTCAACTTCCTTTCTTTCTGAATCTAATCGCCCCCTTTCATAGGAGAAACTTTCAAATACACCATATCACCTTTTTAAAACTCCAAATCCCTTCTCCTATGATCAGCATAAGACTTTTTGTGACTATCTGCCATTTGCAACTGGTTCCTTATGATATGAACTTTCTCAAATGTCGTGTTAATCAAATATGGAACAAAAAGATAAGGGTCTCCCACTTCAAACCATCAAATAGGAGATCTACACCTCCTATTATACAAGGCTTCATAGGGATCCATAGAAATGGAAGAACGAAAACTGTTATTATAAGCAAACTCCACCAAGGCAAATCAATAATACAGGCCCAAAGAATTTCCTCAAGGGTTTAAATACTACGCTCCGCTTGACCATCCGTTTGGGGATGAAAAACGGTACTCAATTTCACCTTAGTACACATCCCTTCTCGGAATGACCACCAAAACGTAGATGTAAATTGTGCACCCCGATCCGATATGATGGATAACAGAATACCATGGCGACACACAATCTCATCTATGAAGATCCTAGCGTAATCTTCCACTGAATAAGTAGACTTTACGGGAATAAAATGAGCGGACTTGGTCAATTTATCCACAACCACCCATATAGAGTCATATTGCCTTTGAGTCCGAGCTAAACCCCACTACAAAATCCATGTTTATGTCTTTCCACTTCAAAGTAGGAACTTGGATTTCCTGTAGTAATCCACCCGGATTTTGGTGTTCGACTTTTGCTTGTCAACAATTCGACCCGTTAGCAACAAACTTCGCTCTGTCCTTCTTCAAACCTTCCCACCATAATACTTGGCTAAGGTTATGGTATATTTTTTTGAACCCAGATGAATGGAGTAGTGGGACCCATGAGCTTCCTCAAGGATCAGGTTCCTCAACTCATCTACCATGGGAAACACATAATCTTCCTTGGTACCTCAAAATACCACCCCCTAAGAAGAATTCCTCATTAAGCTTGCCAAGGACCGATTCCTTCAGCTCCATCAATGATTTATCAAGGTGTTGTTAGGACTTCACCTCAACAATCAATGATCACTCGGAGTTATGATGACCATGAATCCACCATTCAAAGAATCTTCCAACCTCACACCCAATCTAGACAACCTATGAGCATCCTTCATTAGGTGTTTCTTGGCTTCATTTATGTGAGATACACTACACATAGTCATACGACTTAGAGCATTCGCAATCACATTGGCCTTGCCAGGGTGATAGAGACACTCATGTCGTAATCTTTCAAAAACTAAAAGTTTTTGGAGCAGATTTTGAAACTTTGACAAATTTTATTAAAGTTTTAAAAAAAAAAATTGGGAGTCTCCACTTAATATTTTGGGAAAAATTAAGAAAACCATTTTTTAAAAAAGGAATTTAAAAGAAAATATTTAAATAAAATCAGATTTTTGGGTAAGGGTTCAACTAATTCTCTAAGAAAAGATTTAGGAACCTTAGAAAATCCGCAAACACACGATTGACCTATGAATTTTAGAAGCTTGGCTACTTTTCTAAGAAAATATAAATTACTTGAAAAATCTTATGTTTTTATTTTTATTATTTTTTAAAAAAAATGAAAAATCTTTTGATACATGTGCATTCGTATTATCCCAAATAATGAAATAGTTCAAATATTAGTCTCCAAAAATAAAATTTAAACCTAACAATTTATCCCAGTCAAGTTTTTGTGTCAAATAATCAACTAAATCACTTGGATATGGATTTCAAAAGATAAATACTAACTATGAAAGAATATGGAGAATTCTCAAGTTAGTCTTAAAGCTTAAATTGCCTAACTTAAAAGAGGTTGAAATTTGAAAACTTAGCAAAACGAAATAGAAAAACTTCTCTAAGGATTCATCTAAGTGGACAAAATATAAAATGTTGAAAGTTAGTGATTACCAACATATATTAACAAATACAATTTTAAAAAAAAAACTATAAAATAAAGTAACGGGATGAAAAAGGCATTTTGGCCCCTTTCTGGTTCCTGCCGTTGCTGCTAATTGTTCAAGTAGGACTTATTTTAAGTCCAGAAATTCAAATTTTAGTCCCCTCGGGACTGCTGCAATAATAAAATTGGATTCTTAAATCCAAAATTCAATTTTTGACTACTTTAATTGTTATTACTACGCCACATAGTTGTTGCCACAGATTTGGGTTTTAACCCATTAATTAATGCTTCCCTTTCACGACTCGAATGGAGTTCAACTTGAAGAAGAGGGAAATGCGAGAGAGGGTAGTCCATCGGACTCATTCGAAAGCCACATACCAAAAACAAAGGAAAGAAAAAAAAGAAAAGGAAGTAAATTAGCAAAGTGAACAAATTTTAGATAATTAAGGAAAGCACATATCTTATCCGACTTTAAGCACAAAAATCAAACAAAGCTTGTATTTTCATTAAATTTTAACTTAAAATGAAAAATCTCAATTATGGAGAGCTTATCACATAATACTTGCAGGAAGGTTGTAGCAAAGACTTTAAGGCATGCAGTTTTCAACTAGCAGGTATAATAATTAATGATGGAAAGAGAACAATTCATATAATATATAAAGAGATTCAAACAAATATCACGCCAAGACCAAACCCGACACCACTCATGGATGTATACTAACTACAATCTCTTTTAGACTCAAAATTTGAACATTTTAAAGTCAAATAAGATTAATTAACATGTATTAACTTAGTTATACTAAAGGTAGTAAAAAGAACATATCATACTGAGGACTTCAAAATAATTTAGATTAACATTCTTGTGGACATTGAAATTTATTTTTTGATACAAATAAATCAAGTAATATGCCAAACAAAATGAAGGCAACACTTACAGGAATTAAAACCAAATCCTAAGGGGTTAACATAAAGTAAATGAGATAATAATAATTCATTCTATACCTAATTAGACGTACCTGTCATTGGCATAAAATGCAGTCACACTAGGATTTGACCAAACTCAAACTTCAAGCCTTTATCAACAACAAAACGAGAAGAGAAACACAACTAAAATATCAAGCATGATCAAAAGATAATCCAACATACTACTTCCAGTAGCAAAAGAAGTATAGAACAGACATGCTAGAATTCAAATTTAGTTAAGTTAAAACGAGAAAAGAAAGTGATTAAGTGAACAAATACACACTAATAAGCTCACTGGAAAAAATTTCAAAAAGGAAAACAACAAATAGATAAAAGAAAAGTCCATCCTAACAGCAACTAATCTTCTGGAAACAAATTCGAACATCAAAATGATATAAAGGGAAACTTAAAGCTAACTAAAAGGTTAATAAATTGCAGGTCAGATCAACCTAATAAACCAAACGCTAAGCTAGTTATGGAAAATCATTTTTTAGAAAATAAGTTGCACATCACTAAGCTACTTACGCATATTGGAAATGATTAGAATGCAAGGTTTAGATGACCAAAGCTGAATTGATTAGTGAGACCTAAGACCCAAAATAGAGACAACATATCGAAAAGCAAAGGTATGGAAATATCAGATTACTAGAAAGCGTCTTAAAATTAACTAACGGGCAAACCGACAACCATTTTCATTCTTAGTATCACAGAAATACTCCTTGTGGAGAAACAAATATTTGGGAAAACAATACAAGAAAGACAACCATAACAACTGCGAAGTAACAACCATACGAATCCAAACAGCTCCTTAAATTAAATTTTGATCTAAAGCAAATTCCTTCACGCTCGTGGAAAAAATAGGAAACCAAGTTAATGCTTGTAAAACAGGTTCAAGCTATTGACAGAAGGAAGAGGTGGTAGTAAAAAAGAACTTCTTAGTTCAGAAAACAACATCTCAACAGTGATATGGTATAACTACATTACACATTTCAGAAGCTTACCCACCTAAACTATATTACTACATGACTCGGTTATATATATTTTTATCAGAATTAAAAAGAAGACCATAAACAAGTGAAAGAGAGGAAAATAGTTTTGACTTGAGCTAGGCTAACTCTAACCACAAGAATGACAAATAGTTGCCAGAACTAAAATTTGAACAGATCATTCTATGATAATAGAGAAAAGTTAAATGAAGTAACTATGATATGGTCATTCAAACTATATAATTATTTAGGAGAAAACACGTTTTAGAATTTAAGAAGTTCATCATAACATTTAGTCCAAATAGACTCGAAGTAGTGAAATACACAATATACTATTCTAAATGCATGTATCTATAGAAAACAATGGAGAGAAACCAACAAATACATAATAAGGATTTTAAAGTCAATGAAAATAATAGTCACTAGAAACATATATAAAATTTATGAACTCTACTAAGTAAAAGAACCATATTCACATCACGGAATTGAAAGAAAACAATCAATGGAGCAAAATACATAATAAACTCATTTGGAGTTGACTAACTTAAGTGAACATGACAATGAAAAATGTTACTGTAATTCACACAAACATCACCCCAATCTTAACTAAACACATTTAATCCTAAAAGATAACAAACTAGAACAAATAACAATTCCAAAATGCAACAAAAAGAAGGACTAAAAAAACAGAAGCAAGAACATTACCTGATTCTGGGCAGCAATCCAAAACGACGAGTGAAGACGAATCCACCTTTTCAACTCGAAAAGCCACAAAATGCTTTAAAATTTTGAACTATGGAACCAAGAATTCCCACAATTTTATGGGTAGTCTTTGGTCTCCTGAGATCATCCTTTTTTTCTTAACATTAAATGAATAGGGCTTATATAGAAACACAAAAATCCCAAAAATCTGAGAATATTTCAATGTGGGAGGAACAAAAATTAGAAAATTTCTTAATGGATAAGGTTCTAGTGAGATGGAATCGTACCAATTCAAACGAAATTGAGTGGAGGATCGTTTCATTCCAAGAGAAGGAGGAAGGGCACCTGAGATGCAAACACATGGCTTCGTTTGTACGATTGGCATATGAAAAGGATAAGTGGGAAGAAAATAAGAACACAGGTCTGGGTTGGGTTCGCTGAAACTCGAGTTTGCCGTGTTTTGCGCTAAGAAGATGAGTGTGTAGGGTCGGTAATTTTTTTTGTATTGCTATAATGTATTCGTTGGGTTCTATCTGGGGATTATTTGGTGGGCTGTGGGAAAAGGCTGCTGGAAGTGGGATAAAGGAAGAAAAGGGTTGTGATAGGGTATAATTGTTTTGGGCCAAAAATGGGTCTTTTGGACTCATCAAGTTAAGGGTGCAATTGGACATCAAAAGGAGAAGATCTCTTGGTCTATATTTAATCAACTCGAACTGTTTTAGTTCAAATTTGATAAAACGGAAACGAGATAAATTATAAATATAATTGATTTTTTAAGCTTCTTAACTTCGAGAACATAAAATAATTATTTTAAAGAGAAATACTTTATTAAATTGTGATTAGTTTTAAAGGAAATAAGATACGTATTTAATCAAAACTCTTTTTTTGGCAAACATGACTTTCTAAATATGTGTTTTAAAAAATGTAAAAAACTACATAACGATATATAGTTTTAAATAAATTGGGACATATTTTCAAGAAAAAAATTGCATTGAAAAATGATTTCAACTGTATCTTTTTGATTTTTTTCAAAATAATTTCAAATTGTTTGAAATTTAAGAAGCTTAAAAATTAATTAAATAGTGGAGGGCCAAATTGGGCATCAATAACTGCCCCTTGTTGCTTAGGAATGAAAGATATTCGAGGCAAACGAAATTGACAAATCCAATTTTGTCCGACCACTAATTAATCTTTTCTAAAAAGGACATGCTAAAGAATTTGAGGAAATATAGTCGAGCTCTAGAATTGTGTTTCCTACTTATCTCAGGTCATATGATAATTCAGGCCACCAGCAGTTCAGAAGACGCTTGATTATTTCAAAAGAATTCAAAAGTTATTTCGGTGTCGTAGTATGGAGAGACCGAAAAGCTCAAATATTGAGTGATGACAGAATTGTTGGAGAATAGTCGAGTTTTCAACATTGAGCCCGCCTACATATCCCTAAACTGAGGAAATCAAAGTTTCTGAAGTTCGACTCAATCGGTTGAAAAGGAAATCTCATATGCAGATTTAACCTTTATCTTAAGGATAAGTGACAAATGGGTTGAGCATGCAAAAGAGGCTTACAAAGCTCTAGGTATATTGTCACTAGAATTTGAAATTTTGCCTTGGGTGAGAGTTGAAATTTTCACTAAAGGCAAAACAGAAACTAATAAACCCAAGAAAATACCCACATGTCATAGGATAGGGGTCTGGTTTACTTTGGTGGAAGTCATTCCTCAACTCTTTGGACTATGCCCCAGTTTGCTTCTTCGAAAAAGTTCCACGTTGTGCAGCGTCCTGTTTGACGTAGTCCACTTTGTGTAATGGAAAGTCCGGAAAAAGTTTTCATTTGAAAATGTAACACAAATTCAAATATATTTTTTGCAAACCTAGTATAACATATCATACTAAAGGAGATGACGGTCCAATTTCAACTGTATTCTCTTAAAGGCAGTGGTGATTCAAAATGATGTGTCAATTTAAACGATATGATGATTCAATAATAACATATAACGTGTCACATCTAAGGAGATGACACTCCAATAATAATTTTAACATTTCATGTTGAAGGAAGTGAAGCTCCGATGATAATTTTAACGTATCATGTTGAAGGAAGTAACACTCTGATAATAATTTTAACGTGTCACATTGAAAGAAGTGACGCTCCAACAGTAAATTAACGTGCCACTTTGAAGGAAGTTAATCTCCCATAATGATTTGACATGTCACGTTGAAGGAAGTGACTCTCCAATAATAATTTAATATGTCACGTTGAGGGAAGTGACTCTCCAATGATAATTTTAACGTGTCACATTGAAGGAAGTGACGCTCCATTAGTAAATTAACATGTCACGTTGAAGGAAGCGACTCTCCAATAATAATTTAACGTGTCACGTTGAAGGAAGTAACTCTCCAATAATAATTTAAAGTGTCACGTTGAAGGAAGTGACTTTCCAACAATAATAACGTGTCACATTGAAGAAAGTGACTCTCCAATGATAATTTAACGTGTCATGTTGAAGAAAGTGACTCTCCAATAATAATTTAATTTGTCATGTTATAGGAAGGGACGCTCCAATAGTAAATTAACCTGTCACGTTGAAGGAAGTGACGCTCCAATAATAATTTAACGTTTCACGTTAAAATAAGTGACTCTCCATAATAATACCCTATGATAGAACGAATTTCAAAATAGAGGGTATGGTTATAACATGGTAATTTAATTAGATCCCAGTATTTTGCGAAATCGACAACATCTCTACTTGTCATTAGAACTTTGTTGTCCCTATGCTCATTGAAATTTTTTTATATAAGAACAAATAAATTAACAAATGTCAAGACTTTTAAAACCATAATGAAAATCTGATTGCAACAGAGAATGCGGGATTTTTGAAGAAGGTTTGAAAACTTATAACACTGAAGGAGGCGTTAATAACCTATTAGGGATTTCAAATAACATGTGTCCCTACTTTAAATCTGGAATCTCTTATAAAGAGAAGACTTGTTTGACAAAGGAAATTTTTTGAAACTTGAAGTTGAACGGTAGATTTTGAAAACTTTGAACCATTTCAAAAAGTTTCCCTTGTTTCCAGTCCAATGGTACATAACTGATATAATTTACAAAAATGAAGAATGACTGATTCAAAAACATGCCCTAGTTTCCTCTAGGGTTTGTAATTTAAAACAGTAGAAAGACTGAATCCTTATATAGGATTGCCTATGTATCTTGCTGGAATAAGAAATCAGTTCTAGCGTAGTTCGAACCTGAAACTTAACTGAATTTAAAAAGAAAAAAATCTTTGTCAGAGAAAAGACAGAGGATTAGAAATAATGGAGGCCAAAACCCATTAACATAAAAATATAGGAGAAGGGGGCTTGATGTATTGGATCTTCGGTGTTGAGAGTTCTTCATAATAACAGTTTTGAATAAGGACTAGTGTGTGTCCTTTGTCTGGTATCTGATCTTTCAAAAATCGAAAAGATCTCTTGAAATTTTGACTAAAATTTTGATGACACCTGCAAAGCTCATATGTAATTAGTCGCAATAAATTACCAAAGTAAAAGATAAGTTTTCAAATGTTTTTCAGCTTATATTGGTTTGAATAACATTTTATGGTCTTCGACATTGTGCCAAGCTGTCCCATCTGGTAAAAATATAAAATATGTAAGTCACAGTAAATTGAAAGGAAAATTTTAAAAGATAAGCAAAAGTAGAAATCATCTTAGTCATGAAGAGGCCACTGTGGGTCTAATGATGTGTTGTAACTTATTATATCCTGCATCCAAAGAAAAATTCTTAGTTTTGAGAGACTAATTCGTGTTGGATTTGCCTTGCCATCCTGATATTCCTTTGCTTTCTTGACTACAAATTTGTCTGTTTTCGAAATGTCGCTTGATGGAATTTTTGAGGACCCTTCTAAAAATTCTGTCCCAGTTTCAAACATAACATAACTTTCGAAGTTTCCATAGCTTTTAGTTGAATTTTTGAGTGAATCTCATTTCTGCCCAGTTGCAACTCCTAAGTTGTCCTTGATTTTTGATTGAATAAATTTCTCTTTCTGATGAATTTTGAGATCCTCCCAAAATTCTGCCCGAGTTTTTATTATAAAGCAAAATGAAAAAATTACAGGGAACATGACCGAGTTAGTGTGGTGCCTACGTATCCCGTTGATCAGGAATAAGGTCAAACGTAGTTCCAAGTACATGGAAACAGTAAAAAGTGATAAAGGGATGACCTAAGACGATATAGTCCACCTACACATATTTATATGTGAACTAATCAATATATAGTATCAACAATTTGCAAGTTCATCATATACATATCATGTAGCATTATAAACATAATCGTAGATAAGAACATCCTTTAAGACTCCCCTCAAGGATAACTAGTGCAATGCTTAGGTAGAGTCCCATACCCCTACCTAGTCTAAGTTAGATCCCTTGGATTACCTTAGTTAGAGTTAAATCTTTTGGTTCATTTTACCTTTTGGGAACATCTTGCCCTAACAGAACGCTACACCAAAGGAAGGCGGACTACTTGCCAAGTTAGTACCGAAACATAAAACATAGCAACTACGTGGATCGACTAACTAGTATTCCCATGGGGACAACATAGTTCAAGAACTTGGAGGTACAATTGGGACCCTCTTTATGCTACATATATTGTAGTCTCCAATGTCAAGACTATATTAGTGATCCGACCTTCCCTATGCCGGAAGGGACACTCCTCAATCTAGTTCACTCTGTACTAAGCTAGATTCCCTTTTTGAAATGTCTTTAAGCCTTTATTGTCGATCATAGCGTAGTTTAGGTCATAGGGTCTAACCCTTTTATAGAATCATCATCATCATAGATCAATAAGAATTGCATGAGTATAAGTCCTTTCATTACAATTCATATAGGTGAAGTTAGCACATTAGCATTTCATATCATGATAAGGAACATTGGTAAATCATTCACCCTCCTTATAACATTTACATCTTAAGCCAACACATCACAATCATAATCAAGACATTTCAATTCAACATCATACCATCCTATCAATCCTAATACTAGGCATACTTCAATATAATATCATGACCTAATCATAATTAACCACAATTTGAAGTAAATGATAGAGATCATAAGACTTACCAAGTCTTCCTCATAGTTCATCATCAAGGTCTTACCAAAAACCCTTAATTCAACCTAATTTGGGTATTCATCATCATAAAAATCAATAATAAACATGATAACAAAGCTAGGAGAATCACTACATCTCAATTCTATACTAGATCATAGCTTAAGATAAGATACTTAGGTCAATGCACTTCCTAACCTAGATCATCTTCCCAAGAACTAGTATGAAAGACTACAATTCACTATAATATGTTCATGATTAATGTAACAACATCATCTAATAGAAATTCAACCAATAACCAAGTCAATTGAACCCATTTACAACCTAATTCATATCAAGATCAAACCTAGGTTAAGGGCTAATGGTCATCATCTACAAACTAGACCAAATCATCAAGATATATTATAATAAAGTTAGAATACATATTAATATATTCATATTATCCAATAGAAAACATAAACAAACAAATTCATATGACAATGTTCGAGATTGAGAAGAACTCACATAAAAACCTATATTTTGAAAATACTTGAACCTTTTGAGGAAAGAGGTCTCACAAGTGAATTAGATATCATACCTCAACGTTTGATAAAGATTTGATGGTGAAATCATCACTTTACATCGCCCCCCTCCCCAATCCCTCCCCTATCTAGTCTTTAGTGGTGTCTTCAAATAGAGAAACAAAGAAGAGAGAAGGAAGAGAGTTTTGTTTTGAGAGTTGTAATTAGACTAATGTGGTTGGGGTCTTTATATGGGGGTTAATTAAGTTAATTAGGCTTCCATAATCCCCTAACTGACGACCTAACCCCTTAATTAACTAATTGAAACTTAATTAAAAATTTTCAGGAAATTACAGTACCACCGATGACACAGCGATCAACGGATTGTGGGTGAGTCGACGGACCAGACCTCCTCCGTGCTGCACATCTGTCGTTCTTGTCAGAGAATTGTGTAGAGAGGGCTCCAACCAGTTCTCTAAGTGATGGTCGAAGGTTGGATACGACGCCCCATCGATCAACACAGGAATCGTCGATGGACTCTCGTCGTTGCACACTGCCCAGGCAGTATTGACTGCAACGTGCAAGGGTCCTTTCAAGGGCCCTTGGTTGGTCCGTGGGGAATCGCACCCGGACGTTTCAACAATGAATCGACTTAAATATTTGTTATAACTCTTCCACCAATTTTCACCATTTTTTGACCCCTAAAAGCTAGTCAAATAGGCTTAGGCACGCTAGCACCTCCTAGAACGAGTTTTCGGACGTCATAGACGTTGTTTGACATTTTAGTTTGTAGACTTCCTAAATGACTTTCAAATATTAAAATAGGCTTTAAAACAGTGTCTAGACCTTATGACAGTTGTGTTAGGATCTAAGACACGTATTGGATTTACAAAGTGTTACAAGAAGATTCTCCAAATGGTGGTTTCATGGTCCATCATAACTCTGACTCATCATTAGTGGTGAAGGTGAAATCTAAGAAGCATCTTGATCAACTATTGATGGAGTTGAAGTAATCGGTACTTGGTAAGCTCAATGAGTCATTCTCTCAAGGGTGGATGGTATTTTTAGGTACCAAGGGAGATTATGTATACCTGATGTTGAGGATTTGAGAAATCAAATTCAAGAAAAAGCACATGGTTATCGCTATGCTATACATCTAGGTGCCACCAAAATGTATCATGACCTTAGAGAGATCTATTGGTGGGATAGTTTAAAAAGGGACATTGTAGAGTTTGTTGCTAAGTGTCTAAATTGCCAACAGGTTAAAGCTGAGCATCTTAAACTGAGTGGTTTAACCCAAATTATGGATGTTGCTACTTGGAAGTGGGAAACTATCAAAATGGACTTCATAGTTGGGTTGACTCGAACCCGGACACAAAATGATTCAATATGGATTATTGTGGATAGGTTGATCAAATCTGCTCATTTTATTCCCATTAAGTCTGCTTACACGGCTGATGATTATGCGAGGATCTACATTAATGAGATTGTGAGTCTTCACGGGATTACTTTGTCCGTCATTTCGTACAAAGTTGCACAATTCACTTCTTGTTTTTGGAAGGCTTTTCAATAGGATTTAGGTACTCAAGTGAAACTTAGCACCACATTTATCCTTAGACGGATGGTCAAGCGGAATGTACAATTCAGACCCTTGATAACATATTACGAACATGTGTTATTGACTTCAAAGGAAGTTGGGATGATCATCTACCTTTGATTGAGTTCTCTTACAACAATATTTATCATTAGAGCATCTCTATGGCACCTTTTGAAGCTCTTTATTGTAGAAGATATAGGTCCCCGATTGGATGGTTGAGGTTGGTGAGTCCTCACTCCTTGGTCCAGAGATTATCTATGAGGCAACATAGTTCAAGAAATAGGAGATATAGTTGGGACCCTCTTTATGCTACATGCATTATAGTCTCCAATCTCAAGAGTACATTAGTGATCCTACCTTCGCTATGTGGGAAGGGACAGTCCTCACTCTAGTTCACTCGGTGCTAAGCACGAGTCCCTTTTGGAAATGTCTCTAATGACTTTATTAATCATCATAGCTTAATGTAGGTAATAGGGTCTAACCCTTGTATAAACATCATCATCATCATATCTCAATAAGAATTACATGAGTATAGTCATTTCATTACAATTAATATAAGTGAAGTTAGCACATTTATATATCACTTCATAATAAGGCACATTGGTGAATCATCACCATCCTTATAACATTTACATCTTAACCAACACCTCACACACCATAGTCAAGACATTTCGATTCAACACCATACCAACCCTGTAAATCCTAATACAAGGCATACTCCAATACAACATCATGACGTAATCACAACTATACCATAATTGAAATAAAGAATAGGGATCACAAGACTTGCCAAGTCTCTTTCATAATTCATCATCAATGTCTTACCATCAACCCATTAATTCAACCCAATTAGGGTATAGTATCATCATATAATCATAACCAACATGATAACAAGGCTAACTGAATCACTACATCATAATCCATCACTAGTTCATAACTTAAGATAAGATACTTAGGTCAATTCACAACATACTTCATAACCTCATCTTAACTTAGTCATGATTGATACAACAACATCATAGGATAGAAATTCAACCAAACACCAATTCAATTGAACCAACATTACTCAATTCGCATCAAGATCACAACCTAGGGTTAGGGGTAAAGGTCATTTTCTACAAACTAGACCAATTCATCAAGATATATCATAATTAAGTTAGAATACATGTTAATATATTCATAATATCCAAAATAAATCATAAGAAAGTCAATTCACAACATTAATTTCGTATTGAATGAAAACCCACTTGAAAACCAACTTTGGAAATCAATTTGATGGAACCCTTTGAGGAAAGAGGTCTCAAAGGTGAAAGAGATTTCATACCTTACTAATCAATGAATATTGATGGAGAAACTTGACTCTTTGCAGCCCTTAAACCCTCCCCTAGTTTGGTCTTCAATTATGTTCTCCACTAAAGAGAAAAAGAAGAGAGGAGGAAGAGAGATTTGGGTTTGGGAATTATGTGAGTGTAGGTTAGGATAGTTAGGTTAGAGTCTTTATATAAGTCATTAACTAACTTAATTAGACCTCCATAAACCCCAAACTAATTAACTAACCACCTAATTAATAAACTAACCCAATTAAAAACGTGCAGAAAATCACAGCCCTCACAGACGAGACACCGATCGACGGTCCGTCTGTGAGTCGACAGTCACTGTTCCCCCTCTGTGCTGCACTCCATCGTTTGATTCAGAGACTGTTCCAAATGGAACATTAGCCAAAATGGCTAATTTTTGGTCGACGGATGGCATTGATGCCCCGTCAATCAACCCACGCCCGTCGATTCCCCTTGTGGGTGCACATTGCCCAGGCAATCTTTGACCCCAAAGTGCACAGGTTTTCCTCAAGGGCACTTGGTTGGTCCTTGGGAAGTCGTGCACGGATGTTTCAACTATGAATCAACTTAAATACATGTTAGACACCCTTCCACCAATTTTCATCATTTTTCGACTTCTGAAAGCTAGTCAAATAGGCTAAGGTACACTAGTACCTCCAGTTTTCGAACGTCATGAACGTTCTTGAACGTTTTAGTTTCTAGACTTCCTAAATGACTTATACTCATTAAAATGGACCTTAAAATTGTGTATAAACCTTATGACACTTATGTTAGTCTATAGAACACGTCTTGGATTTTTGAAGTGTTACAATATACAAGACCTTACTCATAACCCACCATAAAATCCACAAGTGCAATCACCACGTAAAGCCCCATAACCTTACTCAACCAAGTAAACCCAACAAAGGACCATAAGAAAAGTCTAGACTCACATAACATAGCATTAAGAGTAGTCATCATCATATTTAGCAACATAGACCAATAGCATGTTCATATATGAAACTAACACCATATCGGATCATCAACATGCAATGTCATCATAGCATTTACTTTATAAAACATAAGAACAACCTTCTAGGACTTTCCTTAAGGCCAACTAGTGCAATGTATAGGTAGAGTCTCCTATCCCTACCTAGACTAAGTCAAACCCCTTTAGTCATCCTAGTTAATGTCCACCTTATTACTTCATTTTACTTTCGGGAACACTTGCCGTAACTGACATAGACCACATGAGATAAATGTGGAATCTGGTGTCATGAAACCCTACACTGAAAGAAAGTGGACTACTTGCGAAGGTAGTATCAAAACATGAACATAGCATTCTAGGAAGATCCACTAGCTAGTATTTTTATGGGGGCAACATAGTTCAAGAACTAGGAGATATACTTGGGACCCTCTTTATGCACACTGCATTATAGTCTCCAATCTCATGAGTAAAATAGTGAACCTACCTTCGCACAATCAGAAAGGACACTCCTCACTACTAGTTCACTTGGTGCTATGCTAGAGTTCCTTTTTGAAATGTTAAAGTTAACTTTTAAGAATCATAACTTAGTTAAGGCCACAGGAGACTAATCCCTTGTATATTCATAGTTATTAGCTCATCAGGAAATGCATGAGAACATCCTTTCAATACGACCCTCATAAATGAGATTAGTACATCATCATCATCATATCATAATATGTCACATAGGTAATTCATAATCAACCTTATATCATTACATCTTAAACATATTCTCACACCTTCACATAAACAAGACATTTCAATTGCATCATCATATCAACACCTACTTAATACAATCACAATATATACTTCAATTGAACTTCATCACCAAGTACAAACCATCACAATTGATGTAAAGGTTCAATATCACAAAGTCATATCAATTCTCCTCCAAGAGCCATCATCATTGGTCGTACCCTCAACCAATCCAATTTCATCCATCAATAGGTGTAATAACATCATTCAATAGTAATTAACACAAGAACTAAGGCAATTGCATCAACACTAATCAATTCAACATGAGCTCATAACCTAGGGTTAGGGTATTTGAGTTAATTCATGATCTAATCCACATACTAGGTTAATTTATTAAGAACTAGCATAATTGAACAAGATACATCATAATCTAATCATAATTAACAAAGGAACCCATAAAAAAATACAATTTAGAAGATCAATTTCGGATTAGAAAGAAACTCATATGAAATCATCTTTTTGAAAATCAATTTTGGAAGAACCCTTAGGGAAATGGAATACCAAAGGTGAAAGGTTCTCATACCTTGATATTCTTTGAAGATCGATGGTGAAAAGTGATATTCTTGAAGCCCTAGAATCCTTAGACTTTGGTCTTCTATGGAGTCTTCTTTGGGAGAGAGAAAGTAGAGAGAAGGAAGAGCAATTTGGGTTTGGGTATTGTGGGGTGTCAAGTTGGGTTTAGGCTTAGGGTAGGTTATATAGTCACTTAACTAACATAATTAACCACCGCTTAACCCCTAATTAAACCCCTAACAAATTAAGTGAAGTTACTTAAGTCTTGACGAAAAAATTGCAGGCCTGACCTACGAGACCTCGACCTACGATCTGTAGGTCAGCCGACGGCCCCCACCGTCCTGCACACCGTCGTTTTTGTCAGAGACGATGCATTTTGAGTGTTGATCGATGGGGGCATCGACGCCCCGTCACCCAAGCGACGCCCCGTCGTTTGGCAGGCGTAGGTGTTGCTGCCTACACTGCATCATTTGGCAAGTTTGGCGTCAAATGCAAAGGTCCTCTCCAAGGACCCCTAATGTGGTTCTTGGGGAGTCATACCCAAATATTTCGACCCTAAACACGTTCTAACACTAGTTTGACACCTTTCCACCAATTTTCATCAATTTCCGACTCCTAAAACCCCGTGAAATATGCTAAGGAACACTACCACCTCTTTCACTCGCCTCCGAACGTCATGGACATTATTTGACATCTTGACTCTAAAACTTCGTACATGAGTTATAAACGTTGTCTTTGACATCAAAACGAAGTTACAACTCTTAGACACTCATGTGAGGCTCTAGATTAAGTCAAATAGAGATGTTTATGTTACTGATATGCTGAAATTTTAACGAGTTCTTTGTGCTTAAATACTTCAATTCAGTATTAAAAGGGCCTACGTACTAGCATTAATGTGGAATGTCATCCTTTTAAGTTGTTCAAAATCTTTTTTAACTATGGAGATACAATATATAATATTCTAACTTCCTTAATATATAATATTCTAACTTACTTGTTGCTGCTGTAGATATACTCACCCCTACCTATTCTCGGTTGTCTTTCTTAACTGCAGCTAGAGAATAAAAGTTGTGGAGAAGATTATCTTCATTACCTCGTCAAAAACCAATTTTTTCAAGGGATGTTTGTCTATTGTGATCTTAATTACAAGGAATCTCAAATTGTAATATTTCACAATAGCAAGAGAGTAAAACAATTTGTACCCATTCCAGCAACTTTATTACTTAGCAGAACCAGAGAAAGAAAAGTTCCTCTTGAACTTTCATAAATAACATTTTTGAACCTCTTTCAAGGTTGTATAATGTTATGATAAAAAAAAAAACTGAAAATTCAAAGAAGTATGAGCGTGACTGTGCCTGCTGATTTTGCTAACTCTGAAATGATCTGGGTTTGCTTCTTGAACAACCGACCTTTTTGACAGTCCATCAATCATATGTACACCAATCCAAGTTTTCTGCATTCCTCAATGATTTCCCTGTTATCAATGTTATGCCATATATCTACTGAAGCAGTTGCTGTTTTTCTTGAATTTACTTCAAGTGTTTTTCAGACGTGTGCGACTATAGAGATCTAAGGTGTCCTTATGATTGGGATCCAAGCAGAGGGCTGCTTCACTATCTAGGAGAGCACGAGAGAAATCAGTCATTGACTCATGGAATGCTGCTCGAAGATTAAGCATTTGCAAGTCAGGTTTGAAAGAAATGGCTCTTGTGAGCTCCTCCACTGCTTCAGTCTCCCTCTGGTCATCCATGAGTACTGTTGCATCCAACATTTAAATTTAGTATGAACAAGGCAAAACTCATGGCTAACAAGGAAATAAAGTTGCTAAACTTGCAGCTGACACCTAATCATTCCTGGGGACCAGTATGGAGGAAATTTGATATATCCTCCAAGTTTCATCTCAGTTAGTAAGAACTTGGAAATGTAGAACAGCAACTTCATTCGAATAGTATCAAACATATACACAAACATTACATTGTGTTAACCAGCCAATAAATCTCCATGCAAGATCAAATTTACTGTACTGAAGAAGAATCTACATCACTGTTCTATTAGACTGAACCAAAAGCTCTCAACCTTACGCAAAATTGATCATCATTTACAAGGAAAAAATGCCAACATATTAAATTGACACAGTAAAAAAGTCCGAAGAGAATTTTGGCTAGTGTTTTGTAGGAGATTGTCCTATTTTCAGAAAATGCAATCTCTTTTTTAATTACACAGTGGCCAGTGACCGATTTTATTAATAAAAATGACAAGAATAACAACCAAACTGGCAAATGTTCTCAAAACAAGTCTGAAAAAAAAGCAGTAAAAGAAACGCAAGGTACAAAGCATAGACCTGGCCCTTAATATTCTACAAATGGGATTGTCGATCTCAGGAGTTGGACCTAAAATCGTCTAATGGCATTGAGTGAGTTTCAGAAAATGCTACCGGAAGCCTGCATTTTCTTTTCTGGGTAATCTTCCAGCTGGGGCCTGATGGTGACTCTGGTATTAAGCTTTGCATCGAGCCTTCACTGTTCCAAAATAAGTTTCCATCTCCTTGTTTCCTTCGGTTTTTAGTTGTTTGAACCCATTACATTATTGTGTCTTCTATAAGAGGTTGGGGTGAGTCCATTTCTAAATGGATCAATAAAAGGGTGTTTTCTGGGGTCTGCAGATAAGTATGTAGGTGTCCTTCCGCCCTTTCTTTTTATGTTAGCCTTATTTTTGAGCTACTAACCTGGGTTTCCTCTGTGCCTTATCAGCTGGGAGTGGTGGAAGCCATGCTTACACTGCCCCAGTAGGTTTTTCTGTCGCACTCTGACTACAAGAACTAATTTAAAGCTGCAGTCCTTTGATTTTGGTTAAGTTGCTTTTTTATAGCTACAGTAGAATAGTCTTGCTAGAATAACTGCAGGCGGAATTCCTGAATAGTTATGGAATACTCTGTAAAGGTGCTGGTTGAATATGCTGTTCGCTCTTTTTATTCCTTCCTTTCTTGTTTGTATGTGTTATAGCTGTTTATTTTGCGAGTTGTTATCCTGATTGATGGTAATTGTACTTTGTCTGTGATCAAGATCTTCGTACCTATGGTTGGTAGATCTTGAAAAGTGTGCTAGTGTTGTATTCCTTGTTGATTGATGGTTGTGTTACCTAGGAAATCTGCCAACTGGTTTCCTTCTCTAAACGTGTCTGATTCGTGCACTGAGAGTGGCCATGATTTCTTTTACTTCCTCCACCTGTTCTGCCATTCCCCAAGTTACTCTCCATACGTCCTGTAGTATGTTCTTTAAACTCAGAGAGTCAGTTTCAAAGAGAACATCCTACACCATGTGTAGAGCAATACATTATGGCCTCTAAGCTAGCCATAATCACTGCTTGAGCATATATAAGATCACCCATATTCATTGCAACCCCAATGTCCTCAGCTTGAGCATATATAAGATCACCCATATTGTTCCTTAGAGAGAAACCATAAGAGCTTGACCTGGATTGCCTTTGCTAGCCTCATCAGTGTAGCACTTCACTTCATACCCTTCTGGTATCTACTACCAAATCAGCATCTAGTGCAACTTAGGTTTGTAACTGCTTGGGTAGTTCAGTATCCTTGGCCATTCCATTGGTACCCCTGCAAACCAAAGGGTAGTTGACTCTGATAAGTTTATGGATGGCATCTTAAACTTGTTGTATTGCTGTACCATTCTACTGTAAGTAGATATTTCCTCCATGCCTGATTGTGTTTCTCTTCTTCGATAACATCCACATGATGATTGTTGGGACAGCCTTGAAAATTGTCTGTAATTTGGAGCAGCATGCAGTTTCCACCACTTAATTATGAGTTTCTGGAGGTGCAACCCTGACCCTTCTGTAAATATACATGCACTAGAAGCAAACTACTTCCAAAGCCCAGTGACTACGGGAGCTTTTGGAAATAGGTGGATTTTTGTTTCCTGCTCATGAGCATCACAACACCGACATCTAGAGGCAATACAAATGTTCATCATCTTTAGGTTGTCATCAGAAGCTACTTTCTCCTCCATACCCTCCAAAGGAAGAAATCAATTTTGAACGGCAAGCCCTTTGCCCATATGAACTCATAATCCCTCCTCGCTTGCTATTTATGCCTCAACAAATCACAGGCATACTTTTATTGTGAAAGACCATTTTGTGTTCTGTATCCACCAGGCCTTGAATTGACAGGGTTGAACTGCTGCTATCCATGATGTGGTCTGTCATTTCCACTGAAATGTTATTTAGCAGCTTCTGCCTATTCAACTCCACATTAGAAATTATACTCCTTACCTCAATTTCTTCCTACCCAACATTCTTCTCTTCCAGAATGTATAGTGCCCCTTGTTTGGTCCAGTTATCAAACCAGAAACTGGGTGTAGCTGATTTCACTTGCCACCAAATATTATGCTCAACCTCATCCATGACAAGGATCATCTTTCTCTACACATGAGAGGCACATGTTTCTTCAGCAATGGTCGGGATGTAGTTTCTAGCAGTATTTGTTCCATATAGAAGTGCTCCATAGTGAGAAGGCGGATGTTAAAAATTCAACCATAGTTTAGCAAAAAAAGTCCTCCGATACATCTACTAAGGATTGGAAACCCAACCCTCTTTGTAAGTATAATTGTTTGTTTTTTAGAAGATGTGGCAGCAAAAAGTATTAATTGAGATATCTCTCAATATTTTTATTAAGAATAATAGGGCTTTAAATAGCCATTTGAAAACCGTCTGCAGAAAATCCACATTACAAAAAATTTAAAAAAGGCTAAAAAGTTTCAGCAACTAAAACAAGATAACAAAAATTTAAAATTCAAATTCATCCTAAATCTAGGTAACTTAAAATGCTACAAATTTACTGCGATAGCTAAAAGCAAATTAAACATTACTCTTTTGCTTTAGTTGCCGCAATTTAATAAAAAGATGTTCCTCCTTGATTTGGTACTGAATTCTTTTAATTATTTTGAACTAGCACAATCTTTTAAATTGATTTTTCTCTTCTTCTTTCTTTTTCTACTTTTGGTTTTGCATATAAAAAACTTTGAATAATCTTGTCTTGTTTGAAGCTCTTTTGGAAGTGTTTTAATCTAGAAAATTATAGGATTAGCAAGGAGTTGTTGCAAGAAATTTTTTCCATCACGACATTCCAAAATACATAAGGTTTCAAAAGATGATTTCATTCTCACCGACCAAATGTGATAGTTTTCGACTTTCTGTCAATGAAAAATAATGTGGGGCAGTGAAAGAGAGACTATTGATTGCAATTTTTTAAATTAAGTTAAAAGGTTTATTGAAGCAGCTAGATAACATTTCAGTGGAGAGGTAGTGCAGGCAAGACTGGTTTGACGAGATCAACCAAGGTAGAACTACCATCATCCTTTCATGTAGCATTCTGGAGATGATCTTGTTGGCAAAAGTACTTGGACTAATCGGCCTAAGGTTAGTGAAGTTACTAACCTTTTCCTTCTTGAAAATAAGAACTAGATTGGTGTGAGTGATATCCCAAGGGACTTTATTTGAGTTCCTCACATCCAAACATTCATTGGCAATAAGAATGGCATTTATGATCTGCCTACCCTCAACGAAAGTTATTTGATGTTTGTCCATCAACTTAGACATTATTTTCTTAAGCCTTTCTATTAGGATCTTGGATATGATTTATAGACACTGCCAATCAGACTAATGGGTCCAAAATCCTGCAATTCTGAGGTGTACATCTTTTTTATGATGAGACAGACTTTCCTCATTAGTGGGTTTTTTGCACCCATTGTCTACAATTTCCTAAGCATCTTAGGAGCAAGAATGACTTTCATTCATAGAAACAATTTTTCATAATATTCTTTTGTGAGACGGGGTACTGAAAAGACAATGGACAATTATTTGTCATGGCTCTGATACCACATTGTTGAAAATAATAATGCCACCCAGGAATTATGTCTACGCTAATAGCAAAAACAAGAAAGTAATAACTACAACATATCTTTTAACGGGGTAAAAGATATATCTAAACAAAGTATAATTACAACAACAGTTTAACAACTTGGCAGTATAAAGAGATTACTACACCTTAAATGGAAAAAAAAAAAAAAAAGCACAACTCACTACAATGTTACTTCCACTCTATGTCCTCCTTATAGCTCTCTTATTTACTTATTTTTTGGAGTACTTCAACTGAAAGACCAACAAATCCTACTAAATTTAATAGCAAGAGGAGCTGTTGTTTTTACCAATCAGAATGAATTAATTCTGACGCACACAAATTGCTACGTTGCAATTACTCTTCTGACAGAAATGGTAGGCGCATGCTTTCATACTCCGATCATTTTTATTCCTTATCTTTGTCCATCTATTTTTACTTTATTATTTCAATCTATATTGGTCCCCACACAAACTGCTGTTAAGAAGGGATTCAAATGATTTAGAAAGAGAAGATTTGAACTTTTTGATGCAGAAACTGGAAATTGTGGTATTAGATGAAGATGTGAAAGACTATACTTTAGATTGGCAGCAAGAATAGGAATTTTACTGTTAAACAATGCTATTAGGCGATGCTGAGACATGGAAAAAACGAAGATCACTGACCATGGCAAATGTGTTTAGAAGACCATATTTGAATTATAAGAGTGATAGTAATCGCAATCCTAGAAGAAGAAAAGAGACGGTATTCTCCTAAATAAAGGCTCTTTCAAGTGATTCTATATTAATTTTTGGTTGAACTTTTTTCTTGGCAGTTCGGACATGTAGGGATGGCAATAGGACGAGGTGGGGGTTGGGCATAAATCTTCCCCCATCCAGCATAATTTTCTTCTCCTCCAAAATAGGATTAGGGATAGTTTTTAGTTATTGAATTTATTTCCTATTTTTACATGTATAGCAGAAGCAGAATACAATATTATTTATCTATTTCAAATAGCAGAACGCAGTGCTAGTCATTTCTCCTTACAGAAATCAGTAGTTAATTTAACTTTTTGTTAATTCGAAATAACAGAAATACAATTTCTTTCCAAACATTGTAGTTAGTATTAAGCAAGCTTTTAGAAATACTATTTTTTAAAACTTCTTTTGTTTGACCCAACATAGACCCGCAACCCGGCCCTCATTAATTTTTTAAAAATATATTTTTAACCTGCCCCGCCCTCCTTCCCTGCCCCCGCCCCCACATATCCTTAAACCTGCTCCGGACCGCATAGCCCGAAACCTGCCCCGCCCCATTCCCATCCCTACGGATATGTATTCATCCTTTATCAAGACTAATAATCCTTCAAAAACTGAGTTGCATTTTCAATAAGAAGATTCATCCGTTCAAGCCCAGTCATACAAGCAAAATATTGCTTCCTATTTGTGAAACTTCTTTAAGGTTACACAGGAATCTTTAACACAACTAGCACTAGAAACTAAGAAAATATTCCCCTCAAATATAATCACAGATGAACTTCACTTCAAATTCATATAACAAGTTTTATTTGTCATCCTACAGTCAGGTTGTTAGTCAGAATTTTAGCAATCTCTTCCTGAACAAGAAGTTAGTAACAAGCAAGGGTGGCAAACCTATTGAAAGTGATAATGTACCTGCAGCCCTGTATCTATAAGGGTAAGTCCTTAAAGGATCCAATAGTGAGGCCATGCTGAGATCACCATTTGCCATGTCACGATCACAATACTCTGACCGTTTTTCATAAGCTGATGCCTTGTTCTGAGCCTTGTCTATCAGCTTAGTCATTTCCTCATAAGCAGACTTCCGATCACCTTTTAGATGATATACACGAGCTAACCCTTGATGAGCTCGTGTATGTTTTATCTCAAGGGCCCTGACATAGCAGTCTGCAGCAAGGTCCAGCTTATTGCAATCCACGTAAATACTCCCCAGATTATTTAATGCCTGCCAAGAAAATATAACATGAATAAATTCATTTACAGAAACACCAAGAGAACTAGTTTTGACAAATGACCCACTTGTCCCTTGCGAAGACCATCTGAAGGACATTTTAGTGCTTCCTCCAACAGTTGGATGACATAAGATGAAGATTCAGAATCCAGAGTTGCATCAGCTAGAGCATACGCTTTAAGGAAAAAGGCTTCGAATGACCTTTGGAGAGAAATGGATTCCTCAGCCTTGGCAAGTGCTTCTTCACGATGTCCAGTGTCATATAAAATCCATCCTTCGTACACAAGCCTTTCATATTTGGAGGTGGAATGATTCCAGGCCAGGCGCAAACTGCGCATTGCAGCTTTTTGACAATTTAACCTGCATGTAAAGTGTGTTAGGTAAACATAAGCTATAGGATGTGTTTCTATCAAATCATTATGAAAATCAATAGCATGGAATGTTATCCATGATAAGGCTTTTCTGTCTATGAATGACCTATATTGCCATTTTTTTTCCAAAATATATTTATATGTCATTCACATTTGTCGTTTCAATCCAAATAAAATAGTTAGGATAAAGTTGCTTCGTAAGTTATCAATTTCAAGTTATACTACACGATCTTATAACTTAAAACCCGGGCTTAATGTGCTACAATCAATCGTCATGTTGTTTAAGCATAACAAACCACATGAGACAACAAGCTTATGATCAATAGATCGCCACAAAAAGTTTATCCCTCATCACATTGATAAGTCTTTCCCTTTTTTCGTTTTTGCTCCCATTCCCCAAAAATGAAGGAAACGGATATCAGGATCTAAAGAAGGTAGGAATTGTGAATACAGCTTAAGCTTGCAGCAAAAATCAAAAGAGAAACTACCGTAATAGGAGCAGAGATTGTCTGAATCGCAGAATGCTCCTCCCAGGATCAATTATGAGCATCTGGTGTATAACAGCCAGTGAACCAATATCATCAACAGATGACCATCGATCATAGAGTTGCATCCAGCAATCTGCAGGGCTCCACGGCTGGACGTGCAGACTGAGAAGCTCAACCAGGTGGTCAGCCCTCATTTTCCCATGAAACATCATATAGTTTGGCTCTAGAGTCAACAATGCTCGGATATCTCTTATAGCAGATTGATAATCCTCAAGTGCAATAAAACACCAAGCCCGCAGTTCAAGGCAGTCTGGAGAGACCTTAAAACCAATAATTCGGTTTATCTCCACAATAGCAGCCTCAACCTGGTCTTCTTCGACCATCACAATGGCTCTGTATTTGTACGGAAAACGAAGGGCGGGATCCAATCTGCTGGCATCATTAACATCCAAAATCTTTTGTTTGCCTAAGCTGTACAAAGACCTCTCTTGGTACATCCACCCTGTAGGTGTATACTCTGAAATAATACCATTAATTAGCTCAAAAGCCAAAAACCGCTGCCCTTGCTTGAATTTAGTCCGTGCAACACCTACTACTGAATAAACATGGCCAGCCTCAATTGCCATCTCAAAATAATGTTGAGCTTCTTTGTAATCCTTTCTTTCAAGCAACACACATCCAAGTTGATGCATAGATAGTGCCTTTTGCCATGTTTCAGTGGCACACTCCTTCAATCTCTCCAACAACATAAGTGTAACTTTGGACATCATGTTATCTTCTATTGCTACCTGGCTAAGGAAATAATATAAGAGGAAAGAAGCTTGCCCAACTGTGGCAAGTCTCTCCCTAGCCTCAGAGCTACAAAATGTGCAGAGAACTTTTGGATTATACAAATAACCTGGAAGCTCTCTTAGCATTAGCTGCAAGCAAGACGCCACAAGCAGAGGTGCTCTCTCATCCAGAGCATAATCAATTAGAATGAATGCCTCATCAATATCAGAAACCAAAGAAGCCAAGTAAGAATCACTAGCAGACTTGAGTTCCTCACAACAGAATCTGTTTGCAAAGGAAAGAAGCTCGAGAAGTATGTTCGGTGGGTAGGAATCAAATCTTCTAGTCCTACTAAAGGAATCTACAGCTCTCATTCCATCGACAGATATGCCAATGTGTGTAAAATCAATTGTTTCCTTCTCAGACTCAATGAAATCACCATACAACATTGATTTTAATGGAGCAGAGAGAGCTGCAATTCTACCTCGAATACAGTTGACTTCCTGATTGTGTATGCAGAAGTGAACTATGCCCCCATCGTTTTCTGAGGCGAGGAAATTATTGGCATCTGAGATCTGATTAGGTGGTGGTTGGGGGGGCCCATGAGATTGGCAATGATCAAAAACTGATTTGGGATCATAGCCATGTAGCAAAGCAGTTTTGGGGCATTCAAGAACTCTTCCAATACAATCGAAAGGTGATGATCCTACCAATTCATCCTCTCTCCTCTCAAACCTCAACCAAGCAGACAACACGACCTTGGAATGGACATCAACAGCATGTTGACGAGCAGATTGAAGACACCTACGTAGCAATTTTGGATCACCAAGGGTGTACAAGAGAGCATATTGTTCTAAATGAAGCAAAGATTTATCAAAATCTTGTGTCATCTGAAGTTTGCGGTAAAGGTGGGCTAAGGATTGAACGAAATCAAGAGATTTGAGAGAAAGGTCAAGTGGGGGCTCAAAAGAATGTGTTTTTGGAAGGCCATAGGGAAGAAAAGGAGATTCAGACAAAATGGAGTCGATTGTAGGGTATTGGAGCTTGGAAGAAGTTGGGGAAATAGTAGGAAAAGGGTTAGCGTTGTAAGCATGGACTTGAGTAGTCTTACAACGATCTTTCAGTTTGAAACCACGCATAGTGACTATGAGCGATGACACTCACAAATCTTGATTTCCAAGTATTCCCTTCACCTTCATTATTCTTTCTTCACCTTTTGCCCTTCATATAATATCAACAATTTGCACCTTCAACTCTCGCTTGTGAACATCAAAAGATGAGTTTTGTGGAGGATGGATGTCTTTTATTTCCCTTCTCCCTGTCGCATTACATTTACTACTCCTACTTTTTACATGATATTCTAACACTCAATGTTTAAACTCTTAAAATTACATTATCATTATATCAATATTACCTAACTAGTCAACTTGTTCCAATAATAACATGTCAATATATATTTATCCAAACATATAATTGATTTCAAAGAGCAAAATGTTTAGTCAATACTTAGATAACATACAACAAAGACAAAGTTACTCTTTTGAACCAAAAGAAAATATTAACTTACGTCAACAAAATTTCTTTTATATGAAATACTAAAAAAAAAAAAAAATCACTAAGAGAACTACAAAAAAAACACAACATTATTCTTACAATCCTAATCATTAAAAAATAATAATAAAATATGAAATCAATATACAATATTCAAAACTGTTGTTCACATCTATTCACACAAGTTGATTTGTCACGACGTGACTTCCTGAGTCAATCTAGAACCTACTATAGTCAACCATTAGGTAAGTCAACCCATACCCAAAACAACAAGTAATTAGTACAACGGTAGAACTAAGTAGAAAATAATACCAACAAACCAAAACTATCTACAGTGGAAGCCTTCCCATAGCATGGAATTCCCAAAGACAAAGATTTCTAATATGAACAAGTACAAGTTCCAAAAGCGAACCATACCAATCCATCTCAAAGGCGAAAGACTAGCTAACATATATACAGAAGACGTCAAGTGCTCACCCTAATCTTCGATATCCACAAGCTACAAATGATTGCACGAACGACCACCGTTGGTAACTAGTATTAGGACTTGCATAAAGAAAATAGTGTGAAGTGTAGCATAAGTACCAAAGCAAAAGTACTCAGTAGGCATCGTAAGTTGACTTAGCAAGAAAGGTTAAGAGAGTGAGAAAAGATAGAATCTAGACACAAATTGGACCACCATTGTAACGGCCCTCAAAATGAACTAGCATGAAATAGAAACTCACAAGAGTTTCTCAAGTTAATAACTTGCTAAATTAATGAGAAATAGCTTCGAAGGTTTGGTTTGAGTGGTTTTGAGGTGAAACATCAACGAACGACCAAGAATCTCAAAAACTAGTCTTTTGTGTGCTAGCGTGTCCTTGTGTGTTGTTCATTTTTGGTGTGTTGTTTAGAGATTAAAATGATGGGAGGTGATCCTAGCATCTAAATGGTCGTGATTAGGGTAAAAAAATATGGGTACGAATCCTCAAGGACCCACAAGAGTCCCTTGAGGAGGACCCTATCTTTTGGCCAAGAAGCTATCAGGCATCACTATTGATAGATCCAATCGACAAACCATCTACCCATTGATGGTGCGTCATTGGCTTCCGTAGGTTGACACTTAGTATTTTGGACCATAGATCCAGTTGAACATTCATAGTCACCATTGACGGATGACCAGGACAGGCCGTCAATCCATTGATGGTCTGTCAATGGTGCCCGTCAATGGGCATCTGCGATTCTGCTAAAGTTTCAGCCAAGCCAAGGGTGGTTTGGTAAATTCCACCCTTGGCTAAATGAATTGGGTGATAGTTAGTTTAGGCTATTTAGGGTATTTAAAGTTATATTAAACTCTAAAACCTAGTATTAGACTTCATTCTTCAAAACTCAAAACCCTTTCCTCCAAAAAGTTCTCTCAAAACTCCATGGAAGCTAACAGTCAAACTGGAGCTTGGATCGAAGGTTTCCATTGATTTCTTCTTCAATTTCATGGGATTATCAATACTAAGGTATGGTGACTCTTTGTCTAGAGTTATATTCCTCTCTATAGCCAATTCTCAAATAGTTTTCAAGTTCACAAAAGATGATCAAAACCCCAATTTTTTTCTCAAAATCGTGGATTCTATCATTAATGGTTTCAAACAATTTTTTATGATTAAATGATGGTTTAATTGAGTATTTCAAGTGAATAAATCCATAAATCCATGATCCCTCTAATTCCTTAATTTTGGCTTGCAAAGTTTGTTTGATAATTGTTATTGTCTATGGATAGAATTGCATTTCGATTGCTTCATAGTGTTGATCCTGTTGTTATCTATCTCTATATATGATGAATTGTGGATATAAGAATTAGTTTGTGATCTTGGCCTTATGGGCATGAGGATGGGCAAGTTCTCTTGTTATGAATGGAAGATGAATAATCGTTAATTGTGACATTGGAGAATGGTAAGTTGATTCAATTTCTTAGTATATTAGGATTGTTTTGTATGGTTATATACACTTCCAGTGGAGGTGCTTACTTCTTTTTCTTATTATTATTGTGATATTGATGGATCTATGATGTGAATTGAAGTTTGGTTATGTTGTTGTGTAGGATATATGGATATTGTGAAGTTCCTATATGATGTTAAGATGAACTTGTATGAAGATATGTGATAGTTTCAATGAAATCATATTCCTCTAATTGTTTGTATGTGGTGATGATAGACTATGAAGAGTCTTTATATGTTGATATGGTGTCTTGATTAGATAGACTTAGTTGTCCCTACTTGATACATGAATGATAAATGAGGTATTCTAGAGTATGTGTTGATCTGGTAGACATAAGAATAGTGCTCCTTCTTGACGAGTCTAGGTACTTGAGTAAACACAAACCTTGAATATGAAAAGAAGGCGTGTAATGAAGTGCATCAGATAGACCTAGCATGGAACCCGTTTCATGAATGAGCTAACCTAATCAACCTTGAATGGTGGACCCTGTGGATACCTTCTTAGTGGTGGTATTATGAGTTGGTAAGGTTTAGGGATGGTACCTTGTATAGTACTCTTATGTGAATGAACTTACTCTATGAGAATCAAGGCAAAACATCAAATGGATATGCTTAAGGTTGTAGCACTGCTTGAAGTATGATAGTAGAGTACAAAGAAACTTGTTAATATCCATTAAATCGTGTGCTTACATGGGATGTGTCCTAGTTCTACCTTTGGCAAGTAGAACACCTACCAAGGTGTGGGGTCTTATGCACTGGATTCCATACCTAACTAGTGTGGTGTATGTCGAGTAGTGCATATTCTCATTATGTGGGATGTACACTTTAGCTATTGGATAGGTTCTACAACATGTAAGTAGTAAAATGGGATGTTATCTAGATATGGAACGAGTAGGTTTTAAAGGTACTAGAGTGGGTACCTTAGGTCTTCCAAGACCATTATGTGAATTCCCTTAAATGGATGAATGTTTCCCTTAGTATCTCTAGTAATGAATGTTGGCTTGTAGTGTCGTGCTGGAAAGGAAATATCCTTACTTAGGGTAGTCTTGTGGATCATCTAGGTGTGTGTGAAGGGGTTGTATGAGTGGTCACTTCATGTCTTACTTAGGTGGGTCTTAGGACAACCTTATGTAGAGAGTCTAAATAGTTAAATGGGTTTCTTAATGAATATGGTCATATATTGTGAATTGTGGAGTATGACCTTGTATGTTGATGATTGAATTGTATGATGTCTTTTATACTTGGTTTATGAGACTATTTAAAAATAGCATGAAAAGCATATTTCAATTAAAATAACCTTTTCTACATGATTTTTGCATAGTCATCATACTTGGTGATTGATTGTACTAATTCCATATTTTTTTCTATTTTTTACAAAGTGTAGGTGTTGGCAAGTGAGGTGATCCTTAGAGTTAAATCTTGGGACATAGATATTCTCTAATGATTTGGGTATGTACTCATATGCCGAGGATAAGACTTCTTATTCTAGTTTCTGGTTCATTTAGACAATGTATAAGACATTGAACTTTTCTTTCAATGTAAGGGTCGTGTCCCTATTTTGAGATTCTTTAAGTTTTGGTCTATGTTGACCAATATGAGACTAGTATTCCTTTGCTTATAAATACTTTTTTTATACAAAAGTGTTGGCTCCTAGGCCTTATGATTTCATTAAAGCAGTTTTTATTTCTACACCATTTTATGGAAATGCGATGAATGAATGCTAAGGGATTGTATAAGACATAATGAGAGGTCAAATACATCGTAGTACGACTACATGGTGCTCTTGGGTCATGACAAACTTTGTATCAGAGCATAAGGTTATGAAATGGTCTTTGGGGTTCAAAGTCTCATGAGGCCACCTCTAGTAGAGCCTTGTTCATCGATGTGAGTCGCGACACATATATGAACGGGAGGCTATAGGATGATAGAAGTTTCACTTTCTTTATTACTCTTGAAGTCGTTCCATAGAGTTGATTTCTATGAGTGTTTAATCCTAATCTATTCTCTCGTGTTTATAGGATATGAATACAAGAACGATGTCCGAAAAAAGAGTGGATGAGGAAGTAGTGAATGAGGGAGTTCTTCCCCGATCAAGTACCTCAAGGTTAAAAAGCTCCTATTGTTGATCAAGTAAATAAGGTTCCGGTGGTTCCCCCAGACATATCTAATGAGGAGGTTAGAGGTTCACTTCTTACCTTATCCCGAGCCATTACGACTCAAGAAAATAGAGATGTGAGGCCTAGGGTGAATGCTCTTGAGAGTAATATGACCTCTAAGTTGAGGAACTTTGTGATAATGAATCCTTGGCACTAAAGTGGGAGAGGATACCCAAGAATTTTATAAGATAGTTCATGCTATGGATGTGTATTATAGGGAGAAGGCGGAGTATGCTTCATACCAATTTAAAGAGGTTGCTCAAGTGTGGTACACACAATGGATGGACAATAGGCCTGTTGAATTGGGTCCTATAGAGTTGGAAGAGTTTAAGGAAGCATTCTTATAGAAGTACTTTCCCCGTGAGAAGAGGGAGGTTAAGAATGAGGAATTTATAAATCTTAGGCAAGCTAATATGAGTTTGGAGGAGTATTCCTTGAAATTTATCTTGTTGCCTAAATATTCTCCATCTTTGGTTTCTAATCCTAGAAATGAGATGAGTAGATTTTTAATTGTGTTTTCGAACTAGTGAAGGAAGAGTGTCATACGGAAATTCTCTATGATAACATGAGTATATCTAGGCTAAATTTTGTATGCTCAATCCAGTGAGGAATCTAAGCTTGAGAGGAGGCGTAGAGATGTGAAAATGGGAAGAACCGATAAAAAAGGTCAACCTAGGTTTAAGAAGAGGGCTTCAAATTAAGATTTTCCTAGTGTTTCTAAGGCTAACTATTAAAGGTGTGGTTATTACCAACTTGATAAACCTACTTTCTCATGGAAAGAAACATTTTGGGAAGTTTCTAGCCGATACTAGTGGATGCTATAGATGTGGGAAGAAATTGTCCTACTATTGCTACTAGGGGAAGAGATGTCAAGAAATCTCTTTATATTGGTCTGATTGTTCGTGAACAAAAGAAGAATCATTTCTATGTTCTTCAACCTAACATGGAAGCAAATCTTGATAAAGTTGCCATAAGTTATAATTCCGTTTTGTCTTGTGATGGGATATTTTGGTGTTGGATCATTATAATTAGAGATGGGTTGGTCCCAAGTTGAGGAGAGTAGTGAATATTTGGGTAAAAGGGATTTTGTCTTTTCTCTTCTATTCTATTCAAGCTTGACATTTAGAATTTCCTAGTAGCATGTTTCATATTTTGGGGAGTCTTTGCGAAAAAGAGTTTCATTAATCCCCTCATAATATTGCATGCTTTTATGATTTTATGGTTATATGCTAAAAATGACCTTTATTGACTTTATCGTTCATGTTGGCGTGCCTCTATAATAAATTGTATAAATGTTGCATAAGTTAATTTATGAGCATGCCTAAATATGATCTTACAAATGTTGCATAAATGTGCTTTTATGAGAAATTGGAATGTTGTGCTTAAAAATGATGCAGTAACATGATATAATGTGGAGTAGGAAATTCCTCCAAAAGTGAAATGATAAATGTGGAGTCTTAATACATGATTAGTTATAGATTTTGTTCCTACCTTCTTATTGTGTTTTGAGTGTATATATATGGAGTTGATGTTCCTCCTAGGTATGTATATTGAATATATTGTTGAATGTATGGTGGTGGGATTCTAGTATTGAGTTTTTACCTCTTGAAAATGTTTTAAGTTTTTAAGTGTGATTCAAGGACGAATGTTCCCAATGGCGGAGAATGTAACTACCTTCAAAATGAACTATGATGAACTAGAGCCTAACAAGAGTTTTTTGAGATAAAATTTTCTAAATTAATGAGAAATAGATTCTAAGGTATGGTTTGAGTGGTTTGGAGGTGCAACATCAAGAAACAACCAAGACGTACGAAAACTAGTCTTTTGTGTGCTAGTGTGTCCTTGTGTGTTGTTCATGTTTTGGTGTGTCGTTTTGAATCTAAAATGATTGGAGGTGACTCTAGCATCTAGATGGTTGTGTTTACGATCAAAATTTCCGAGTACAACTCCCCAAGGACCTACAAGGGTCCCTTGAGAAGGACCCTATCACTTGGCCAAGAAGCTACCAGGCAGCACCATTGACAGATCCAATTGACGGACAATCAACCCATTGACGGAGAATCAATGGCTTCCGTAGGTTGACACATAGATATTTGGAGCTTATCTACATTTGATAACTCTCAGTCACCATTGATGGATGACCAGGACCAGTCTTCAATGTCACGACCCGAGAGTACACTCAAAAAGATATTTGATTCTCGGATTGCAACATGGTGTAATTGATGTCTCAGAGGTCTTCAACAAGACCTTTGACATCATTCATTGCATAAATGTTTGAAAAGTAGTGCATAATAAAAAAAATTTCACAAAAAATAGTAATACTTCAAAATATTTCTTTTATAGAAAATATAATGAAAGAATAAGTCTCAAAGACTCCATCTTAGGCATATGAATATTTTGGGATACAGCTCATACTTCAACATATAGAAAATAACTAAGTCAATAACAATACTTTCAAAAAGGAAATCTAAACATAATGATGTCCTTGAATTTAGTGAGGAAATTCCAACACTTGCTTGGATGAAATGCTAATCCAAGCTTAACTTCGAGACTCCTCTCCAATGCCATCTACACCTTTATAGATAGGCAAAATTTATGGCATTAGTACATTAGAATGTACTATGTATAACATAATGCATAAAAATTCATGATAAAAGGCCATTTGTATAAAACATGCTCTTTTTGAGTAAAACTTCATAAACAAGTATAAGAGATTACATTAAATCAACATAAGCATATTTGAGCCGATTCTACAATGTAACATCAATATCACTTCAATTCACATAACCATGATATCCTCCTACCTGAGGTGATTCTAAGGCTCACTTGAGTGAGTTATGAAGCGACCACCCATACAAGCCCTTCACACACACCTAAAAGATCCTTTAGATTAACTAAGATAAGATTATTCCCATTTCATAAATTTTAACTCCCTACCTAGAGTTACACTAAGACTCACCTAAATAAGACATGAAGAGGACGACCATACACCCTCTCTAAGCCTACATAAGCAATTCTTAAAGCTACTCTAGATAAGTATATTTTCATTAACACCCCTTTACTTAAGTCATTATGTACATTAAATAATCTATGAGACATTCAACACTTAAGGACATTCACATAATGGTCTTGGAGAAGACATGGGTAAGCCACATACTAATATCCTTAAAGCCTACTCGTGCAATGTCTAGATAACGTCTATTTAACTACCTAAATCTCATAGAACTTATCCAACAATAGCAAGTATCTCACATGATGAGAATAGGAAATAACTGACATAGACCATGTTTGCTAAGCATGAAATCCGGAGTCAAACCCTACTTTGATGGAGGGTGTTCTACTTGCCAATGGTAGAACTAGGACACAACCCATGTAGGCATGCTCACTTGGTGCTAGCTTTGTTCTCATAAAATAATTCAATAAAGGAGCATATGAAGAGGAACCATATCTTGTTCATAACCAAATCATAATACACCTTACAAATGAGGGTCCCCTAGGGATGCCTTACAATGGATACTAAGATAGCTCAATAACTTTCTTAAGGATGATTTCATGTCATTCTAGCCAACCCACCCTAAGTCCACCATTCACACGAGAAGGATACCACTACGACTTTCAAATTCAAGGATATCATAATCTTCTTTCTAAAAGGTTCCACATAAATGACCTTCTTTTCTATATTCAACATCATATTCCATTCATCGATATACATTCATGACAAAGGTGCTTTAGCCTATTAAGTCAAGAATTCATATTTACATTCTTCATGTATCAAGTAAGGGACATAGGTCTACCTAAACAAGACACACTTCATTATCATCTTATCACATTTACAATATCATTCATGTTGCACATGAAGTCAACTAAGCATACTTCAAGTCACCTTACACACTTCTATTGAATCATCAACATAATACATCATAATGTTCATATAGTCAACTAAGAAGATTCACACTTCAACATCAAGTATACACATACAAGGCATCACTATACCCTATCATGATCACTTATACACATAATTCATCAGGACCTTCACAATACTCATATGTTCAAGTAATAACATAATAATATCATAATTCATAAAGTAATACTGACGAGGCCACATTGTTTCACAATTCATAAAGTAATACCGACGAGGTCACATTATTCACAAGTATAACATATAAGCAGCACCACCATAAGTGGACCATACCAAACATCATCATAGTTCAACACCTATACTACATAATATAGAAAAAGTTAGGTTAACATACCACCAATCCAATCTCACAACTTAAATGCATAGTCAAATCAACCAACTCAATATACCAAGGCTCTTACCCATAGCCATGATCACCAATTCTAAACAGTTCTTTAGGGGTCTTGGGTTTTGATTTTGAAGTAATGAATTTATCTAAGTGTTAAAGAATTATAAACCCAATTAAAATACCCAAAATAACCTTAATAAATATCCTTATTCATTTTAGGAAGGCTAGGTGAAATTCCCAACTTACCCTTCACTTGGACAAGACACTATAGGAAATTGCAAGTCCATCAATGTTTGCTCATCGACGCCTCGTAGACCCACCTACGGACCGTCCTGCTGGTCTGTGGTTTTTGTCAGAGGCTCAAAATTTGGGAGCTTAATCTCCCTAACCTAAGTACCCACGTACTCCCCCCACCTACGGGGACCTACTAGGCATCGATAGCCTTATGTAGGTTGGACTATTTTTGATAGTCTTGGCACACAATTGGGTTCTCCTCAAGAACCCTTTAGTTGTTCCTTAGGGAGTTTTTCCCGAGTGTTTCCAACCTAAATATACTCGTACACATGTTAATAACACCTCACATCAATTTCAACAAAAACAAACACAAACAATATGCAAAGGCACACCTACACGTACATGCACGTCTCAAGGCATATCTTTCGAACGTCATGGACATTCTTGGACGTTTGACCTTAAAACATCACCATGCTTTAGACACTGCCTATAAAAACCATTATAAACCATTTAAAGACTCTAGAAACTCATGACACAAGTGTTAGGATCTACCTTCACCTAAGTCATTTTAGAGGTGTTACATCTAATGATAGTCCATCAATGGTGGTTGTCAATGGGCAGCTACTACTCTGCCAAAGTTTTGGCAAAGCCAAGGGTGGTTTGATAAGTTCCACCGTTGGCTAAATAAATGGGTCCCCATTATTTTAGGTGATTTAGGGTATTTTAAGTTAGATTATGCTCTAAAACCTAGAATTAGACTTCGTTCTTTAAAACTCAACCTTTCCATCCCAAAAGTTATCTCAAAACTCCATGGAAGCTTAGAGTCAAATTAGATATTCGATTTAGGGTTTACATTGTTTTATTATTCAATTTTTTGGGATTCTCAATACTAATGTATGGTGAATCTTTATCTAGAGTTATATTCCTCTCTAAAGCCAATTCTAAAATAGCTTTAAAAGTTTAAAATATGATCAAAACACCAATTCTTTCTCAAATTTATGGATTCTTGCATAAAATGGTTTCAAAATGTTTTGTATGATTATATTATGGTTCAGTTGATGATTTCTAGTGAAAATATACATGATCCCTCTAACTCCTTAATTTTGGCTTGTAGAGCGGATTTGATAATTTTCATTTTCTATTGATAAATTGTATTTAGATTGTTTTATAGTGTTTATACTTATTGTTATCAATCTAAATATGTGATGAATTTTGCATGTAAGAATGAGTTGGTGATCTTGGCCTTATGGGCATAAGGTGGGGTAAATTTTCTTATTATTATTGGAAGTTGAATAATGGTGAATTGTGATATTGGAGAATGGTGAGTTGATAAAATTGGTTAGTATAGTAGGATTGCTTTGTATGATTTGATCCACTTGTAGTAGAGGTGCTTACTTCTTGTTCTTGTTATGATTGTGATCTTGATGGCTCTATGATGTGTATTGAAGGTTGGTTATGTTGTTGTGTGGGAGACAGACATATTGTATTGTTGCTATATGAAGTTAATATGAACTTTTGTGAATCTATATATGTGATATTGTGAATGAAAGCATGTTCCTATAAATGTTGGTATATGATGATAATAGACTATTAAAAGTATCTATATGTTGATATGGTGTCTCTATTAGGTAAACCTAGTTTTCCCTACATGATATATGAGTATAAATGAGGTATTCTACAGTATATCTTCAACTGGTAGACCTAAGAATGGTTCCCCTTCTTAACGAGTCTAGAACCATAAGTGAATTGTTAAACATTGAATATGAAAAGAAGGTTTATAATGATATGAATTGGATAGACCTAGCATGGTACTCGTTTCATGAATGAGCTATACAAATTAACCGTGATCGATAGACACTTGTGGATGCCTTGTTGGTGCTGATATTATGAGTTGGTAAGGCTTACGGATGGTACCTTCTCTAATACTTTTATGTAAATAAACTTACTCTATGAGAAGCAAGGAAAAAAGCACAGAGTGCATATTCTTAAGGTTGTAGCTATACCTTTAAGTATGAGACTAGAATACAAAACCTTTTGATAATTCTTATACCATGTGCTACATGGGATGTGTCATAGTTTTACCTTTGGAAAGTAGAACACCTTCCACGGTGTGGGGTCTTACAACACCCGATTCCATAAGTAGCTAGTGTTGTCTATGTCGGTCAATGTCTATTCACATCATGTGGAATGTACATATAACTATTAGATAGGTTCTACAATGTGTAGGTAGTAGAATGGGATGCTAATGTAACACTCCGAAAGTCTATAAACTTATAGATCCTCACATGTTTATAGAAGGTTAGTGAACCTTTATTAAATCCTAAAATAATGTTAATAAACCATTTAGGAAGTTTTGTAGTCAAGACATCAAGAAACGTCCATGACGTCCGAAAGCTAGTATAATTTAACTAGTGAAACGTCCTTAGGTTTCGGGAAGACTTAGAGGTGTCGTATGATGTCTAAAACTTTTAAAATGACTTTAAATAGGTAAAATCATGTATATAGAGTAAAAAATTTCAGGTACGAAAACCCAAGGGTCATCTTAGGGGTCCACGAAGGGACCCCAAACTTGGCCAAGCAAGCTACCTATGGCAGCTAGAAATTACACACTGGGGGAGTGATTACACGTCGCGTAGTTGGGAGGACTTTTGGAAAAACTCAAGTATTCATCGCGAGCAGGTAATGGACTACACTGCCTCAGAAATTAAATTGGAAAATCATGCGGGAACAGCTCCGCGTCGCATACTTATTTCCCAACGAAAATCAGAAATTTGGATTTGAAGTTTAACTTCATTAAAGGGTCAACTTAAGTGAGGGGTCTTTTTGGTATTTCATGGTGGGTCTATATATTTATTTCCAATCAATTTTCCCTCACATTTACTTACTCAAATTAATTCCCCAAATCAAAACCCAAAATCTCTCAACTATCTCTATTCATCCTCCATTGAAGGAAGAACAAAGCTTGAAGAAAGAGACCAATTTCTCTAGGATTTCACTTCAATTTCGAGGATTAATCTTCATTGAGATATGGGTTCTTCACTCTTGGGATTCCTTCCCCCAACAGGTCCTCTCAAAGTTGATTTCTAAATTCCTCAATTCCAAGGGTTTTTCTATTCTGATGGATTTTCTTCTAAACTTTAAATTGATGATTGATCTTGATTAATTGTGATTACTTATGGCTAATCAGGTATAGATTGTTGGTTAATTTATGTTAATTTATGTTAATTTATTGAATTGCATGTTTATCATGTTCCTTTCCCCAATCCCCCAAACCTTGGGTCTTGATTGTAAATTGATGGGAATTGAAGTATGAATTGATTATTAGACTTGTTTTATCTATTTTAATTCATTCATGGATTTATTACGGTAATGCATTTTTTGGATTGGACCTATTTATTGAAGAAATCATGATGAACCCTATTCCCCTTAACCCTAGCTTATGAATCAGTGTATTGGATAGTGATGATGCAATTGACCTAGTTCTTGTGTTAATTACTATTCATTGATGTTACTACACCTATTGTTGGATGTAATTGGTTGGTTTATTGTAAAACCATGAAGATGGCTATTGAAGGAGATTGATAAGTCTCAATGATCCAAACCTTTACTTCAATTATGGTGACTTGTGACTAGTCTAAGTGGGTGTTGGTATGATGTTGAATTGAAATGTCTTTAATATCATTTTTGAGGTTTTTGGCTAAGATGTAAATTTTATAAGGATGGTGATGATTTACCGATGTGACTTATTATGAAGTGATATGTAAATGTGCTAACTTCACATATATGAATTGTAATGAAAGGACAATACTCATGCAATTATTATTGAGCTATGATGGTGATGATGTTTATACAACGGTTAGACCCTATGACCTAGATTAAGATATGATGATTAATAAAGGTATTAAAGACATTTCAAAAAGAAAGTCTATCTTAGCACCGAGTGAACTAGAGTGAAGAGTGTCCCTTTCCACATAGGGAAGGTAGGATTACTATTGTATTCTTGATATTGGATATCATAATGTATGTATCATAAAGAGGATCCCAACTATATCTCCTAGTTCTTGAACTATATTTCCCTCATAGGAATACTAGCTAGTGGATCCACGTAGTTGCTATGTTCATGTTTTGTAGTACTTTGGCAAGTAGTCCGCCTTCTTTTGATGTAGGGTTTCATTACACCGGATTCCACAGTAGCTTATGTGGTCTATGTCGGTTAAGGCAAGATGTTCCCAAAAAGGTAAAATGAACAAAAGTATTGAGCTTTAACTAGAATGACCTAAAGGTTTTAGCTTAGTCTAGGTAAGGGTATGGGACTCTACCTATACATTGCACGAGTTAGACTTAAGGAAAGTCTTAGGAGGATGTTCTTGCTCATATATATTCTTATGAATGTAAACGATATGTTTATAATGATCTTACATGTTAATGACACTATGTGATGTTGATTACACATATGAACATGTATTTGGTCTTTATTGCTAAAGTATGATGTTATGTACTTTTAATACTATGTTATGTAAAGTTGGACATTTTTATGATTGTTTATAGGTTTACTTGATTAAGTAAGGTTATGGGGATTTGCTTAGTTATTGTACAAGTGGACTTAAAGAGGGTCATGAGTATTGGTCTTGCTTTGTTATGATAAAATGTGCTCTTATTCATGCTTGTTTCCATTATAACTTGATGATAGAGTTACATTGACTATGTGTTCAATTATATGATATGCATGTTGATTTGACTATTCCTTGTACTATTGGCCTTATGATGTACATGCCAATGACTTAAGGAATATGTCTTATTAATTGATATGATCTTGTTTAATGTGAATAAAGGTTTTCAAAGTGACTTGCATACCTAATGAAACGTCCCTTATTAGCATGATTTGATATTACATGTGAATATGGTCTCATACTTTGTACAAGTCTGTACTAATCCATTTCTTCATTTCCCCCAACATTTTTTGTTCCAGTTGTTGAAGGGCTTTTGGAAACGACTTTTAAGAAGACTTCGAATTCTTAATCATCCAAGTTACGTAGGTTCTCATTTTTCGAGGGCAATGCCACTATAAATCTCATGATGTTTCTTTAGTTTTATAGACTTTTATCCTTTTCATTTGGATACTAAAGATTGTATGACCTATATGTAGTCTTATTTAATTGATGTATAGGCTAGGCCCAAATTGTTATACTCTTATTAGATGGTTATGAGATGAGACGACTATTTGAGACTATGTAACATTCATACACGAAGTGTCTATGTATACTCGATATATATACTATGTGTATGTAGAGGTCTATGTAAACCTCAATGTAGAAGTAGTAAAAAGTTCTAAATCTCCATTTTTGACCTATGAATTTAATGATGTAAACTAAGAGGCTAGTCTTAGTCCTTTGTCACATCCGGGTTTACCCCCTAGACGTAACTAGCGTTGTTGTCCTTTTCAAGGACTAAGACTAGCCTCTTAGTCTCATGTCATTACATTCAAAGGTTGAACAATGCGGAAAAATTTAGAACTTTTATCATCACTACTTGGAGGTTTACATAGACCTCTACATACACATAATATTTATTCATATCTAGTATACATAGACCCTTCATATAGGAAGGTTACATAGACTTCTAATTTTATTGCACATACATATATAAAAATATAGAAATAGTCTCAACAATTATTTCATCTCATACCATTTAAACGAATATGAGAATATGGGCATAACCCTTACATCAATTCAACAAGACCATGTATAGGTCATGTGAAAGTACAATATTTAATAAAAAAGGAAAGAAATTATAGATTCAATAATCCCATAACAAAATCCAATGCTAGAGGATAGCATTGCCCTTGAAAGTTGAGGACCTACCCTACTTGGTTGATCCACACATGGACCATAGCTTGCACCTCTGCACTCCGTCGATGAGTCCAGAGACTGTGTAGGTGAAGGGATCTTCTCCACCAGCCTATGTGTGGGACGACAGTGGCATTGACGCCCCATAGATCCACACATGGACCGTCTTCTGTCCGGTCGATGCACACTGCCAAGCAGTGCTGCATTAAGCTATTGGGGTCCTCCTCAAGGGCCCTTGGTTGGTCGTTCAGGAGTCATACCCGGACGTTTCAATCATGGAACAACTCAAAAAACTATTAGCTACATTTCGACCAATTTTTGTACATTTGTGACTCCTACAAGTTAGTTAAAAAGGTTAAAACACACTAAAATCCTTTGAACAAACTTCCCGGACGTTTTGGTTCTTAAACCTCCTAAATGACCTATATTCATTAAACATGGACTTAGAAACAGGGTTTAGACTTTATGACACCTATGTCAATCTTTACAATGAGTCTTAAATTTTCAAGGTATTACATCATCAAAGAGGACACCGACACTAGTTACATCCAGGGGGTATTCTCGGATGTGACAAACATGGTATCAGAGCGTGAGTTTGAATATCTTTTATTCGAGGTCTATCTCAACCACGTCTATGTATATTCTTACTCATAATTGTGAAGCGCTCCATACTTATGTATAGGAATCTATAAGATGCTTAGGAAACTCTCACCTTCTTGGAAGTCTAATATCGTGCCTCTAGAGTTAAGCTCTACGTGCTTTTAGCATCTAATCTTCTAATAGTGATTATAGGAAATGAATATTCAAGGAACGCAGCACGAGGACTTGAAGAATATATTGCCAATGAAGGAGTTCCTCCGCGTGGTGATCAAGTCCCTCATCTTGAAAAAGAAGTTAATGAAGACCAAGCTCCGGTTGATTCTCCTCCTTTTACGTATGGTGCCATAAGGGTTGCTCTTTTCCAAATTGCCCAAGACATTACTACTCAAGAACAAGATGCTACTACCCAAGCTCAATCCATGTGGACCAAGCTATTCGGGAGGTTGTACCCCGAGCAAACTAACAAGTGCTACGATGTCCAAGTTTCTAAGGGATTTCACTACGATGAATCCCCCTACTTTTCGATGGGTCCATGAGTTCATTGATGAAATCTACAAGATCATCTATGCTATGGGGTTGAATACTAGTGAGAAGGCCGAGTTAGCCACTTACCAACTCAAAGGTGTGGACCAAACATGGTATGTGCAATGGAGGGACAATAGGCCGTTAAGGGGTGAGCCTGTGACTTGGGAAATTTTCAAGAAGGCTTTTCTTGACAGATTCTTTCCTAGGGAGAAGAGGGAAGCCAAAGTGGTGGAGTTCATCAACCTTCACTAAGGAGGTATGAGTGTGCTGAAATACTCCTTCAAATCACTTAATAGTTAAAATATTCTCCTTCTTTTGTTTCCATTCATAGAGATGAAATGAACTGCTTTGTAATGGGAGTGTCGGATGACTTGTAGGAGGAGTGTCATTCGGTTATGCTACATGACAATATGAACATTTCTTGTCCCATGGTTCATGCCCAACAAGTTGAAGAGACAAAAAGAGTACAGATTCTAAGAGGCAAGGTCATTTTATAGTGGTTCTTAAAATGGTAGACTTGATAACCAAGACAAACCAAGGTTCAAGAAAAGGGTTTCTAACCAAGTTCCTTGAAAATTCCCTAAGGCTAGGGGTGAAAGGGTGTCTAAACCTAAACCTAAAAAGGGAAGGGATGCTAGTTCACCAACCAAGAAGCCAACTTGTGGAATGTATGGCAAGAAGCATTATGGTGATTGTCTCAAGTGAACGGATAATTGTTTTGGTTTTGGTTAAAGTAGGCACGAGCTTGAGATTGCCCAAATGTGAAGGGGTAAGACAAGGATAGTGGGAAAGCAAGTGGTTTTAATGATGCTCCAAAGAAGAACCACTTCTATGCTCTTTACCCTAGACGTGAGCAAGAGACTTCTCCCGACGTGGTGACCAATATGTTGAAAGTATTTTCCATTGATGTATATGCTTTACTAGATCCGGTCACTACATTATATTTTGCTACTCCTTTGATAGTTAAGAAGTTTGAGATTTTTCCCGACATTATAAAGAAGCTGGGTGTTGCAAAAAAAGGTATACATAAATTGTCCTTTAATTTTGCCTAATAGAGTTATTTATGTTGAACTAGTAGAACTTGATATGTTTGATTTTTATTTCATATTGGGTATGAATTAGTTGCATGCTTTCTTTGCCTCCATAGATTGTAGAACAAGGGTGATGATGTTTTACTTTCCAAATGAGCCCGTTCTAGAATGGAAGGGGGGAATTCTATCCCTAGAGGTCGTATCATTTCATGTTTGAAAGATTGTAGAATGATCTCTAAAGGGTGTATAATTACCATATAGTAAGAGTCCAAGATCTAGACTCTGAAATTCCTCCCATTGAGTCTCCCCGTAGTAAGGGAATTTCCAAAGGTCTTTCTTAATGATCTTCCTGATATTCCTACCGAACGGAAAATTGATTTTGGTATTGACGTGTTACCGGATGCAAACTCCATTTAAATTTCTCTTTATCGGATAGATCCGACTTAATTTAAGGAGTTGAAGGCTCAACTCAAAGATTTGTTAGAAAAAGGCTTCATTAGACCTAGTATTTCTCCATGGGGCGCTCCGGTTATGTTTGTGAATAAGAAGGATGGTTCCCTTAGAATGTGCATTGATTATCGCCAACTCAATAAAGTCACTATTAAGAACAAGTATCCACTCCCTTGGATTACCGACTTGTTTGATAAACTCCAAGGGGCAAGCTTCTTTTCTATGATTTAATTGAGATCGGGGTATCACCAATATAGGGTGAGAGGTGAAGATATACGAAAGAAGGCATTTCAGACTAGATATGGTCACTATGAGTTCTTAGTAATTTTTCAAAGTTACCTAGATTCATTTTTCATTATCTTCATTGACGACATCTTGGTATAATCGAAAAATTAGAGTGATCAAATGAACCATTTGAGGGTGGAGTTACAAGTGCTTAAGGAGAACTAATTGTTTATCAAGTATATCAAATGTGAGTTTTGGTTGAGGTCAGTGGCGTTTCTTGGTTATATCATCTCTAGTGAGGGAGTTGAGGTTGATCCAAGGAAAACTAAGATGTTTAAGAATTGGCATAGACCATTGACTCCAATCGACATTAGGAGTTTCTTGGGTCTATTGGGTTATTATCGGAGGTTTGTCGATGGTTATGCGTCCATTGCATCTCCGACTACCTTGACCCAAAAGAGTAAGATGTTTGAGTGGTCGCAAGCATGTGAAAAGAGTTTCAAAATGTTGAAGGATAGGCTTGCTTCCGCTCCGGTGTTGACTTTACTGAATGGTACCAAGGGTGTCGTTATATATTGTGATGCATCCCCAGTGGGTTTAGGGTGTGTGATTATGCAACATAGGAAAGTAATACCTGATGCTTCTATACAACTTGAGGTGCATGAGACGAACTATCAAACTCATGATCATGAGTTAGTGGCTTTTTCCTTGAAAATATGGAGGCATTATTTATATGGTGTTCATATTGATGTGTATGCCGACCACAAGAGTCTAGAATGTGTGTTTACTCTAAAGGAGTTGAATCTCCATCAAAGAAGGTGGTAGGAATTGTTGAAAGACTTCAACATTAGTGTTCTCTATCACCTTGTCAAGACCAATGTGGTAGCGGATGCTTTAAGTCATTTGTCCATGGATAGTGTGTCACATGTAGAGGAAGCCAAAAAAGGACCTAGTGAAAGATGTTCATAGGTTGGCTAGACTGAGTTTTAGGTTGGAAGATTCTCCTAATGGTTGTTTTCTGGTCCATCATAACTCCGAGTCATCATGGTAGTTGAGGTGAAGTCCAACAACATGTTGATCAACCATTGCTGAAGTTGAAGGAATCGGTTCTTTGCAAGCTTAATAAGTCATTCTCATTAACAGGGTGGTATCTTGAGGTAACAAGAAAGGCTGTATGTTCCCAATGTAGATGATTTGAGGAACCGGATTCTTGAGGAAACTAATGGGTTCTGTTACTCCATTCATCCGGTTTTGATAAAGATGTACCATGACCTTAGGGAAGTATTTTGGTGGGAAGTTTAAAGAACGACATAGCGGAATTTGTTGCTAAGTGTCTAAATTACCAACAAGTGAAAGCCAAACACCAAAATCCGGGTGGTTTACTACAAGAAATCCAAGTTCCTGCATGGAAGTGGGAAGACATCAACTTGGATTTTGTGCTAAGATTGCGTTGGATACAAAAGCAATTTGACTCTATATGGTTAGTTGTGGATAGGTTGACCAAATTCGCTCATTTTCATTCCCGTCAAGTCTACTAATTCAGCGAGAGATTATGAAAGGATCCTCATAGATGAGATTGTGTGTCACCATGGTATTCCGTTATCCATCATATCGGATAGGTGTACACAATTCACATCTAGGTTTTGGAGGTCATTCTATCAAGGTTTGGGTACCAAGGTGAAGTTAAGCACCGCTTTTCATCCCCAAGTGGATGGTGAAATGGAGCGTACTATTCAAACCCTTGAGGATATCCTTAGAGCTTGTATTATTGATTTCAAAGGAATTTCTGATAAACAATTGCGTTAGGTGGAGTTTGTTTACAAAAATAGCTACCAATAATCTATATATATGGCTCCTTATGAAGCCTTGTATGGTAGGAGATGTAGATCTCCAATTGGATGGTTTGAAGTGGGCGAGTCTTCACTTTTAGGTCTCGATATGATTCATAAGACTTTGGAGAAGGTTCAAAATATAAGGAACTGGTTGCAAACAACCTATAGTGGGGAAAAGTCTTATGCGGATCATAGAAGAAAGGATTTAGAGTTTGAAGAAGGTGATAAAGTGTACTTAAAAATTTTGCCTATGAAAGGGGTGGTTAGATTTGGCAAGAAACGGATGTTGAGTCCTTGTTATGTGGGTCCCTATGAAATTTCACATCTCAAAACCACACCCTAGAAGTTAGGGGCAATCTCGAATTGCAACCGGCGTACTTGACCTCTCGGAGATCTCGTATAAGCCCTTACATATCATTTATGCATAAACATAGTGAAAAGTAGTGCAGAATTAAAAAAATTTCACAAAATATAACAGTCTTTAAAAAATCTTTCATATAAAGTCATAGGAAATACTAAGGCTCAATCTCATAAAACATAAGACACGAGAATACTTGGGACACGGGCCATACAGAATATGAATATAGAAATACTTAGTCTATTACAAAACTTCAAATGGAAAATATAAAATACATCTATGCCCTCAAATAAAATGAGGGAATACTTCGAATTCTCTTGAACGATTTTACGGTCCAAGTCTTCACTTCCTAAATGCTCCTCACCTACCAACAACTATAGAGATAGATAAAAGCATGTAGTTCGTACAACCACATATGCTAAGTATGGTATAATGCATAAAAATCATGGAAACGAACATTTATTAGAAATATGCATATTTTAATTTAAAAATCATATTATAATCATAATAACATTTAACAACTAAGAAACACATAAGATAACATTTATCCAATTATTCACATTTTCGAGCTCATTTTACAGTAAGCTTCTTTCACTATACAGTGAAGTACTTCTCCTTCCTTCTTAACACTTCTTAAAGTGTAGTCTTTCCACTAAAAGCTATCCTAAGACCTAGTTAAGCAACACAAAGAGAGACCGCCCATAAAAACTCCCTAAGCATACCTAAATGACCCTCAAGAACACTTATCATAAGTAACATACACACTTACAAGACATCAAAGTATCATCACATAGATAACATGACATTCTCCTTTCAAAGTCTATTAGAAGACTTACTTAAGTAGATCAAGAAGATAACGTCCATGATTGACCACTTCAAGACTACCTAAACAATCCTTAAGACTACCTAAGGCTTAGAACATGTCCACCTAATCAACATCTTTCCTAACAAGAGTCATCCTTAAGACTCATATAGGTAAGGTACGAAGTGACCATTCCAATGCCCCCTTCACACCTTAACTAGACAACCCTTAGCTACTCTAGATAAGTACTTATTCCATCAACATACATTCTTACTTAACTTAAGTCATTACATTTTTTAGTTCATTTAGGAGAAATTCAACACATAAAGGACATTCAAGTAATGGTCTTAACAAGATCTTGTGACTCTAACTAACACCTTCAAAGCCTATTGTGCAATGTCTAGAAGCGTCCGTACCACCACCTAAACATCATAGAACTTCTATAATGCTAGTAAGTATCCCACATTTTAAGAATAGGAAATAACCAACATAGACCATGATAGCAAGAAATGGAATCCAAAGTTCTAACCTACTTTGATGAGGGTGTTCTACTTGCCAATAGTAGAACTTAGACACATTCCATGTAAGCATATGGTTAAGAAATATGAAGGGCATGCTTTGTAATCTAGTCTCATTATTTAACTAGAAATAATTCCATTACCATACTCACTCGCTGCTAGCCTTCTTTCTCATGGAGTAATTCACACCTAAGGTTTATATAAAAGGGTTCCATATCTAGTTCATAACTCCATTGTAAGACCCCGAAAATAGTTTAGGAAAATGTAGATCCTAACATGGTTTTCGTGATGGTATAAGGTCATGAAATGGTTTATAATGTGTGTATGAGGCAATGTCTAAGAGTTTAGGTGCTTTGGAAGTCAAACATCAAGGAACGACCAAGTCGTTCAACGACTAAGTCACCTATATGCCTAATATGTGGTTTTACATGTTTATGTATGATTTATTAGTTTATAAAGTTCTTAAATGATTTATTATAGTGTATAGAGGCAGTGTGTCATGTTTCGTGAAGTTTCGAGATTAAACGTCCAAGAACGTCCATGACGTTCGAATGGATTTCCCTGAAACGACTTTGTCTATCTATGTATGTTCCATCAAATTTTACATGTTCGTTTTGGATTAAACTCATTTGGTAGGTATTAAACCTTTATATTAACATATTTGAGTTGGAAACATCCGGGTACGACTCCAAATAGGACCCACTAGGGGTCCTAAAGGAGGACCCTGACTTGGTGCTCAACACTGCCAGGCAGTGGCCAAACGACGACCCAAACGACGGCAAGTCGAACAGGCAACGGCCCGTCAATGGGTCTTGTCGATGGAGACAAGTTGTCTGCTGGTTGAGTAGCCTCTGAAAAAACCTACAAGACTCCAACGATGGGGCGTGGCTGAGACCACGGTCCGTTGGTTTGGGCATCGATGGTGCTAAAAAATCTCGCTTTTTTCTGTTAGGACTAGGGGTTTTTGGGAAATTCACTCCAAGTCTTATAAAACATGGGGACGGTTGTTTTAGGTGTTTAGGGTATTTTAATAGTATATAAGTGATTCAACTCTCATTTAAACTCTAGCATCTACATAAAAACCCCTTCCCTCCTACAGATTCACCAAAAACCTCCATGCGAGTTCAAAGTGAAGATGGAGCTTGAAGATGGGTCTTCAATGGAGTTTCTTATTCAATCAGATTTGGATTATTCAAATAAGGTATGATAGTTATTCATCAAAGGCTTTCTATCACCTTAGAGACAATTTCAAGTATGATTTTCAAAGATTTCAAAAAGATGAAAAGTCCAATTTCTAATCTAAGTCTTTGGTTCTTGCATAAATTGTTTTCAAACGTTATAATATGATGTTATTAATGTTTAATTAATTTTTTCAAATGAAATTCTCCATGAACCCTTGATCTTCACAAATCTCTCAAATTTGACTAAAATATGGGTTGTGTGATCATGCTTTAATATTGATTAATTCACGTGTAGATTGTTATGGACTTTTGATTCATATATAGATTGTGGTTAATTGGTTTATAGGATGTTTCAATTTTATCAATTGACTATTAATATTGACTTAATGCTTATATTACCACACATAAGGATCAAAACACTTCATCATGAGGGATTTCCTTCTCACAACACTTATGAGATCAACCTACATTACATGAGTCAATTAGAACAAAGTTTGACTTAACAACATGGTACCTATCATTTCATGAAGACTCACCATATCAAAATGCGAAACATAACTCAAAACAAGCAAAAAGAAAAAATTCATGTTTTTAAGAGCAATACTACAGTAATTTCACCGTACGTTCTTTCAAACATGCATAATGTGCAAAACTTCACCCAAAAATCAAGAAACTTAAATTTCTATTCATATTTATATTATTAAAAAAGATTGACTAACCTTAATTCTCAAAGAGATGAGGGTAACGGGACTTCATGTCGGCCTCGACCTCCCATGTTGCACCCTCAACTAGATGATTTTTCCATAACACCTTCACGGAAACCACTTCATATTCCTCAACCTCTTGACTTGCCTATCAATAATTTGAACTGAAACTTCCTCATAAGAGACGTTATCCTAGACACCAAGACCCTCTATAGGAAGAATGGACTCGGGATCACCGATATACTTTTTCAACATAGAAACATGGAAAACCGGATGAACCGCAGAAAATTCACTAGGAAGTTTCAATTCATAGACAACCTTACCAACCCTTTGCAAGATTTCATAGGGACCCACATAATGAGGACTCAATTTCCCTTTCTTGCCAAATCTAACCATCCCTTTCATTGGTGAAATTTTCAAATACACCTTATCACCTTCTTCAAACTCCAAATCCCTTCTCCTATGATCTTCATAAGACTGTTGCAGACTATAGGCCGTTTGCAACCGGTTCTTTATGATATGAATAGTTTCCAAAGTCTTATAAATATACTTGGTACCAAGAAGCAATGGATCACCCACTTCAAACCATCCAATAGGATACTTACACCTCCTACCATACAAGGCTTCATACGGAGCCATGGAAATGGATGAATGAAAACTATTGTTGTAGGCAAACTCCACCAAAGGTAAGTGTCTATACTAACTCCCTTTAAAATCTATGATGCACACCCTAAGCATATCTTCAAGGGTTTGTATCATACGCTCTTTTTTACCATCCATTTGGGGATGAAAAGCGGTGCTCAACTTCACCGCAGTACCTAACCCTTTTTGGAACGCTCCAAAATCTAGATGTGAATTGTTCGCCTCGATCCGATAAAATGGATAACGAAATGCCATGTCAGAAGACAATCTTATCTAGGAAGATTTTTGCATAATCCTCCTCCAAATATGATGATATGACGGGAATAAAGAGAGTAGACTTAGTCAATCGATCCACAACCATCCATATGGAATGATAGGTCTTTTGGGTCTAAGTAAACCTACTCCAAAGTCCATATTGGTATCTTCCCACTTCCAAGTAGGAATTTGGATCTATTGTAGTAGGCCACCCGGTTTTAGGTGTTTGGCCTTTGCTTGTTGGCAATTTGGACACTTAGCGACAAACTCCGCTATGTCCCTTTTTAGATCTTCCCACCAATATATCTCCTTAGGTTATGGTACATTTTTGTCGACCCTAGATGAATTGAGTAGTGGGACCCAGTGCTTCTTCTAAGATCGGATCCCTTAACTCATCTACATCGGGAAAACATAATCTCCCTTGGTACCTTATCACACCCCCCTCTAAGGATAATGATTCATTCAACTTGCCGAGAAGTGATTCTTTCAACTCCATTAAGGCTAAATCAAGGTGTTGTTTCGACTTCACCTCTAACACTAAAGATGCTTGGAGTTATGTAAAACTATGGCATCCCCATCTGGAGAACTCTCCAACCTCACCCCCAACCTAGAAAACATATGTACTTACCTTTCTAGGTCCTTTTTGGCTTCGTCAAGATGGAATAACTACCCATAGTCATCCGACTTAGGGCATCCTCACCTACATTAGCCTTGCCGGGGTGATTCAACTAATTTTGGGTAAACACATATTGTAGACTCTTATGATCGGTAAAAACATCAAGATGAACCCCATACAAGTAATGCCTCCAAATTTTCAAAGCAAACACCACGGATGCTAATTCAAGGTCATGAGTGGGGTAGTTTCTCTCATGTACGTTTAGTGGCATAGAGGCATAAGCTATCACCTTCCCGTGTTGTATAAGCATACACCCCAAACCCACTCGGGATGTGTCATAATACACCACAAAACCCTTTGTACCCTCCGGTAAGATCAACACCAGAGTAGAAGCAAGAGTATATTTCAACAATTGGAAACTCTTCCCACATGCCTTCGACCACTCAAACTTTTTACTCTTTTGGGTCAAAGTTGTCAAAGGAGATGCAATGGACGTGAAACCATCAACGATCCTCCGATAGTAACCCGCTAAACCAATGAAACTCCTAATGTCAGTTGGGTCAATGGTCTAGGCCAGTTTTTCACCACTTTCGTTTTCCTTGGGTCTACCTCAACTCCCTTACTAGAGATGATGTGCCCTAGAAAAGTTACCGACCTCAACCAAAACTCACACTTACTATATTTCGTATACAATTGATGTTCTTTAAGGGTTCACAATACTATCCTCAAATGACCCATCTGATCATCCTCATTCTTCAAATATACCAATATATCATAAATGAAGATAATGACAGATGAATCTTGGTAATTTCGAAATACTCTATTCATTGGGTCCATTAATGCCGCCGGAGCATTAGTGAGATCGAAAGACATGACCAAGAACTCATAATTCCCATATCTAGTCTGAAAGGCCGTCTTTTGTATGTCCTCCCCTCTCACCCTAAGTTGATGATACCCTGACCTCAAGTCTATCTTTGAAAAGTAACTTGCCCCTTGGAGTTTGTCAAACAAGTCATCAATCCGAGGGAGAGGGTACTTATTATTAATGGTGACCTTGTTGAGTTGGCGGTAATCAATACACATTCTCAAGGACCCATCTTTCTTCTTCTTCTTCTTCAAAAAAACCAGAGCACCCCACGGAGAAATACTAGGCCTTATAAAACCCTTATCTAGTAACTGCTTGAGTTGAGCCTTCACCTCTTTAAACTCGGTCAGAGCCATCCGATAAGGAGAAATTGATATGGGATTTGTATCTGGTATCAAATCAATTCGAAATCAAATTTCCCGTTCGGGAGGAATATCGGGAAGGTCATTCGGAAAGACCTCTGAAAACTCACTCACTACGGTTACTGACTCAATGGGATGAAATTCAGAGTCTAGATCTTGGACTCTTACTATATGATAAAGACACCCTTTTGAGATCATTTTTCATGCTTTTAGACAAGAAACAATACAACCTCTAGGAATAGAATTTCCCCTTCGACTCAATTACGGGTTCATTTGGGAAGTTAAACCTTACCACTCTTCTCCCACGATCAATGGATGCAAAACATGGATGCAACCAATCCATCCCCAATATAATATCAAAAACAAGCATATAGAATTCTACTAGATCAACATAAGAGACTAAATTAGGCAACATCATAGGACAACTACTGTACACCCTTTTTTCTACAAGTGACTCACCCACCGGAGTAGACACTATAAAAGGTTCACGCAAAACATATGGTAAAATTTCAAAAAATTTAGCTACTATTGGTGTAACAAATAATAAAGTAGCGCCGGGATCAAGTAAGACATATACATCAAGACAGAAAACTTTAAACATACCGGTCACCATATTAGGAGAGGTCTCTTGCTCATCCCTAGGGTGGAGAGCATACAAGCCGTTCTTCTTTGGATCATCACTAGAACCACTTGCTTGAGCTTGGCCACTACCCTTGTCTTGACTCTTCAAGTTTGGACAATCTCTCATCTTGTGAGCACTCTTGCCACAACTAAATCAATTATTCATCCCATTAAGGCAATCACCATAGTGCTTTTTTACCACACTTTCCACAAGTTCGCATCTCATTTGGTGAATTAGTATGTTCTCTTCTTGAATTTAGGATTAGACACCCTATCACCACTAGCTCTTGGGAATTTGGAAGGAACTTATTAGAAAAGTACTTCTTAAATTTAGGCTGGTCTTGTATCTCAAGCCTATTCTTTTAAGAAACTCCATCAAATGACCTTGTTCTCTTATCATCTCTGCTATTTGCTTAGCCCTTGCCTCCTCAACCTTTCTTGAATAAACCATAAGATGGAAAATTTTCATGTTGTCATATAGGATGGCTGATTGGCACTCCTCTTGTATGTCCTCTAACACCCCCGTTAAGAAATGGCTCATTTGTCTCTAGGATCGGAGACCAAAGAAGGACCATATTTGGATAACTTAATGAATTCCAAAGAGTACTCATCGACACTCTTCCCTCCTTGGCGAAGATTGATAAACTCAGTCACTCTCTCCTCCCTCATCTCTCTAGGGAAAAACCGATCTAAAAGCCTCCTTAAAGATCTCCCAAGTCACCGGACCACCCCTTAAAGTCCTATTATCCCTCCATTGCACATAAGAAGTTTGAGTCACATCCTTGAGTTGGTATGTGGCCAACTCGGCGTGCTCACTTGAAGACACCCCCCATAGCATATAGTATCTTATAGACCTCATCAATGAATAGTGTCTTCATCAACCTTAGACCCATAGAAAGTAGGAGGGTTCATTCGAGAGAAGTACCTTAGATGAGAATCCATAGTAGTGACTTGTTGATGAGAACGGGAAGCAATATCCCACTTGGATTGGGCCGTCATAGTTTGGGCTTGAACCGTCGCGGCTTGTGCTTGAATAGTCATGGCTTGGGACATTTGAGCAAGAATAGCCCTCATATCCGCCTCCATCATAGATGGAGCGTTAGTCGGGTTTGATCAACATTAGCATTTTCCTCAAGTGGAGGAAGTTGCTCATCATGGGGAAGAGCTCCCGTATTAGAAACTTCCTTCTCAAGTCTTTGAGCCGCATTCCTTAAGAGTGTTCATACTTCCTATAAGCACAACAATAGGATTAGATGCAAAAGTACACCATATGTATAATCGATTGGCACAATATAATATTTCCAAGAAAGACAGCGATTCCTAAGAATCATATAGGTTCCTACTCATAAGTGTGGTGCGCTTCACAATTATGAATACAAACCTACATAGACGTGGTAGAGAGAGACATAACTCAACGATATTCAACCTTTTCCTCTGATATCAAGTTTGTCACATCAGGGTTTACCCCCTAGACGTAATCAGCGTCGTCGTCCTTTTGAAGGACTAAGGCTAGCGTCTTAGTTTCATGTCATTACATTCATAAGTTGAAAAATGCAGAAAAAATTTAAAAATTTCATTATCACTACTTGTAGGTTTACATAGACCTGTACATATGCATAATATTTATTCATATCGAGTATACATAGAACTTTTTATTGCACATACATATATAAAAATATAGAAATAGTCTCAATGATTGTCTCATCTCATATCATCTAAACGAATATCACAATATGAGCATAACCCTTACATCAGTTCAACAAGACCATGTATAAGTCATATGAAAGTATAATATTCAATTTACAAGGAAAGGAATCATAGAGTCAATAAGCTCATGAAAGAATCCACATCTAGAGGATGGCATTGCCCTCGAAAGTGGAGGACCTACCCTACTTGGATGAAAGGAAGAATCCAAGCCTTCAACAATATTGCCTTCCAAACTCTTCAACGATCGGAACCTAAAATCATCGGGAAAAGGGAAGAATATGGGTTTAGTACTCCACATGTACTAAGTATGAGATCTTATGCACATACACAAGCAAAACATGCAAAAATGGACTTTTTAGTAAAAACATGCCATTTTACCCGTTAAGGGACTTAATGCGAAGTCAAGTAAGTCATATCAATCAACCGACATGCTTACTATCATACAAGTAATAATTATCCCAACATACTTGAAACCATGATTTTCTACAACCCTAACATCGAGGAATAATATCACAATAATGAACAAGAGTTAAACATATCATAATAAGCAAGACAACTACTCACAAGTCCTTATCAAGTCACCAAGTGCAATGACCAAGCAAAGCCCCATAACCTTACTCATTCAAGTATCCTCAACAAGAAAACATGACCAATGTCTAACTTTACATATTATGGCATTTAGACTTGCATTTCATCATATATTATCATTATAACCGAAGGCATATTCATAAATGAACTAATCAATGTATAGTATCAACAATGTGCCAAAGTCATTATATATATATATATATATATATATATATATATATATATACATCATATATTATCATAAAATACACATATATAAAAACCTCCTCCTAAGATTCCCCTCAAGGCTAACTAGTGCAATGTCTAGGTAGAGTCTCATACCCCTACCTAGACTAAGCTAGACCCCTTAGGTTATCCAAGTTAGAGTTCAAGTCCTTTAATTAATTTGACCCTTTTGGTAACATCTTTCCCTAATCAAAATAGACCATATGAGCTAGTGTGGAATCGGTGTCATAAGACCCTACAACGAAAGAGGGTGGACTACTTTCCAAGGTAGTACCAAAATATGAAACATGGAAACTACGTGGATCCACTAGCTAGTATTCCTATTGTGGCAACATAGTTCAAGAACTAGGAGATTTATTTGGGACCCTCTGTATGCGCCATGTATTATAGTCTCCAATATCAAGAGTAATATAGTGTTCCCACCTTCCTTATGTGAGAAGGGACACTCCTCTATCTAGTTCACTCGGTGCTAAGCTAGAGTCCCTTTTTGAAATGTCTTTAAGCCTTTAATTATCAATCATAGATTAATTTAGATTATAGGGTATACCCTTTGTATAATCATCATCATCAATATCTAAATAATAATTGTATGAGTTTAAGTCATTTCATCATAATTCATATGAGTGAGATTAACACATTAGAATTGAGATTAACACATTAGAATTTTATAGCATATTAAGGCACATTGATAGTTTTCACCAACCTTATATCACTGACACCTTAATCAACCTCACAACATAGTCAAGACATTTCAATTCAACATCATACCACCCTATAATACTAGTATAAGGCATACCCCAATGTAATATCATGACTTAACAACAATTAATCACAACTAGAAGAAAAAATAGAGATTCTAGGACTTACCAAGTCTTCATCATAGTGTATCATCAAGGTCGTAGCATCAACCCATAATGCAACCCAACTTGGGGAACAACATCATCACACAATGATAACCAATAGAATAACATGTCCAATTGAATCTCTAAAACACAATTCATCTTTAGATCACAACTTGAGACAAGTTACATAAGCTAATTTCACATTATAATTCATAACCTAAATCACATCTCAAGAACAAGTATGATAGGCCTATAATTCATCTTAATTTGATCATAATAACACCATAGATTAGTAATTTAATCAACAACAACCTCAATTGATATTCTTCCATTTAGACCAAACCATCAACAATTACCATAAATAAATTGAAATAAATTTTAATCTAATCAATATAAACCTAAAAATAATTAATAACTCAATCCATAACTTCAATTTCGTAATTGAATTAAACCCATAAGAAAACTCAACTTTTTGAAATATATTTTGAAGGAACCCTTTGGGGAAAGAATCCCAAAGGTTACTAGAACCCATACCTTAATGTTTGTCAACAGTTTTATGGTGAATTCGTCCCTTTCCATCCCCCAAAATCCTATTCCTTTCTAGTCTTCAATGGTGAGTTAAGGTAGAGAGAGAAACAAGAGATAAGGAAGAGAGTTTATTTTGAGAGTTGTCTTTAGGTTAATGAGGGTTGAGGGTATTTATAGTGGGACTTAATAAACTTAATTAGTTTCTCTTTAACCCCAACTAACCCCTATACCACTTAATTAATTAAATGAAATCATTAAAATTTAATAGTGAAATTCGACCCTCACAAACAAGACCCCGATCGACGGGCCATCTATGAGTCGAAGGACAACCCCCCTCCATCCTGCACTCCATCATCTCACTCAGAGAATTTTAAGGTGAGGGCTTCCTCCAATTTGTCTAAGTGTAGGACTATGGTGGCATTGATGCCCCATCGATCCACACACGGACCATAACCTGCACCTCGACACTCCGTCTTTGAGTCCACAGGCTGTGAAGGTAAAGAGACATTCTCATACATATTAAGTGTGGGATGATGGTGGACGCCCCGTTGATCCATACACGGTCCGTCTTCTGTCCCGTCGATAAACACTACCACGCAGTGCTGCATATAAATACAGGGGTCCTCCTCAAGGGACCTTGGTTGGTCCTTGGGAGTCTTACCCGGATCTTTCAACCATGAAAAAACTTGAACACCTATTATCCACCTTTCCACAAATTTTGGTACATTTCCGAATCCTAAAAGTTAGTCAAAAAGGCTAAGTTACACTAACCTCCCTTTGACCCAACTTCCCGGATGATTTGGACGTTTTGGTTCTTAAACATCATAAATGACCTATATTCATTAAAAATGGCCTTAGAAATAGTGTTTAGACTTTATGACACCTATGTTAGGCTTTACAACATGTCTTGGATTTTCAAAGTGTTACACGTTCAACACATAAAGGACATTCAAGTAATGATCATAGATAAGACCTAGGGACTCTAACTAACACCTTAAAAGCCTATCGTGCAATGTTTAGATAGCGTCCCATACCACCACCTAAACTTCATAGAACTTCTCTAAGGCTAATAAGCATCCCACATGATGAGAATAGACAATAACCAACAGAGACTATGATAGCAAGACATGGAATCTGAAGTTCTAACCTACTCCGATGAGGGTGTTCTACTTGCCAATGGTAGAACTTAGACACATCCCATGTAGGCACATGTTTAAGGAATATGAAGGGCATGCTTTGTAATATAGTCTCATTATTTAACTAGAACTACTTCCCTTACCATACTCACTCGGCGCTAGCCTTCTTGCTCATAGAGTAATTCACACATAAGTTTCATATAAAAGGGTTCCATATCTTGTTCATAAACCTATTACATTTACCCTACCAAAAAGGTCCTTTAGGGTTACGTTACAATGGTGACATGAAGCTGATGATGAATTTCCTAAGGACTAATATGATGCTATTCCAGCCAATTAACCTTAAGTCCATCATTCATTTACTTTGAATGATACCATTACAACTTACGACTTCAACATTCATAACCTTACCACTAAGTTCAAGGTTTAACATAAAAGACTCTCTTAACATCATTTAAGTCATCATGTATACTATACTATCAACATAATTATGACCATCATAGTCACATAAAGTCAAGTAGGAATGACATACATCAACCCTAAGACTACACACACAAAGCCACAATCATAGTCGAACATGATCACCTACGTAACATGAATAGAAGAACACATATATGAATTCATATGTAGATAGATATGTTCATGAATCAGATAATCAACTACAAAAATATCCACATTACTTCAAGTATTTTGCCAACAAGTCCATGTTCATCATATTGCATAAAGTAACGCCGACAAGGCCACATTGATTGCAAGTAAAGCACATAACACTGCCACCATAAGTGGACCATCAAATCACAATATAATTAAAGTATAATTAACATCAAAGTAAAGGAAATAGGGCATATTACAACCACATCATCCTCAACACCTCAATCTAATGCCAAATCACCACATTTGATATCCCAATGCCCTTAGCCATGGCCATAACCAACAATTCAACATAATTATAACAATATTTATGAAACTAGATAAAATTACTACATATTCATAAATCCAATACAACATAGATATAAATTAATTACAATTATTATATCATTAGACAGTCTATAGAAATCTACACCATAATTCATATACATTAGGTCAATATCAAGTTACCCATAACTTAGTCAAAATCTAGGGTTCCTGCAATTCATGGGTTCATAGGTAATTTAGGTTTGAATAATAAATAGAATAAAAATTAAATCCATACTAAACGTTTAGAAACAGTTGATGCAACAATCCATGGTAGAATCAAGAAATTGGACAATTCAACTTTGGAAACGATAGAAAACTTCTTGAGTGTTGGGCTCCTTGATGAAGAGAGTTTCAACGATAAAAATCCATAACTTGATGAATATAATTCTTCACATTGATGAAGAATCTTCACTAAATTTGTCTCACCAAGCTGTTCCTTGACTTTGGACATCAATGGAGTCTTATTTAATTTCTAAGGGATTTTAAGGTTTTTGATTTCGAAGAATGAAGTCTTCAATGTGTTTAAGACTTATATAGACATTTAAAATACGCAAAAGACCCTTATGTAACCTAAAATACTATTATTTGGAAGTGAGGTGAAATTACACTTTCACCACTCACTTAACAGTGGCCAGCGCAGAAACACTAACTCCATCGATGTTTGGGCAGTCAATGGACCACTTATCCACAAACGGAACGTCCTGTCCTTCCGTTGTTGAGTTCAAAGACTCACCATGGGTATATTACCTCCCAATACCAAGTCTCCACCAACGACACCCACTGACGGGGCGTCAATTGGCCCAGGAGCCGTCGATTGCCTCCATCATTTGGGGCTGCCTTGGACAGTCTTTGCACCACTTTTTGTGCCCTTCCTCAAGGACCCTTGGATGGTCCTTGGGGATGCTTGAGCGGAGTTTTACAATAAAAACATGTTTGTATACGATTTTATCACCTCTCATATGAATTTCATCCAAAACAAACACGTAAAACGCAACGAAACATGCTTAGACACGCAAGGTTATTTCAAGGCACATCTTTTGAACGTCATTGACGTTCTTGGATGTTTGACCTCCACACATCATGAAACTCGACACACTACCTATATATGCTATAATAAATCAATTAAAGACCTTAAAACCTCATGAATCACACATAAAAACATAAAACCATATATGAGGCACACAAGTGACTTAGTTATCAAACGTCTTAGTCGTCCCTTGACGTTGGACTTCTAATGCACCTAAAATCCTATAAACTGCCTCAATACCACATAATAGACCAATTTAGGACCTTATAACACCATTAAAAACATGTTATTATCTATTTCACCTAATTCACTTTTGGGGTCTTATAGAAATCTTGAAAAAGATTGGTTAGGTGACACATGAGTTGAAGTTGCCTAGTGAATTGGCTTCGGTTCATCCGGTTTCCATGTTTCTATGCTTAAGAAGTGTATTGGTTATTCTGAGTCTATTCTTCCTATTGAGAGTCTTGGTTTAAAGGACAACCTCTCATATGAGGAGGTTTTGGTTCAAATCCTTGATAGACAAGTAAATACGTTATAGAATAACGAGGTATCTTACCTAAAGGTGTTATGGAAGAATCACATAGTTGAGGGTGAAATATAGGAGGCCTAAATGAAGTCCCGTGACTCTCATCTATTTGATAACTAAGGTTAGTTCTTCCTATTAATAATGAACTAATGACTAAAAATTGCTTGATTTTTGGTGATGTTTTGCAAAATGTGCATTTTTATGTCATTACGGTGAAGTTACAGTGAAATTGTGTATATTGACTTGAAAATTGTAATTCTTCTTGCGTTTGAGCATGTTGTGAATTTTGATATGGTAATGTCTTTATGAAATGATATGCAGCATGTTGATAAGTTAAGATTTGGCATAATTGACTCTTTAAAGATATGTGTAGCTCATGTTGTTGTTTTCAGAAGGAAGTTCCTCATGTTGTGACTTTGAGCCTTATATATGTAAAAAATTGATGCTTTTGAGTCATTTGTGTAAATGCCATGATTATGTGTTGGACGATGTAGTCTAACAATCCTTGTGTGGTAACTCAAGTTAATGGTGTATGTTTTTGGTTGGGCTGATACTCTTGAGTCTATCTTTTTGTCCCAAATTATTTTAGTGTCATTCGGGGATGAATGTTCCTTAGGGTGGGGGAATAATGTAACACTCCGGAAGTCTATTCCCTTGACTAGAGCCTCACATTTTGCTATAAGGTTAGGAACACTGTCTTAAAGGCTAAAATAGTGTTAATAAACCATTTAGGAAGTTTTGGAGTCAAGACATGAATAAACGTCCATGATGTCCGTAAACTAGTCTAATTTAACTAGTGAAACATCCTTAGGTTACGGGAAGGTTTAGAGGTGTCGTATGAGGTCTAAAACTTGTAAGTGACTTTAAATAGGTAAAATCATATATATAGAGTAAAAATGTCCTGGTATGACCCCCCAAGGGTCGCCCTAGGGGTCCACGAATGGACCGCAAACTTAGCCTAGCAAGCTGCCTAAGGCAGCAAGAAATTACACATGGGAGGAGTGAGTCCACGTCGCGGACTTTGGAGGATTTTGGGAAAACATCAAGTATGCGTCTTGGGAAGGTAGTGGACTTCAGTGTCTCAAAAATCAAATTGGAAAATCATGCGGCAACAGCTCCACTCGCGGACTTGTTCCCCGACGAAACTCTGAAATTTTGATTTGAAGTTTGACTTCTTTACAGGGTCAACTTAAGTGAGGGTATTTTTAGTATTTTGTTGGGGTCTATATATTGATTTCTATTCAGTTTCCCATTACATTTACCTACTCAGATAATATCCACAAATCAAAACCCAAAAGCTCTTACCTCTCTCTAGTTTCTCTCTCTATTTATTCTCCATTGAAGGAAGAAGAAAGATTGAAGAAGAAGACCAATTTCACTAGGATTGAACTTCAATTTTGAGAATTAATATTCTTAAGGTATGTGTTATTCACTCATGGGATTCCCTTTCCCAAGATTTCCTCTCAAAGTTGATTTCTAAATTCCCCAATTCAAGGGTTTTTCTATTCTAATATTTTTCTTCTAAACTTGAAATTGATGATTGATATTGATTAATTGTGATCACTTATGACTAATTAGGTATATATTGTTGGTTCATTAATGTTAATTTATTGAATTTCATGGTGATTATGTTCCTTTCCCCAATTCCCCAAATGTTGGGTCTTAATTGTAAATCGATGGGAATTTAAGTATGAATTGATCATTAGACTTGTTTTATCTATTCTAATTCATTAATGGATTGCTTAGGGTATTGAATTGTTGGGATTGGAAATATTTATTGAAGAATTTATGATAAACCTTATTCCCCTTAAAAGTAGGTTATGAATTGGTGTTAATTGGATAGTAATGATGCAATTGACCTAGTTCTTGTGTTAATTACTATTGATTGATGTTACTACACCTATTGTTGGATATAATTGGTTGGATGCTGTAAAACAATGAAAATGTCTATTGAAGGAAATTGAGTAAGTCTCTATGATCCTTAACTTTACTTCAATTATGATAACTTGTGATTAGTCTAAGTAGGTGTTGGTATGATGTTGAATTTAAATGTCTTCACTATAGTTTGTGAGGTTTTGGATAATATGTAAATTTTATAAGGACAGTGATAATTTACCCACTTGCCTTATTATGAAGTGATATGTAAATGTGCTAACCTTACCTAAGTGAATTGTAATGAAAGGACAATAGTCATCCAATTCTTATTGAGCTATGATAATGATGATTTATATACAAGGGTAAGACCCTATGACCTACATTAAGCTATGATGATTAATAAAGGTATTAAAGACTTTTCAAAAAGGGACTCTACCTTTGCACCGAGTAAACTAGAGTGAGGAGTGTCCCTTCCCAAATTGGAAAGGTAGAATCACTATTATACTCTTGAGATTGGAGATTATAATGCATGTATAACAAAGAGGATCCCAAATATATCTCCTAGTTCTCAAACTACGTTGCCCCCAGAGGAATACTAGCTAGTGTATCCACGTAGTTGCTATGTTCATGTTCTGTTTCTCTCTTGGCAAGTAGTCCGCCTTCTTTCAGTGTAAGGTTTCATGACACCGGATTCCACATTAGTTCACATGGTCTATGTAGGTTAAGGAAAGATGTTCCCAAAAAGGTAAAATAAACTAAAGGATTGAACTCTAACTAAGATGATCTAAAGGGTTTAACTTAGTCTTGGTAGGGGTATCAGACTCTACCTATACATTGCACTAGTTATCCTTTGGGAAGTCTTGGAGGATGTTCTTACATGCTTATATGCTTATGAATGTAAATGATATGTATATAATGATCTTACATGTTAATGACATTATGTGACGTTGATTACTCTTATAAACATATATTTTGTCTATATGGCTAAAGTATGATATTATAATACTCTTAATGCTATGTTATGTGAAGTTGGACATTGGTTATGATTCTTGATAGGTTTACTTGATTAAGTAAGGTTTTGGGGCTTTGCTTAGTTATTGCACAAGTGAACTTAAAGAGGGTCATGAGTAATGGTTTATTCATGCTTGTTGCCATTATAACTTGATGATAGAGTTACTTTGACTATGTGTTCAATTATATGAAATGCATGTAGATTTGACTATGCCTTGTATTGTTGGCCTTATGATGTATATGCCTATGACTTAAGAAATATGTCTTATTGATTGATATGGTCTTTTTTAATGTGCATAAAGGTTTGCAAAGTAAATTGAAAACTTAATGAATAGTCTTTTTTTAGCATGATTTGATATTACATGTGCATATGGTCTCATACTCAGTACAAGTGGTGTGCTAACCCCATTTCTTCCTTTCCCCCCAACATTATAGGTTCCGGTCATTGAAGGGATTTTGGAAATGACTTTGAAGAAGACTTGGAATTCTTAATCATCCAAGTTGGGTAGGTCCTCACGTTCCGAGGGAAATTCCACTATCAAACTCATGATGTTGCTTTAGTTTTACATACTTTTTGTTCTTTCCATTTAGTTTGGATACTAAAACGTTGTATGCCCTTTATGTGGTCTTATTTCATTGATGTATGGGCTAGACCCAAATTTTTATATTCTTATTAGATGGTTATATGATGAGATGACTATTTGAGACTGTTATATTCTATATATTTATGTGCAATAAAAGTAGAAGACTATGTAATCTTCATATACTAAGGGTATATGTACTCTATCTATATATACTATGTGAAACATAGAGGTCTATGTAAACCGCAACGTAGAAGTAGTAAAAAGTTTTAAATTTCCGCTAATTTTGACTAATGAATGTAATGATGTTAGTTAAGAGGCTAGTCTTAGTCCTCAAAGAGGAGGACGACGCAGGTTATGTTTCAGGGGTAATCCCGGATGTCACAACAATCTACACATGGCACGAGTAGGCTTTGAAGGTACTGGAGTGGGTTCCCTAGGCCTTCCAATACCATTATGTGAATTCCCTTAAATGCATGAATGTTTCCCATAGTATGTCTAGTAATGAACTGTTGCTTGTAGTGTCATGTTGCAAAGGAAATATCCTTACTTAGGGTAATCTTGAGGATCATCTAGGTGTGTATGAAGGTGTTTTATGGGTGGCCGCTTTATGTCTTACTTAGGCGGGTCTTAAGATAACCTTATGTAGAGGGTCTAAATAGTTAAATGGGTTACTTAATGAATATGGTCATATCTTGTGAATTATGGAGTATTACCTTCTTTATTGATAATTGACTTCTATGATATCTTTTATCCTTGGTTTATGAGACCTTTTTAAAATAGCATGAAAAACTTATTTCAACTAAAATGTCTCTTTCTACATGATTTCTTGCATGGTCATCAAACTTAGTGCTTAATTGTACTATTCCATATTTTCTTTTATTTTATACAAAGTGTAGGTGTTGGCAAGTGAGGTTATTGTTAGAATTGAAGTTGGAAACTTAGATATTCTCTCAAGATTTGGGTATGTCTTCATATGACGAGGACAAGATATTTATTCTAGTTTCTTGTTCATTTAGAAATTGTATAAGACATTGTACTCTTCTTTAAATGTAAGAGTTGCGTCCCTATTTTGAGATTATATTTGTTGTATGTTCACCAATATGAGGCTAGTATTCCTTTGGTTATAAAAAGTGTTCTCCGAATACTTATGATTTCTTTAAAAAGTTTTTAATTTCCACACCATTTTATGAAAATACGATGAATGAATGCTAAGGGCTTGTATAAGACCTCTAAGAGGTTGAATATGCAGGGTTATGACTCTATATTTCTCATGGGTCATGACAAATTTTGTATTAGAGCATAAGGTTATGAAATGGTATTTAGGGTTCAAAGTCTCATCAGTTCATGTCTAGTAGAGTCTTGTTCATCGATGTGAGTAGCGACACATATATTAACGGGAGGCTATAGGATGAGTAAGGTTTCACTTTCTTTATTACACTTGAAGTCTTGACATAGAGTTGAGTTTTATAAGTGTGTTATCCTAATCTCTTATCTAGTCTTAATAGGATATGAATGCAAGAACGACTCCCGGAAGAAAAGTGGATGAAGAAGTAGTGAATGAGAGAATTCCTCCCAAGCTGATCAAGTACTTCAAGGTGAAAAAGTTCTGATACTTGATCAAGGGATTGAGGTTATGGTGGTTCCCCCGGACATGCATAAAGATAAGTGTAGAGGGTCTCTTCTTACCCTAGCCTGAGCAATGACGACTCATCAAATAAAGATGTGGGGCCTAGGGTGAATTCTATTGAGAGTACTATGAACTCTAAGTTTAGGGATTTTGTAAGGATGAATCCTCCTACATTTCTTGGCTCTAAAGGGGGAGAGGATCTCCAAGTATTCTTGGATGAGGTTTATAAGATAGTTCATGCTATGAGTGTGTATTCTAGGGAGAAGGCGGAGTATGCTTAATACCAATTGAAAGAGGTTGCTCAAATGTTGTACACACAATGGAAGGACAATATGCCAATAGAATAAGGTCCTATAGAGTAGGAAGAGTTTAATGAAGAATTCTTAGAAAAGTACTTTCACCGTTAGAAGAGGGAGGTTTTGAATGAGGAGTTTCTAATTATTAGGCAAGGTAATGTAAATTTGGAGGAGTATTCCTTGAAATTTAACTTGTTGACTAAATATTCTCCATATTAAGTGTCTAATCCTAAATATGAGTTGAGTAGATTTTTGAGAGGTGTTTTTGATATAGTGAAGGAAGATGTTGTGCGGCAATGCTCTATGATAACATGAGTCTATCTACTCTATATTGTGTTGTCTCAATCTATTGAAGAGTCTAAGCTTGAGAGGAGAGGTAGAGATGTGAAGAGGGGAAGAAGTGATTAGAAAGGTTAATCTAGGTTTAAGAAGAGGGATCCACATCAAGATGTTCCTAGTGCTCCTTTGGCTAACTATAAGAAAGGTGGTGGTTTCCAACTTGATAATCCTACTTGCTCAATTTATGGAAAGAAACAGTTTAGTAAGTGTATCGCTGGTACTAGTAGATGCTATGGATGTGGGAATAATGTTCACAAGGTGAGAGATAGTCCTACTGTTGCTACTATACGAAGAGATTTAAAGCAAGCTCCTTATATTGGTACGATTGTTTGTGAACAAAAAAGAATCATTTATATGTTCTTCAAGCTAACAAAGAAGAAAATATGGATGAAGGTGTCATAAGTTATAATTCCTTTTTGTCTTATGATGGGATCTTGTGGTGTTGGGTCATTATAATTTGAGATGGGTTGCTCCCAATTGTGGGGGTGTATTGAATAGTTGGGTAAATGAGATTTTGTCCCTTCTATTCTATTCTATTCAAGATTAAGATTTAGAATTTCCTACTAGTATGTTGCATATTTTTGGGAGTCTTAGTAAAAAAAGTTTCCTTGATCCCCTTATTATATTGCATGTTTCATGAGTTTATGGTTATATGCTAAAAATGAGCTTTATTGCCTTTATCCTTTATGTTGGTGTGCCTCTACGATAAATTGTATAAATGTTGCATGAGTTGATTTATCAGCACGCCTATATGTGATCCTGCAAATGTTGCATAAATGTTTTTTATGAGAAATTGGAATGATGTGCTTAAAAATGATGTAGTAATATGGTATAATATGGAGATGAAAATTCCTCCAAATGTGAAAAGAGAAATGTGGAGTATTAATACATGATGAGTTGTAGACGTTAGTTCCAACCTTCTTGTTGTGTTTTGAGTCTATAGGTGTGAATTTGATGTTCCTCCTAGGTATGTATATTGAATATATTGTTGAATGTATGATGGTGGGCTTCTACTGTTGAGTCTTTACCTCTTGAAATTGTTTGAAGTATTTTAGTGTCATTCGAGGCGAATGTTCCCAAGTGGCGGAGAATGTAACTACCCTCAAATGAACCAGGATGAACTAGATCCTCACAAGAATTTCTTGAGTTAAAAACTTTCTAAATTAATGATAAATAGCATCTAATGTCTTGATTGAGTGTTTTGAGGTGAAACACCAATGAACGACCAAGACGTTTAAAAACTAATATTTTGTGTGCTAGTGTGTCCTTGTGTGTTGTTCACGTTTTGGTGTGCCGTTTCATTCTGAACTGATGGTAGGTGATTTAGCTGTATCATTTCCAAAAATGTACTCGTCTAGTGAAGAGCCTATTATGTTTCATGAATAGGTATTGGGGGTACATAGGCATCACAATTCCCAATATTGAGTAATATTGGGCATACTAGAAAATAATGGCTTAAAAAGGTGTTAGCCAATTCTCTAAGTATTAACATGCTTGTTTAAGAAATGTACCTGCAATAAAGAACCTAAGCTAAAAATCTTCATTTTCATCGCTCACAAATTAGGTACGAGGCATCAAAGTGTCAAACCTAGGTACCAGAGCACATGTTCATTTAAAATGATCATGTAGAGTAAGCAGTGACCAAGGATATAGTGAGTATCCTTGGGACAACAAGTAATGAGAAGCAACACATGTGCAAGTACATGTGCAACCCATGTGCAAGAATTCAGTTAGGGTGGTTAGGGCGGTTAGGGGCAGACACACATGTGGGGGTCAATCCATGTGGGGTTGAGCTTCCTAACAAACTGTAGGATCCAACTCACATACCTAACTAGATAACTAACCTAGGACTAACGGAAATAAACTAACTAGTGCAGCCGACTACCTAACACCTAACCGGGTGACACTAACCAAGTAACTAAGTCAAGAAACATCCTAGTACCCAATCTAGGATGGTCCTAAAGGGTTGGTTATGGTCCTAGTGACTTGGGCGTAGTTTAGTAATTACCCTAGGTAACTTAATTAATTAAATTAATAACTTAATTAATTAATTTTAATGGTAAAAACGAAATCCTTACAATAGACAAGTAATTAACTAAGAAACATCCTAGTACCTAACCTTAGATGGTCCAAAGGGTTGTTTATGGTCCTAACAACTTAGGGGTACTTTAGTAATTACCTAGGTTACTTTATTAATTAAATTAGAAACTTAATGAATTTAATTGGTCAAAATCGAAACCACTAAGCAATTTCCAGACTTTGGTTAAGTCAAGTGTTCTTCTAATTGTAGTTAATTTAGGAGGGGCTTTTTAGTAAATTAGATAATTCATTTATTAATTAAGTTAATTAGTCTAATTTAAATTACTGAATATTTAGTTCCTAGACCTATACTCATGAAAATTTACTAAAAAACGCACGACCAAAAAGTAGTAAAGAACGTAGGAAAAACATAATTTCTCCTTAGATGATTTCAAGAAGTTCTTCAAAGTTTCCTGAAAAAGTGCAAGGTGATCTTCGTAGATTCAATTCTACATAAAGTATGGGTTTTATATCATTGAATAATTTATCCAAAAGGAATTTCAAACATTTTTGCAATCATGAATATCGAAACGAGGGTTGTTCCCAATAAATCGTATGTTGATTCTCCCTAGTTCTCCCGATTTCCGATTCTTGCAAGTTGTATGGTGTGAATTTAGAGTATTTTGTCGGTATGTGGTGTTAACTGATTATTATGTGTATGTTTCAATGATTTTATTGTCGAATGAAACATACATGTTAGATCCGCATGCTTAGGGTGTTATCTACATTAAAAATAAGTGTTGCAATGCCTACTTGTGTTCGAGAAGATAAAATTGTTATAAGTGTTCATTTAATTGTCTCATATGCTAATCTAAGGATAAAATTTTGATTGTTTATCATGAAAGTTCATTAAAATGTATTTATGAAGCGATTGGCATGGTTAGTGACATCGTTATTACAAGTATCTATGAAATTGTAATTTATGCCAACATATTGGCCAGCAAAACTATGTCCAACATATTATTTTCAAAACATGTAAATTCATACCAATCTCTACATCAATGAACTCATAACATAGTATAAGTAGTTATAACTTTCATAAATAATTGTACAAAACTACCAATAAACGTTGAACAAGTTAAGGTGAGTAATGAAATAACTAAAAGCTTAAGTTATGAAATGACCTAATATAGAGTGTTAAAAGAAGTGAGAAAAGTCTCAATTACACTTAAACGATTATGTCAAAGATACTCACATAAGAGGGTGCTAGAGTCCGTGAGACAAGTATCACTCGCACTGTGATGAAAATGTAAGACCTAAGTTCATATTCATCAAGCAAAGAAAGGGATGACTAGTCATTCATAGAGTTAAGTAAATCTCATAAGTAGAAGAAAGCTTTCATAATGTTTAAGTCAAACTCTAAGAGATAAGAAAGTAAAGCAAATCTGAGCTTAGCACCGATACACTAGCCATGAGCTTGTGACAACACATATAAGTCTCATGAGACGATCCTACAACCAAGGTGTAAAAGTAGTCTCCGTATGTCGCCAAGTCTTCGAACTATGTTTGCCAACATATGGGTACTAGCCGATGGAAGCCTCTTACCAAGAATGCTAGCATTTTGGTTTCACTTTGTCCGATGATTCCACCTCTTTTCGGTATGGGGAAGACACCGGATTTCATGTTGAGCTCACATGATCTATGTCGGTTATATCTTAGGAAAGTATCTGGTTCACTTTAGCCGTGAACCCTCTTTTCGGTGTAGGGAAGACACTGAATGGGTTGCACTTTATCGGTTGAACCCCCCTTTTAGGTGTGGAGTAGACACAGAACTTGGTTCACTTTAATCGGTGAATCACCTATTTTCGTTGTGGGGGAGACACAGATTTCATGTTAGCTTGCATGATCTACTTCCATAAAGAATTTTGTAAAGAAAGTAAGAATGAATGAAAGTAGCATGTTCATAGTGAACAAAAGATCAAAGAAGTCGAAATGTAAGTTCAATGTGAACTAACAAAGTAAGATCTCAAGAATATCAAGAACAAGTTTTCATAAGAATGAAGTTTTAACAAGTTATGGGTATAGCCAATAAAGATTGGCTTATAATGACTTCTTATATCATGCCAATAAAGGGGAGCAAAACGTATTGGCCAATCAATGCCCCAATATCCTTATACTATGAAAACAACCACATAATGGTCATAGCTAATAAAGAGTGACTTATAAAGATTTATGCCATTTAACAAGATTAGAAGATATAACTTGTACGTAAGGTAGCCAAATCATTTCTTGAGTCTTTTGGATTACTTACTCGATTCATTATAGGTATGGGACTATAATGATCATTGCACTTGTAAGTAAGACAAGAATAAAATAGATCATTGAACTACACAATAGATAGAAGAAAAGACTGAAAAATAATCTAAGTATCGGAAAAGAGCTTTTTTTTAGGGGAGCAAAAATATAATTTTCTGTTTAAGTTGTTCTAAAAGTATGATCATGATTCCAAGGTCTTATGTTCATAAAGAAAATGAGTTGTATGCTTTAAATGCATGAGAATATGTCATATTCATAGCATAAATGTGAAGTAATGATTTAAGAAAGTAAAGAGATTTAACTTTCCAGAAACCGCATGTTGCTTTAGGAAGAATTTTCCTTGATCATGCATAAACATTATGTGTTATATGGACACACCCATCCTTCGTACAAGTGTGTAGTAACCCCATATATTATTACTATTTAAATGGGTGCAAGTTCTAGAGATTGAATATTTGACGAAGTAGATTGGATTAGCAATCTTCAGACATTTGGTAGGACTTGTTGAGTACGAGGATGCTACAGTTTATTATTATTCTAGATATAGTACATTAGACATAGCATGTGGATGTTGTCCCTAGCGTTTTCTTTCAAATAATTGTTCTAAGCTTTTGTATTAAGGCCATTTGTCAAGCAATTATTATTATTATTATTATTATTATTATCTATTTCGATTGTTTAATCTTAAATGGATGATTGCTTTATTTTGATCCATAGTATATCACTCTTATGCATTAGTTATATGAAGTCTAAGTATACTTCATTGAGTTTAAAAAAAGTTCTAAATTTTCTCCAAATTTAACTGTATGAGTGTGATGAAAGCTAAGAAGAGGCTTGTCTGTCATCTCTGAGAGGTTAATGACGATGGTCGCGTTCGGTTCTAGAATTCGGGTGTGACAAACTTGGTATCAGAGCATAAGGTTAAATTACCTAGGAACTAAGTCTCAACACTACCACGTTGCGTAGTTTCAATTTTATGGTTGTGAAGTGCACCACAATAATGACTTAGAGACTCTGTGATGTTAGGAATATTTCATTCTTCTACTCTTTATGTTGGGGTCTAGATCTTTGACGAGGCACAAGTTTGGAATAGGCCTAAGTTCAAGATGGGGCACAAGCACTCAAGTAATCCTGCTCCTTGTAAGAACACTAATTCCAAGGAGGGCAATGATAGAAATGCCTAGCGTGATAGAAAGTCACATGACAAGTGTGGTCATTCGCATTGAGGTGAGTGCATGGTAGGTTATAATGGATGCTATGGGTACAGTAAGAGTGGGAACGTGGTTAGGCATTTCCGAAATGCGCCGAATCAAGCCAAGGTAGATATTCAGCTTCGGCCTAATCCCACTGCTGCATCCGAACCACCCAAGAGAAACCAGTTCTATGCGTTGAAAGGAAGAGAGGAACAAGAGTAGTCCCCGGATGTGGTTACTGATAACTTTTTTGTCTTTTCCTTTCCTGTTTATGCATTATCAGATTCGGGATCTACCTTGTATTTTGTTAGTCCTTTAGTAGCTAGTAAATTTGACTTGCTTTATGATATCTTACATGAACCATTTCGAGTAAGTACTCCCATAGGAGACATTGTTAGGGCCGAAAGAGTATATAGAGATTGCCCAATAACTGTTCTCAATAAAGTTATTCATGTTGATCTAATATGATTAACCATGCCTTATTCTGATATAATTTTGGGTATGGATTGGCCTCATATATGCTATGCTATCATAGACTATCGAAACAGGGTTGTAAGGTTTTAGTTGCCAAATGAGTTAGAGTTAAAATGGGAAGGGCGTGGTTTAAATCCAACAAGCCAAATAGTTTCCAATCTTATTGTAACGACCTGTTTAGTCGTTTGAGCAGCAGATTGTAATACGGGAAAAACTGGCTGAGACGACGTGTGTCCCGACGGACCGTCGTGGTCACGACGGCCCGTCGAGGAGGTGCCGTCCCATGACACTTAGAATTCTTCAAATTGGATATTAAAATCGACTCTCTGTAAATTGTGACGGACCTGCAGGACGTGCCGTCACATACACGACGAACCGTCGTGAGTTCCGTTGCAAAACACTTCAACTTTTGAGAATTTGGTGCAAGAAATGAGTTTCTGACCGTCATGACGGAGGTGCAGGACGGACCGTCACAGGGGTGACGGGCCGTCACGGACCACCTGGAATTTGGGAGGTGGCGACGGCCATCGTGACGGACCGTCGCAGGCACGACGGCCCGTCACAGGCTGCGCAATCCCAGGCAGTTTAGGAATTCTCCACACGTTTTAAGGGTCGTTTTTGACTATTCTTTCCTTAATTATAAAGATTGAGGGTTAACATTAATAAGTCTAATTACTTAGGGGTTAAAAGGGGTAACCTTAAGTGAATTAGTGGGGTTTATTGTCCTTTTTCACACTTAATTATATGATTAATTAGGGTAAAAGAAAGAGGTTTTGAACATAAGAAAACAAAAGAGAAAGACAAGAAAGAGAGAGAGGGCAGTCGATCAAAGGGGAGAAAACAAGCTTGGGAATTTCTTGTTGATTTCCATTCTTCGGTGGAGGTAGGTTATGGTTTATGTTACGATATTCGTAGTGAACTCTTAATAGTGAATGTTATGTGTTGATAGTATTGTAAACCCTGCTATATGCTTAAATTGTATGCTTGCATGATTATGATTACGAAATTGTGATGAATTAACAAAGCATGATGAAACTATTGAATCCCAAATCTTGAAAGGACCCTAATTCGCTTGATATATTATATAATAAGATTGATGATGCCTTAGTATGAAAGAAGGCTTGATAAATTATATAATGATAATGAGGATGCCTTAGTATAAAAGAAGGCTTGATGAATTAGGGGATCGGGTGCCACGTTCCGGTACCAGGATAGAATGAATATGAGGATCGGAGTGTCACGTTCCGACACCGGGATAGAATATGAGGATCGGGTGCCACGTTCCGGTACCAGGATAGAATGAATATGAGGATCAGAGTGTCACGTTCCGACACCAGGATAGAATATGAGGATCGGGTGCCACGTTTCGGTACCAGGATAGAATGAATATGAGGATCGGAGTGCCACGTTCCGGCACCAGGATAGAAATAGAGGAGCGGAGTGTCACGTACCGACACAAGAGGAAGAAAGATAATGAATCTTGAAAGATAATGAATATACTCAATCTAATGAACTTAATTCCCAAATGAGTATGGTATTGAGGCTTGAGTCCTCATGTGTGAACTTGACGGTAATTGTTAATGATAAAGTAATTGCTGTTGCTACATGTTGAGTATTGTAGTTAATTTACATTATTATTGATATATATTGTTCCCTATTTTGAGTTAGCCGATGATATCTACTCAGTACGTGTGGTTGTACTGACCCCCTACTTTTTGCTTTCCTCTTTGTTATTTGTGTTATGCAGCAAACGTTCTGTCAACAACACACCAGTAACTCGGGCCAGATTTCGTCATATACCGGATCTCAGGGTGAGCTAACGCTTCTAGCTTGGACTGGATCTCTTCTATAAGTCTTGATGCCTTGACTTCCGGCATGGACTAGTTTCTTATGTAATTTTAGCTTCTTAGATAGTCTTAGATAGTTAGTTTAGCAATTTGATCATAGATGTTCTTGTGATGATGACTTCCAGATTTTGGGGATGATAATAATAGTTGAGTTATTTTATTTATGAGTTCAAGTCTTCCGCATTATTTCTGTTGATATTATATTGAAATGTTAAGGTTTAGATGGGTTGGTTCGCTCACATAGGAGGGTAAATGTGGGTGCCAGTCGCGTCCCCGAATTGGGTCGTGACAGACTTGGTATCAGAACATTAGGTTCGTTGGTCTCATCACACAAGAACAGGTCTAGTAGAGTCTTAAGGAACGGTAGGGGGACGCCTTTACTTTTCCTTGAGAGGCTATAAGACTTTAGGAAAATTCCATTCTTTCATTCTTTCTTTCGTGCTACTACTTGAGTCCAATTGGTATCTAGGTGATACAAATTGGTATCTGACCATCTTCACTCTATTTCGCAGATGGTTAGAACTAGAGCAACGACCGCACCAGCAGCAACTACGGCACGACAAGAAGCGTCTAAGCCAGCCACTGGGGCTGTGGCTCGAGGAAGAACAGCGGCAAGAGGCCGTGGGAGAGGTCGTGGGAGGACGTCCTCTAGAGGAAGAGGACGAGCCCCTAGCCCATCTGATACTAGGGCGGCGACTCCTCCACCGACGAGGAGGTAGTAAGAGAGGGTGAGGAAGGGGAAAATGAACAAGTGCAAAATGAGGAATTGCCACCCCAACCTACCCCAGAGATGATCAACCAGGTACTTGCTTATCTTAGAGGGTTATCCGATCAGGGACAGGCTCCTCCAGTGGTTTCTGCACCAAACACTCCGGTTTCAGAGATACGATATGCGGCTACTATGGCTCCCCGCATGGATGCAACATTGGGAATAGGCACATTTCCACGTCTGACTACTGGGCCTATTATGACAAACGATCAACATGAACTTTTTAGTAAGTTCTTGAAATTGAAACCTCCAGTCTTCAAGGGTGCAGAATCTGAGGATGCTTATGATTTTCTGGTTGATTGTCATGAGCTACTACACAAGATGGGGATAGTAGAACGGTTTGGCGTTGAGTTCGTTAGCTATCAGTTCCAAGGGAACGCCAAAATGTGGTGGCGTTCACATGTGGAGTGTCAACCAACAGAGGCACCACCAATGACTTGGGAATCATTCTCTACCCTGTTTATGGAGAATATATCCCAAGGACTTTGAGAGATAGAAAGAGGGATGAGTTCTTGAGTCTGGAGCAAGGTAGAATGACGGTTAATGCATACGAGGCTAAATTTCGCGCACTATCCAGATACGCCACCCAACTCTGTTTCAGTCCACAAGAACGGATCCGCCGTTTTGTGAAGGGGTTGAGGTCAGAATTGCGGATTTCAGCCTTACAGATAGCGGCAACAACAACATCCTTCCAAGAGGTGGTAGACTTGTGATAGAGGTGGAAGGAGTGAAACCGGATGACTTCACCACAACGTCTACATCAAAGAGGTTTCAAAGGGGAGGTGAGTTTAATGGTTCTCACTCTAGAGGACAGAGCTCCGGAGGTTACGCAAGTCGACCAATTCAGTCTTCACTACAGACTGTAGTTGGGGGTCCACCTCAGAACGGTCAACACTTCTCTGAGAGGCCGATGCGTGAACCCAGAGAATGTTATGGATGTGGAGAGATTGGACACATTAAGAGGTATTGTCCAAACCAGAGTTACAGAACCCCATTGGCTAGAGGTAGGGGTGGTAATGGTAGAGGTCGTTATTCTGGAGGGCGTGGTGGCCGAGGTAATGGTGGTCACCAGAACGGCAGAGGTGAAGGGCAAAACGGAGCCACTACTACACAACATGGTAGGGGCAACGGATAGACAAATAATGGGGCTCATTGCTACGCTTTCCCTGGGAGATCTGAAGCGGAGGCGTCTGATGCTGTTATCACAGGTAATCTTTTGGTTTGTGATTGCATGGCATCTGTATTATTCGACCCTGGCTCCACATTTTCTTATGTATCTTCCTCATTTGTTAATGGTCTGAATTTACATTGTGAATTGCTTGACACGCCTATTCGTGTTTCTACTCCGGTGGGTGAGTCTGTGGTAGTTGAAAAGGTATATAGGTCTTGTTTGGTGAATTTTGTGGGGAGCAACACTTATGTAGACTTGGTTATTCTAGAAATGGGTGACTTTGATGTAATTCTGGGTATGACTTGGCTTTCTTCTCCGAATTTTGCGATTTTGGATTGTAATGCTAAAACTGTGTGACGTTAGCCAAGCCTGGGGCAGATCCGTTAGTGTGGGAGGGCGACTACACTTCCAATCCGGTGAGTATCATCTCCTTTCTTCGTGCTAAGAAAATGGTGAGTAAAGGGTGTTTAGCTTTCTCGGCACATCTCAAGGATGACACTACTCAAGTACCTTCGATTGAGTCAGTTTCGGTAGTCTGTGAGTTTTTGGATGTGTTTCCTGCAGATCTTCCTGGTATGCCACCAGATAGGGATATTGACTTCTGTATCGATCTTGAACCGGGTACTCGCCCCATTTCTATACCTCCTTATAGAATGGCTCCCGCGGAGTTAAGAGAGTTAAAGGCTCAACTTCAAGAATTGTTGATAAAGGCTTCATTAGACCAAGTGCATCTCCTTGGGGTGCTCCGGTGTTATTTGTGAAGAAGAAGGATGGGAGTTTCCGAATGTGCATAGATTACCGACAGTTGAACAAAGTAACTATTAAGAACAAGTACCCCATTCCTCGCATTGATGACTTGTTCGATCAGTTACAAGGTGCTGTGTCTTCTCAAAATTGACTTGAGGTCCGGTTATCACCAATTGAAAATACGAGCAACGGATGTGCCAAAGACTGCTTTTCGAACTAGGTATGGGCATTATGAATTTGTGGTAATGTCATTTGGTCTTACGAATGCCCCTGCTGCCTTCATGAGCTTGATGAACGGGATTTTCAAGCCATACTTGGACCTCTTTGTGATTGTGTTTATTGATGATATACTGATACTCCAAAAGTAAGAAGGAACATGAGGAGCATTTGAGAATGGTGTTAGAGTTGTTGAGGCAGAAAAAGCTTTATGCGAATTCTCCAAGTGTGAGTTTTGGCTAGATTCAGTGTCCTTCTTGGGGCACGTGGTTTCTAAGGAAGGAGTGATGGTAGATCCTTCTAAGATTGAAACAGTGAAAAATTGGGTAAGACCCACTAATGTGTCAGAAATACGGAGTTTTGTTGGGTTAGCTAGCTACTACCGCCGATTTGTCAAGGGATTCTCTTCTATTGCTTCCCAATTGACGAACTTGACTAAGCAAACACGTTCCATTTGTATGGTCGGACGAGTGTGAGGAAAGCTTTCAGAAACTCAAGACTTTGTTGACTACCGCGCCTATCCTTACCTTGCCGGTAGAGGGTAAGAACTTCATTGTCTATTGTGATGCATCCTATTCGGGTTTGGTGCAGTGCTAATGCAAGAGAAGAACGTGATCGCTTATGCTTCAAGACAATTAAAAGTGCATGAACGTAACTATCCAACTCATGACTTGGAATTGGCCGCGGTAGTATTTGCACTAAAGCAATGGAGACACTACTTGTATGGGGTTAAGTGTGAAGTCTACACGGACCATCGTAGCCTACAGTATGTATTCACTCAGAAAGACTTGAACTTGAGGCAGAGGAGATGGATGGAACTACTGAAGGACTACGACATCACTATCTTGTATCATCCGGGAAAAGCAAATGTTGTGGCAGATGCTTTGAGTAGGAAGGCCGGAAGCATGGGAAGTCTAGCTCATTTGCAAGCTTCTAGACGCCCATTGGCTAGAGAAGTGCAGATTTTGGATAATGACCTTATGAGGTTAGAAATAAACGAGAAGGGAGGATTGTTAGCTTGTGTAGAGGCAAAATCCTCTTTCCTTGATCAGATTAAGGGGAAACAGTTTGATGATGAGAAACTAAGGCGAATTCGAGATAAAGTGTTGCAAGGAGAGGCTAAGGAAGCAATAATCGATGGGGAAGGTGTTTTGAGGATTAAGGGAAGAGTATGTGTACCCCGCGTCGATAATTTGATCACCACTATTCTGACAGAGGCTCATAGTTCCGGATATTCTATACATCCTGGTGCAACCAAGATATACCGCGACCTAAAGCAACACTTCTGGTGGAGAAGAATGAAGCGAGATATTGTTGAGTTTGTGGCCAAATGTCCAAATTGTCAACAAGTAAAGTATGAACACCAGAGGCCCGGAGGAACACTTCAGAGAATGCCCATTCCTGAATGGAAGTGGGAGAGAATCGCGATGGACTTCGTGGTTGGTCTTCCAAAGACATTGGGTAAGTATGACTCTATTTGGGTGATTGTTGATAGGTTAACTAAGTCTGCTCACTTCATTCTGGTCAAGGTGACCTACAATGCAGAGAAGTTAGCCAAAATCTACATCTCAAAAATCGTTCGGTTGCATGGAGTTCCACTCTCAATCATATCAGATAGAGGTACGCAGTTTACTTCTAAGTTTTGGAGAACATTGCATGCAGAATTAGGTACTAGGTTGGACCTTAGTACGGCGTTTCACCCTCAGACGGATGGTCAGTCTGAGCGAACGATTCAAGTGTTGGAGGACATGCTTCGTGCGTGTGTGATAGAGTTTGGTGGCCATTGGGATAGCTTCTTACCGTTGGCAGAGTTTTCGTACAATAATAGCTATCACTCCAGTATCGACATGGCTCCATTTGAAGCATTGTATGGGAGGAGGTGTAGATCTCCCATTGGGTGGTTTGATGCATTTGAAGTTAGACCTTGGGGGACTGATCTGTTAAGAGATTCTATGGAGAAAGTAAAAGCTATTCAAGAAAAGCTTTTGGCGGCTCAAAGTAGACAAAAGGAGTATGCAGACCGGAAGGTTAGAGACTTGGAGTTCATGGAAGGTGAACAAGTCTTGTTGAAGGTTTCACCCATGAAAGGGGTGATGCGGTTCGGAAAAAGGGGTAAGTTAAGTCCAAGGTATATTGGACCATTTGAAGTGCTTAAGCGAATAGGGGAGGTGGCTTATGAATTAGCCTTGCCCCCAGGGCTATCCGGAGTGCATCCGGTGTTTCATGTGTCCATGTTGAAGAAATACCACGGAGATGGAAACTACATTATCCGTTGGGATTCAGTTTTGCTTGATGAGAACTTGACTTATGAAGAGGAACCGGTTGCTATATTAGATAGAGAAGTTCGCAAGTTGAGGTCGAGAGAGATTGCATCCATCAAAGTTCAATGGAAGAATCGACCGGTTGAAGAGGCTACTTGGGAGAAGGAGGCAGATATGCAAGAAAAATACCCACATCTGTTCACAGATTCAGGTACTCCTTCTCGCCATTGTTTTTCTTCTTTTGATCGTTCGGGGACGAACGATGGGTAAATTGGTATCTATTGTAACGACCTGTTTAGTCGTTTGAGCAGCAGATTGTAATACGGGAAAAACTGGCTGAGACGACGTGTGTCCCGACGGACCGTCGTGGTCACGACGGCCCGTCGAGGAGGTGCCGTCCCATGACACTTAGAATTCTTCAAATTGGATATTAAAATCGACTCTCTGTAAATTGTGATGGACCTGCAGGACGTGCCGTCACATACACGACGAACCGTCGTGAGTTCCGTTGCAAAACACTTCAACTTTTGAGAATTTGGTGCAAGAAACGAGTTTCTGACCGTCATGACGGAGGTGCAGGACGGACCGTCACAGGGGTGACGGGCCGTCACGGACCACCTGGAATTTGGGAGGTGGCGACGGCCATCGTGACGGACCGTCGCAGGCACGACGGCCCGTCACAGGCTGCGCAATCCCAGGCAGTTTAGGAATTCTCCACACGTTTTAAGGGTCATTTTTGACTATTCTTTCCTTAATTATAAAGATTGAGGGTTAACATTAATAAGTCTAATTACTTAGGGGTTAAAAGGGGTAACCTTAAGTGAATTAGTGGGGTTTATTGTCCTTTTTCACACTTAATTATATGATTTTAGGGTAAAAGAAAGAGGGTTTGAACATAAGAAAACAAAAGAGAAAGAACAGAAATAGAGAGAGGGCAGTCGATCAAAGGGGAGAAAACAAGCTTGGGAATTTCTTGTTGATTTCCATTCTTCGGTGGAGGTAGGTTATGGTTTATGTTACGATATTCGTAGTGAACTCTTAATAGTGAATGTTATGTGTTGATAGTATTGTAAACCCTGCTATATGCCTAAATTGTATGCTTGCATGATTATGATTACGAAATTGTGATGAATTAACAAAGCATGATGAAACTATTGAATCCCAAATCTTGAAAGGACCCTAATTCGCTTGATATATTATATAATAAGATTGATGATGCCTTAGTATGAAAGAAGGCTTGATAAATTATATAATGATAATGAGGATGCCTTAGTATAAAAGAAGGCTTGATGAATTAGGGGATCGGGTGCCACGTTCCGGTACCAGGATAGAATGAATATGAGGATCGGAGTGTCACGTTCCGACACCAGGATAGAATATGAGGATCGGGTGCCACGTTCCGGTACCAGGATAGAATGAATATGAGGATCGGAGTGTCACGTTCCGACACCAGGATAGAATATGAGGATCGGGTGCCACGTTCCGGTACCAGGATAGAATGAATATGAGGATCGGAGTGCCACGTTCCGGCACCAGGATAGAAATAGAGGAGCGGAGTGTCACGTACCGACACAAGAGGAAGAAAGATAATGAATCTTGAAAGATAATGAATATACTCAATCTAATGAACTTAATTCCCAAATGAGTATGGTATTGAGGCTTGAGTCCTCATGTGTGAACTTGACGGTAATTGTTAATGATAAAGTAATTGCTGTTGCTACATGTTGAGTATTGTAGTTATTTACATTATTATTGATATATATTGTTCCCTATTTTGAGTTAGCCGATGATATCTACTCAGTACGTGTGGTTGTACTGACCCCCTACTTTTATGCTTTCCTCTTTGTTATTTGTGTTATGCAGCAAACGTTCCGTCAACTTCAACATACCAGTAACTCGGGCCAGATTTCGTCATACCGGATCTCAGGGTGAGGCTAACGCTTCTAGCTTGGACTGGATCTCTTCTATAAGTCTTGATGCCTTGACTTCCGGCATGGACTAGTTTCTTATGTAATTTAGCTTCTTAGACAGTCTTAGATAGTTTAGTTTAGCAATTTGATCATAGATGTTCTTGTGATGATGACTTCCAGATTTTGGGGATGATAATAATAGTTGAGTTATTTTATTTATGAGTTCAAGTCTTCCGCATTATTTCTGTTGATATTATATTGAAATGTTAAGGTTTAGATGGGTTGGTTCGCTCACATAGGAGGGTAAATGTGGGTGCCAGTCGCGTCCCCGAATTGGGTCGTGACACTTAAAGACGACAAGATGTTATCTACGGGGTTAGGAACCGATGAGAACCTTTCTTACGAAGAGGTTTTCATCGAAATTTAATATCGTCAAGTGAAAAGGTTGAGTGACTAGGAGTTTGCTACCGTTAAGGTGTTATGGAGGAACCACCTTGTAAATGGAGAAACATGGGAGGCCGAGGCGGATATGAGATCCCGTTACCCTCACTTATTCAGTTCTTGAGGGTAGAAATACCCTTCCTTAGTACAATTTCGTTAATGAAACTCTAAATCTTAGTGCATTAGGCGGTTTTGGTGTTCTAAGTCCATAACTGTGTGTTTTATACTTGCACTATATGAGTTAATATGAGTTCAGGCTTTCATTCATGTCGCTATTTTTTTTATAGCGTTTGCGTGATTTATGTACAACATGAGTGTGATATGCATTGAGTTAATGTAAGATTGAGAATGAAATTCCTCAATGTCAGATATGAAGCTTTAGATAAGATTTGAGTAATATGCATCATCCAGAGTAAGTGTGATTAGAAATTCACAAAGAGTAAAGTTTCAAGTATGTTAAAGTGTTCTCAAAATTACCCTCTTTGATATAAAATGATGTGTAGTGTCATTCGAGGACGAATGTTTCTAAGGGAGGGGGGGATAATGGAACATTCAAGAAAATATTCTCGTCTAGTGAAGAGACTATTAAGTTTTAAGAATAGTTATTGGGGGTAAATAGGCATTCCAATGACCAATATTGAGTAATATTGGGCATATTAGAAAATATTGACTTAAAAAGGTGTTAGCCAATTTTCTAAGTATTAACAAGATTGTTTAAGAAATATACCTGGAATAAAGACCCTAAGCTAAAAATCTTCATTTACATCGCTCACAAATTAGGTACGATACAATTAAGTTTCAAGCCTAGGTACCATAGCACTTGATCATTTAAAATGATCATGTAGAGTAAGCAGTGCCCAAGGATATAGTAAGGATCCTTGGGACAATAAGAAATGAGAAGCAATATATAAGACTCGGAAAATGACCTAGGTTAAATAAAGACTAAAATGTTGTTATTGAGTGTATAAGGTCCTTCATATGTCTAATATATGGTTTAGAGGCATTTTCTAAGGTATTAGGTGTGATGGACGTCAAATGTCAAGGGACGACCAAGACGTTCGACAACTAAGTCACCTAAATGCCTCATATATGATTCTATGTGTTTATGTGTGAATAATGAGGTTTTAAGGTAATTAAATGAGTAATTATATAATGTTTAAGTAGTGTCTTGTGTTTTGAAAAGTTTGGAGGTCAAATATCCAAGAACGTCCATGACGTTCGAAAGATATGCCTTAAAGTGAGCTTGTGCATCTAGGAGTGTTTCGTCGAGTTTTATGTGCTTGTTTTGGATGAAATTCATGTGAGAGGTGTTAAACTCATAGGATATCGTATTTGTGTTAGAAATGTCTGATAAAATTATTCCCAAGGACCATCGAAGGGTCCTTAAGGAAGGACCCAACTTAGTGTCAAGGATGACCCTGACAGGCCCCAAACAACGGAGCAGTCGATGGCTCGTGGGCCTATCGACGCCCTGTGGATGGGTGTAGTCTGCAGGTACTTATACTGGGTGAAGGAAGGGATCCAAGATAGTTCTCTAAACACACTGATGGTTTCCAGTACAGCTTGTTAGTGGGCTGACGCCCCGTCGATGGCGTCGTCAGTAGACATTGTTTTCCTGCGCAGCATTGCTGCCAAGTGAAGCTTCTAAATGGATGTATTGGAGGTTTATTAAGGGTATATTGGGTATTTTAAACAATTATATAAGTGTTTAACACTTAGAAAATTTCATTCTTCCAAATCAAAACCCCAAAAATCCCTTAAGAAATCCAAAAGTCTCCATTGAAGTCCAAATCAAGGAACAGCTTGGAGGTGACGTTTTGAGTGGAAATTCTTCATCAAAGTGAATAAATATAATCCTTTAGGTATGACTTTTTATCCTTGAAACATTTTTCATTAAGGATCCCAACTCTCAAGATTTTTTCTAAAGTTGAAATTGTTAAATTTCATGATTCTAGCTTAGGTTCTTGCGTAAATTATTTCTAAACATTGAATTATGATATAATTGAAATTGTATTGATGATTTAAATCTAAATTACCTATGAACCCATGAATTGGATGAACCCTAAAGTTTGATCAAGATGTGGGTTACTTGATATTTGATCTAATGTTGATGAACTTCTATGTAGTTTCTTATGGGCTTTTAAATTATGTAATAATTGTAGTAATTTTTATCTAGGTTGTATTTGATTTATGAATTTACATTTAATTAACCTAGTTTATTGATTATTGTAGTTTTTATGTTGAAGTGTTGGTTATGGCCTTAGGTAAGGGTCTTGTGTTATCAAATTGAGTAATTTAGAATTGAATTGAAGTGTTGATGATGGAGTGGAGGTAGGATGCCCCATTTACTTTAGTTTGATGTTATTTATACTTCAATTATGCTATGATTGGTTTGTCCACCTTTGGTGGCGGTGCTATGTGAATTGATGTGGCCTTGTTAGTGTTACTTTCTAGAATATTGATGATCATGACTTCTTTGACACTACTTGAACATATATGGCTATTTGTGTAGATGATTTGATGTTGTGTGATCATATGTACCTATCTGTGAAAGTATGTGTTAGACTATTGATACTATTTAGTTAATCATATTATGTTATGTCTTTGTGTTAAGTGTGTAGTCTTAGAGTTGACACATGGTTGATCCTAAATTGGATTGATGAGCCTAAAAAAGGTTAGGTTGATAATGTTAAGGTAATTAATAGGTTGACTAAATAAGGTTAAGGGTCATTCTTAAGAGTCTAAAGGAAGATAGGCAATTTGTGTTAAACGGAAGTACGTTTTGTCATGTTTAGGTAGAATTGGGTCCCTTACTTGATGCTTATGTGAATATGTGAAGTCTTGAATTAGGAACCTACAGGTGTTATTCATGAATAAATGAATATAGGTGAGACCTTGCATGATGATACGAATGTCATTTATGTGGAACCTTGAACAAAGTGGCAAGGTTATATATCGTGAAGTAGTTAGCCGTAATTGTATCCTTCATGTGAAGGTTGATTGTCTGGAATGGAATTATATCATACCTTAGGAATGTCGCAATGAGCTTCTTTTTACGATAGTGAGATATGCCCTAGTTGACCTTGCTTTGGTTGGTTGAATGTAAGTGGGTCATGAACTAGATATGGGACCCATTTATATGAACCTTAATTCGAATTGATCTTTGACAACTAAGGCTAGCAACGAGTGAGTATGGTAAGGGAAAGTAGTTCTGGTTAAGTATAAGAATAGATTACAAACTATGCCCTTTATATTCCTTATTCATGTACGTACATGAGATGTGTCTAAGTTCTATCATTGGCAAGTAGAACAACCTCATTGGAGTAGGAGAACTCCGGATTCCATTTCTTGCTATCATGGTATATGTCGGTTATTGCCTATTCTCATCAATTTGGAATAACTATTAGCATTGGAGAAGTTTATGAGGTTTAGGTAGTGGTATGAGATGCTATCTAGACATTGCACAATAGACTTTGAAGGTGTTACTTGGAGTTCATAGGTCTTGTCCAAGACCATTATTTGAATGTCCTTAATGTGATGTATGAGTCTTAACAAACCAATTAATTAATGGCTTATGTTAAGGAGTATGTAAATAAATGAGTACCTAATCTAAAGTGACTTAAGTATTCCTTAGTTAAAGTGTGAAGAGGGCATAAAGGATGATCTCTTCATGTATTATCTTTGAAAGTCTTGGGGATAACAATTAGGGAAGTTGGTTGATTTTGTGGACATGATCTAAGCCTTATGTAGTCTTAAGAATTATTTAGATAATCTTGAAGAGGTCACTATGGACGTTATCTTCTTGATTTATTTGAGAATGTTTTTTGATAGCCTTTGGAAGGAGAATATCATATCACATATATGTTGATGTTTGATGTATATTAAATGTGTATGTGACTCATTATAAGTAATCATAAGGGTCGTTTAGGCACATCTAGAGAGGGTGTATGGGCGGTCTCTCTTTGTGTGACTTAAGTGAATCCTAGGATAGCTTTGAGTGAGAAGATTACATACTAAAGGGTGTCTAAAGTGAGGTTTAAGAAATTCACTGTAACAGTGAATTTAGTCAATGTACAGTGAATGCACCTCACCGTTAAGTTAGTTAAAAATTATGATTTGTTGTTTAAATGTTATTTTATGTGTTTCCAAGTTGTTAAATAATGTTCTTACGATTATAATATGATTTTTATATGAAAAGATGCATATTTCCAATAAATGTCCGTTTTCATGATTTTTATGCATAAAGCCATACTTATTACATGTTGTGGTACGAACTCCATGCTTTTATCTATCTATATATTTCTTGGTGGGTAAAGAGATTTGAAAAGTGAAGACTTGGACTTAAAGATTGTTCAAGAGAAGTTGAAGTATGTCCTCACTTGATTAGAAGGCATATATGTCTTTTATGTTTTCATTCAAAGTATTCTAATAGACTAAGTATTCCTATATTCATATTTTGAAGTATGGGCCGTGTCCCAATTATTCTTGTGTCTTAAGATGATGATATTGAGGCATAGTATTTTTCTATTACTTTTATATTAAAGAGATTTTGAAGACTATATTATGTTTTGTGAAAAGTTTTAATTCCGCACTACTTTTCATTATGTATATACGATGAATGATATGAAAAGGCTTGTACAAGACCTTTGAGAGGTCGAGTACGCCGGTATCAATCCAAGATTATGCCATAAATTCTAGGGTATGGCTTTGGGGTTTGACACAACACATGTGCAAGCACATGTGCAACCTATGTGCAAGAATTCAGTTAGGGTTGTTAGGGAGGTTAGGGTCAGGCGCACATGTGGGGTCAAGCCATGTGGGGATGAGCTACCTAAACAAATCTAGGCTCTAAATAACTTACCTAACTAGAAAAGTAACCTAGGACTAAACGAAATTAACTAACTAGTGCACCCGACAACCTAAGACCTAACCGGGTGACACTAACCTAGTAACTAACTCAAGAAATATCCTAGTACCTAACCTAGGATGTTCCAAAAGTGTTGATTATGGTCCTAGTGACTTAGGGGTACTTTAGTAATTACCCTAGGTCACTCAATTAATTAAATTAACAACTTAACTAATTAATTTAAATGATGAAACCAAAATTCTTACCCTGGACAAGTAACTAACTAAGAAACATCCTAGTACCTTCATACGCTGATCCAAAAGGGTTGGTAATGGTCCTAAAAACATAGGGGTACTTTAGTTATTACCATATGTTACCTGATTAATTAAATTAGAAACTTAATTAATTATTTTAATTGGTCAAAACAAAAACGACTAACCAATTTCCAACTTTCGGTTAAGTCAAGTGTTCTTCTAATTCTAGTCAATTTAGGAGGGGTGTTTTAGTAAATTAGCTAATTGATTTTTTTATTATGTTGTAAAGTTAAATTACTAAATATTTAGTTCCTAGACCTAGAATCATGATCATTCACTAAGAAATGCACGACTCAAAAGCAGTAAGGAAACACAAGAAAAACAAAAGTTCTCCTTAGGTGATTTCAAGAAGTTCTTCAAAATTTTCGTGAAAAAATGCAAGGTGATGTTCGTAGATTCAATTCTACATAAGATATGGTCTTTCTCTCCTTTATTTTTTTTATCCAAGAGTCTTTTCAAACGTTTTTGCAATCAAGAATATCAAAACTAGGGTTGTTCCCAATGAATCACATGTTCATCTCCCTAGTTCTCCCGATTTCGGATTCTTGCAAGTTTTAAGATGTAAATTTCGAGCATGTTGTTGGTATGTGGTGTTCACTTATTATTATGTCTATGTTTCCATGATTTTATTGTCGAATGGAACCTACATGTTAGATCCACTTACTTAGGGTGTTATCTACATGAACGTTAAGTGATGTAATGCCTACTTGTGTTCGAGAAGATGAAATTGTTATAGGTGTTCGTTGAATTGTATCATATGCTAATCTAAGGTTAAAAGTTGGCTTGTTTAGCATGATAGTTTATTATAATGTATTTATGAAGTGATTGGCCTGGCTAGTGACATTGATATTACAAGTATCTATGAAATTGTAATTTATGCCAACTAATTGGCTAGCAAAACTATGTCATACAAATTATTTCCAAAACATGTAAAGTCATACCAATCTCTACATAAAAAAACTCATAACATAGGGCATGCCAATCTATGGGACAAGTCCCACATACCCTATCCACACGAACTTGTGAATACAATAACATTGTATAAGTAGTTATAAATTTCGTAAAGAATTGTACAAAACTACCAATAAATGTTGAACAAGTTAAGGTGATTAATGAAATAATTACAAGCTTAAGTTATAAAATTGGACAAATATAGAGTGTTAAAAGAAGTGAGAGAATCTCAATTATGCTTAATCGATTATGTCAAAAATACTCACATAAGAGTGTGCGAGAGTCCGTGAGACAAGTCTCACTCGCACCATGATGATAATGTAATACATAAATTCATATTTCATCAAGAAAAGAAAGGGAAAACCAGTCATACATAGAGTCAAGTAAATCTGATAACTAGAAGCAAGCTTCCATAATTTTTGAGTCAAACTCTAAGAGATAAGTAAGTAAAATAAATCTGAGCTTAGCACTAATAGAATAGCAATGAGCTTGTTCCAGAACATGCAAGACTGATGAGACGAGGCTACAACCAAGGTGGACAAGTAGTTTTCATATGTCTCCTAGTCTTCGAACTATGTTTGCCAACATAGGGGTACTAGCGGGTGGAAGCCTTCGTCAAAGAATGGTAGCTGTTCAATTTCACTTTGGCCGGTGATTCCACCTCTTTTCGATGTAGGGAAGACACCAAATTTAATGCTTAGATCACATGATTTATGTAAGTTATAGCTCAGGAAAGAATCTGGCTCACTTCAGCCGTAAGCTTCTCTTTTTGATGTGGAGAAGACACTGACTTGGTCACACTTTAGCCGGTGAACCCCTCTTTTTCAGTGTGGGGTAGACACAGAACATGGTTCACCTTAAATAGTGAATTACCTCTTTTTGGTGTGGGGATACACTAGATTTCATGTTAGCTCGCATGATCTACTTACGTTAATGCTAAAGAATTCTATAAAGAAAGTAAGAAAGAATGAAAGTAGCATGTCCAAAGTAAACAACATAACAAAGAAATAGAAACATAAGTTCAAAGTGAACTAATAAAGTAAGAGCTCAAGAATATCAATCACCAGTTTTGATAAGAATGAAGTTTTAACAAGTTATTGGTATAGACAATAAAGATTGGCTTATAATGACTTCTTATATTAGGCCAATAAATGGGATCAAAATGAAATAGGTAATCAATGCCCCAATATCCTAATACCATGCAAACAACAACATAATGGGAATATATAATAGAGATTAGATTATAAAGACTTATGTCAATTTAACAAGAATAGAAGATATAACTTGTACATAAGGTAGCCAAATAATTTATTTATTCTTTTTGAATAACTTACTCGATTTATTGTAAGTATGGAACAATAATGAATCATTGAACTTGTAATTAAGACATAAGATTAAAGGATATCATTTAAATACACAATAAAAAGAAGATGAGACTAAAAAATAATCTAAGTGTCAGAAAAGGAGCTCTCGTCTTAGAGGGAGCAAAAATATAAATTTCCATTTAAGTTGTTCTAAATTTATGATCATGATTCCAAGGTATTAGGTTCATATAGAATATGAGTTGTATGCTTTAAATGCATGATAATATTTCATATTCATAGCATAAATCAGAAGTAATAATTTAAGAAAGTAAAGAGACTTAACTTTCCAGAAATGGCATGTTGCTTCAGGAAGAGCTTTCCTTGGTCATGCATAGTTCTTATGTGTTATGTGCATACACCCATACTTAGTAAAAGTCTGTACTAACCCCATATATTATTACTTATTTTATAGGTGGAGAAGATTGAAGATTCGATGAAGTAGTTTGGATTAGCAATCTTTATACATTTGGTAGGTCCTCTTGAGTCCAAGGATGCTACATTTTATTATTCTAGCTTTATTACATTAGACATAGCTAGTGGATGTCGTTCCTAGCGTTTCCTTTCAAATAGTTGTTCTATGATTTTGTATTAAGGCAGTTTGGCAAACTATTATTGTTATTATTATGATTCTCTATTTGTTAAATAGATGGTTGCTTTAGTTTGAGCCATAGTATATCACTCTTAAGCAATAATTATATGAAGTCTAAGTATATTTCATTAGTTTTAAATTTTTCTACAAATTTAACTATATGATTATGATGAAAGCTAAGAAGAGGCTTGTTTGCAACCTCTGAGAGGTTAACGACGTCGGTCGCGTTCGGGCTCCAGAATCCGGGTGTGACACTAGCATATCGATATTCATGTTTAGGATCAAATATTCGGGTACAAATCCCCAAGGACCCACAAAAAGCCCTTGAGGAGGACCCCATCTCTTGGACAAGAAGATGCTAGGCAACACCATTGATGGATCCAATAAACGGACAATGAACCCATTGACGGGGAGTCATAGGATTCTGTAGGTTGACACTTATAATTTTGGAGCTTAGACTCATTTGGAAACTCTCATTCACCATTGACGAAGACCAGAACGGGCTGTCAATTTATTGATATCTAATAATGGTGGCCGTTGATGGGCACCTGCCATTCTTCCAATGTTTTGGTCAATCCAAGGGTGGTTTGATAAATTCCATCCTTGGATAAATAAATGGGGGACGGTTATTTTAGGTTATTTAGGGTATTTTTAGTTAGATTGAACTCTAAATCCTAGAGTTAGACTTCATTCTTCAAATATCAAAAACCTTCCCTCCCAAAAGTTCTCTCAAAACTTCGTGGAACCTTAGAGTCAAAGTGGAGCTTGGATTGAGGTTTTTCATTTGTTTCTTCTTAAATATTGTGGGACTATTAATACTAATGCATGGTGACTCTTTATATAGAGTTATATTCCTCTCTAGAGTCAATTGTCAAATAGTTTTCAAAGTTCCAAAAAATGATCAAAACATTAATTCTTCCTGAAACTCATGGATTCTTTCATTAAATGGTTTCACAGTAATTTTTATAACAATATTATTTTTTAATTGATAATTTCAAGTGAAAAAAATCCATGAATCCGTGATCCCTTTAATTCCATAATTTTGGCTTATAAAGTAGGCTTCATAATTGTGATTGTCAATGGAAAGAATTGTATTTAGATTGATTTAAAGTGTTGATCCTTGTTATTATTTATCAATATAATGAATTGTTCATGTAAAAACGAGTTGGTGATCTTGGCCTTATGGGCATGAGGATGGGTAAATTATCTTGTTATGTTTGGAAGTTGAATAATGGTGAATTGGTGATTTTGGAGAACGGTGAGTTGATTCAATTGCTTATTATAGTAGGATTGCTTTTTATGGTTTCATTCACTTCTAAGGGAGGTGCTTAAAACATTTTTTTTTTTATCATGATTGTGATCTTGATGTCTCTATGATGTGAATTGATGGTTGGTTATGTTGTTGTGTGGGAGAAAGGCATATTGTGAAGTTGTTATATGATGTTAAGATTAACTTGTTTAGAGCTATGTGATATTGTAAATGAAAGCATGTTCCTCTAAATGTTGGAATGTGATGATGATAGAGTTTGAAGAGTCTCTATATGTTTATATGGTGTATTGGTTAGGTAGAACTAGTTGTCCCTACTTGATACATGAAGTATAAATGAGGTATTATAGAGTATGTCTTTGAGTGGTAGACCTAAGAATGTTCCCTTTCTTAACGAGTCTATAACCCTAAGTGAATGGCCAAACCTTGAGTATGAAAAAAGGTTTATAATGGAGTGAATCGAATAGACCTAGCACGGTACCCATTTAAAGATTGAGCTATCCGAATGAACCTTGATCGGTAGGCACTTGCGGATCCCTTGTTGGTAGTGGTATTATGAGTTCGTAAGGCTTAGGGATGATACCTTATGTAATACTCTTATGTGAATGAAATTACTCTATAAGAAGCAAGGAAAAGCAACAAGTGAATATGCTTAAGGTTGTAGCTCTACTTGAAATAAGATACTAGAGTATAAAGAAGCCTTTTGATATCCCTTAAACCATGTGCTACATGGGATGTGCCTAGTTTTATCTTTGTCAAGTAGAACACCTTTCACGATGTGAGTTCTTGTAACATCATATGCCATACATAGCTAGTGTTGTCTATGTCGGTGAATGCATATTCTCATCACGTGGAATGAACACTTTAGCTATTGCATAGGTTCGACAATGTGTACGTAGTAGAATGTGATGGTATCTACACATGGCACGAGTAGGCATTGAAGGTACTAGAGTAGGTTCCTTATGTCTTGAAAGACCATTATGTAAATTCCATTAAATGTATGAATAGCTTGCTTAATATCTCTATTAATGAATATTGGGTTGTAGTGTTGTGTTGTTAAGAAAATATCCTTACTTAGGGTATACTTGAGGATCATCTAGTTGTGTATGAAGGGGTTGCATGGGCGGCCTCTTCATGTCTTACTTAGGTGGGTCGTAGGATAACCTTATGTAAAGGGTCTAAATAAAATGGGTTACTTAATGAATATGGCCATAAGTTGTGAATTATGGAATTATTACCTTGTTTATTTATGATTGACTTGTATGATGTCTTTTATACTTGGTTTATGATACTTTATAAAATAGCATGAAAAATATATTTCAACTATAATGTCCCTTTTTTACATGATTTCTTGCATGGTCATCATACTTAGTGCTTAATTGTACTAATTCAATTTTTTTCCTGTTTTCTACATAGTGTAGATGTTTGCAAGGAGGTGATCCTTAGAGTTAGAGTTGAATCTTGGGACTAAAATATTCTCTCACGATTCAGGTATGTCCTCACATGCTGAAGACAATATTACATATTCTCGTTTCTCGTTCATTTAGACATTGTATAAGACAATGTACTTTTCTTTCAATGTAAGGGCTGTGTCCTTATTTTGAGATTCTTCAAGTTTGTGTCTGTGTTGGCCAATGTGAGACTAGTATTCCTTTGCTTTTAAAGACATCTTTTGAGAAGTGTTGGCTCCAAAGCCTTATGATTTCATTAAATAGGTTTTAATTTCCGCAATAATTTATGATAATGCGATGAGTGAATGCTAAGGTCTTGTATAAGACATCTGAGAGGTCGAATACACCGTGTTACATTTAGGGGGTTCTCTCGGGTCATGACAACCATAAGCCTATAAAGTACACTTATGCGCAAGTTTAAATAAAAACAGAAGTGACCTCCATAAGACCAACATGTACACAAAATAGCAAGTCTACAAGAAAAAATGCCTCTGAAGTAGATTTCGCAGTTGTACGCTAAGCCTTAAACCCAAAATGAATGGCTTTAACTAGACGTGAAGAACTCTAACAGTAAAGCATCAACCTCAGACTCAAAATATGACCTCAAATTGTGAACATCGGCCTAGAACCTAAAATAATCATAATGTCGTGTGAACTCCAAGCCACTCTAGAAAGAGTGCCAAAAATCACGTTGACTTCGAAGAGGAGTCCAACATCAAGACAAAGTCATTGTGGGACGACATCCACCCACATGCATCTATGGAATTCTCAAAGGCTAGAACAACCCAATATCAAGTCTTTGTGAGACGTAATTTCTCCATAACTCATCAAAGTAGTAGACATGGGGACAGAAAGTATAAGGTACGCAAGGTTGTGCAATGACGTAGGCTAAGGCTTATACAATAAGACCCAACACCATTATATAAGGACCTAGTCCATCAAAATGGTGTCGGAGATACACCACAGTCACAAGGTTGACAGGCTAAGAAACACTATTTTTTCCTAATCTAAGGACGAAGATTCTTTAATAAATATGTAACAACACAAGTAAATCATATAGTGTGCGAAAATACACAACAAAACTTCAACAACATGGTACTATCCTCAGAATAATGTCGGTGAACTCTAATACATGGAATTTAAGAAGAGAATATAGGAATACTAGGTACCTGCCCCTAATTGACACTAATCATCATAAATTATAGATTCAAGCATAATCAGAAAGGAAATCTATCTTACCTGTAGCCAATCACGAGAACTTCAAATCACAAGGCTGGAGCTTTTCCTTTCATACCACCCTCAAAATGTTGCTACACTATCAAGAATCAGAGTACATTATCAGTACGATTGTTTAGATACAAAATTCATGTAAAATATAGATAAACCAATTTATAATTCAAATAGGAATCATGGTATTTGTGTTAAAATTCTGAAATTTACTTTGTCAGAAGGTCATAAAGAACGCCTCGAACATGCTTTCAAAATTTGAACACAATATGAAGCCATAAATAGACAATACAAAAAGAAGTAACAAAAACCTGAAATTTAAACTTAAATCAATGACGAGGAAAACAAATATAAAGCAAAAATTCATCTTGAATCGAGTTTCTTTACCGCACTCCAACCATTAAACATATGATCCACTACTAAAGACTCACTTACGGGGGTTGATGCATGCAACTACTCTGAAATAGGTTCAAAAATCATACCGATACGAAAACCATAATAAATAGACACATAAAAATAGGTAGAGACTATATCAAATAAAGATGAGGTTGGTTGATGTCATAAGAGAATCGTACATGTGATCATATCGTCCAATGCCACATCTTCAACCCTTGTTGGGACTGCATAGAAATGGCCCTATCACCTCTGCCTTGGATATTAGTCCTACCATCGGACCTGCCACCCTTGGACCACCCTAAATACCTTGTTATCCTCCATAATGGTCCCTACTATGGCCTTGACCCCTCAGTGCTGCTGGTGGAGCTAGAGCAATATACCTACGCATGGTATAATATTTATGTAGACACGTAATTATTGATCAAACTTAAGTTTTACAACAATTTTAGTGGTTAAATATTTCTTTTAGATATTTTGATTGTCTTATTTTAATAAGTTTATTTAAAAAGAGTTGAATATAACAAAATACATGTTTTAATAAATACTTCTTGTATTTCATAACTATATTCATCATATGCTTTTCAATTTTTAATAGTTTAAAAAATAATGAAATAATATTTTAATTATATATTATATTATATTATACTATATTATATTATATTATATTATATTATATTATATTATAATTATAAAATAAATAAAAAAAATAAGACTAACCCCATTTTCTCCTACTCAACCCCACCTGCACCCACTTCCCCCTATTTTTCCACTTCTCACGACAGACACACTATTAGTACATGAGCAAGAGGAATAAAAAAAATCAGCTACCAAAAAATACATTCAAGAGATGTACAAAAAAAAAGTAATACCTCTAAAATAACATAGGTGAAACTAGAGCCTAAGATATTTATAATGAGGGTCTAAGGTCTCAAAATAATTTATAATGTGTTAAGAAGGAAGTTTCTAAAGATTTAGGTGATTTGGAAGTGAAACATCAATGGACGACCAAGACGTTCGATGACTAGTAAGCTATATGATTTATGTCTCTTTATATGATTTTTGGTGTGTGTAATGAGCTTAAAAAGTCCTTATATGAGTTATAATAGTGTTTATAGGAAGTGTGTTGAGTTTCATGAAGTTTGGAGGTCAAACATCCAAAAATGTCCACGACAATCGAAAGGTTTTCCTTGAAACGACCTCATGTGTCTTAGTATGTTTCGTCTAGTTTTATGTGTTCATTTTTGATGAGATTGATATGAGACGTCCTAAACCCATATAACATCATTTCGTGTTGAAAAACATCCCGAAAAAAAATTAACGAGGGAATTGACGCCCAGTAGGTGGACTGACGCCCCATAGGTTGGAGGCGTAGGTCAGGAATTAGTAAAGAGATCTTAATCTCCCAAATTCAAGTGTCTTATCCCATCGATGGACAGCTAGGATGGTCTGTTTGTTGACCTACACCCTATAAATGGGCAGTCGTGGGTTGAGTATATCTTCCTACACAGTTCACTGTAAAATGCAAGGGTTAATTGGTAAATTTACCCAACATCCAAATAATTAATTGGGAGGTTTCCTAATGGTATTATAGGTATTTTAAGAGGGTTTATAAGTCCTAAATTATCTAGATGAACTCATTCTTACAAAATCAAAAATCCAATTCTCTAAAGATCTACCTAGAACTCCATTGAACCTTGAAGAAGGGAAATTGAAGCTTGATGGCTGATTTATCAACCAATTTCTCTCAAGTTTCGTGGATTAACATCAGTTAAGGTATGATTCTTCATCCTTTAAACTTGTTTAATCAAGTAGCCAATCTTCCAAGTGTTTTCCAAAGATTTCTCAAAAGATGAGTTTTCCAAATTGTAATTTATCCATGGGTTCTTGCATTAGAGGTTTTGAATCATCAAATATTTATTAGATTTTAATTCATTATATGGTTTTAATTTACAATCTTCATGAATCAACGCAAAACCTAAGTTCTTCAAATTGGCTACATATTGAGTATTATGATCATGTCTTAATGCTTATGAATTGTACTGTAGTTTTCCTTGGGTTATTGAATGATGTAAGAATTGTATTATATTTATTTATAGTCTGTATTATATTGATAAATATTTATTTAATTGATTTAGATTTCGTTAAATATTGTGATTGTTGTATTGAATTGATGTTCATGACCATGGGTAATGGCTTTTTAGTATTGTATTGGATGATTTTGGCTATGGATTGAAGTGGTGAGAATGGATTGTTAGTAAGATGACCTAATTATCTTTATATTATGTTTATTAGGTCTTTAATTATGTTGTGATTGGTGTGGTCCACTAATGGTGGCGGTGCTATGTGCTTTAACTATAACTAATGTTGCCTCGTCGGCGATACTTTATGCATTATAATGATCATGGACTTTTAGGCATTAATTTATGTATGGTAATTTGTGTAGTTTATTATGTGAAGTATGATCGTATCTTTATACATGTGGTTAAGGTGAATCTATGTATTTCTTTTATTGATGTTGTTACGTGATCATGTTAGACTATGATTATGTCATTATGTGTGTTATCTTAGAGTTGATGCATGATTCTTCCTAATTTGATATGTGAGTCTTATTATGTTTATATTGATGATATTATAGTAGTGCATAAGATGACCTAAATATGATGTTAGTTATGCCTATGTGTTTGTAGAATGATATGTTATATGTGAAGTATGTTGTGTCTTGTTTTGGTAGACTAGTGCCCATTACTTGATACATGTATAATGAGAATATTTCTTGACTTAGTATGCTAGAGATTCTTAGTCTTGTATGTATGACTGACATGTGACCTTGGATGATTCAAAGAAGGTCTTTTATGTGGAGCCTTCAACCTAGTTGTAAGGTTATGATATCCTTGAAGTTGAAAGCCGTAATGATATCCTTCTTGTGTGAATGCTGGACGTAGGGATTGATTGGCTGGACTAACATGAAATGATCCTTAGGAAAATCATTAAGCTATACTCTTGACCATTGTAAGGCAACCCTAGGGGACCTTATCGGTAAGGTGTAACATGATTGGTTATGAACTAGATATGGAACCTTTTCATGTACTCCTTCATTGAAATTTTTATGAGAACAAAGGCTAGCACCGAGTGAGTATGCACGGGTACTAGCTCTAGTTTAGTATGAGACTAGATGTGTCCAAGTTCTACAATTGACAACTAAAACACCCTCTGTCGATGTAGGTCACAACTCTGCATTATATGATATATTATATGTTTCTAAAGTGTTAAATGTTATTCTTATGATTATATTATAATGTTTTAATAAAAAAAACATGTTTTCAATAAATGTCCATTTTGATGATTTTATGTATTATGCCATACTTAGTACAAGTTTTTTACTAATTTAATAATTTTATATATCTCTAATGTGATTCATAGGTGATTGGTATTTTTGGAGCAAACCTTGGATTATATGATCTTTCAAGCAATCTTGAAGTATGTATTCATTTTACTCGAGGGCATAGATGTCATTTGATTTTTTATTTCAAAGTATTTGAATAGACTAAGTCTTTCTATACTTCTTATTTTATGGATAGTTTTCCAAGTATTCTTGTGTCAAGGATTCGATGATATGAGACTTAGTATTTCCTATGGTTTTTATGTAAAATATATTTTGAAATACTATTCGAATGTTGTGAAATTTTTTATTTTCGCACTACTTTTCATACATGTATATTTGATGAATGATACGAAAGAGCTTGTCAAAGAATTCCAAGAGGTCAAGTACCACGTGCCACGACCTAAGAGTATCCTAACTTGTAGGGTATAGCTGAGGGTCAGGACAATTTCTAGGGTATAGGTGCGGATCGTGAAAAAAAGATCATACACTAACTACATACAAAAATCAGCAAACATACTCACATTGTATTTTATATTTTCCTTTCATTCACAAACAAAAGTAGAAGTTGAGGTTCACTTTCGTGGTTTTGAATTTGTGGTTCTTTTATTTGGATTGTTTTTCTTTTCGTGAATTAAATTTTCACAAAAGGTACTATTTAATTTTAAGTGTATAATTTGATTTTTATGACTATATGAAATGTGATTCCAATGTTATGAAGTTGCTCAAATTTCTTTGTTTTAATTTTTAGATTATAATATGAAATAGGTTGAGAATGTTCATATCATTAAATTTAATGGAAAAAATTATGTGTGCATGTGTGTGTGTGCGCGCGCGTGTCTGTGTGTGTGTGTGTGTGTGTGTGTGTGTGTGTGTGTATACATGTGTATCACATATATATGTTATACTTGTGTATCACATATATATTCTACAATGTTTTAAAGTAGAATTAATATTTCTAAATTAATGTGTGTGTATGTGTGTGTGCGAGCGTGCATGCGTGCGTGCATATGTGTGTGTGTATTTTAGTTATAATAATGCTATAATGTAGTTGTGTCAACAGATTATTTTTCTTTGAAAAGTTAAGTAGTTGGATAAAATTATACAAAATCAAAAATTTATTCATTTGTGAGTTAGAAAAGCCGTGTAAAATATGTTTTAGTCATTTTATTTTTTTACTTTTGATTAAATTATTTGACTATAGGTTCAACATAGGATGAATTATCAGTTTTAATTTAGATTGTTAAGTATATACTTTAGAGAAGGTATGGATTTTTTTAGAGATTTATTGTTCGAAAAAACAAAAAAAGAATGAATAATAAGATACAAGAAGACTGAGTAGAAATACAAAATTTTACATGGGAAAAGAAGAAGCCAAAAGAAAAAGCGGATCGTGTAAAGAGAAATTAAAAATAAATAGAGAAAAGTCTAAGAAGAAATTAGAATATAAATATTAAAAGGCAAATCACATAAATGTACAATAGTTAAAAAATATTTAACATTTATGTCAATGTAATTTTTCTAACTAAAAATAACAATTCTTAAGAATTAAAAAATTGTAAAGTTAATCTTCCTTCGCTGTTTCCTTGCACATTTTCTCTTCCTCCTCTTTCTTTTTCATTCCGTGTCAATCTCTCTTCCTTCTCTTTTTTAATTCTTTTTTAATCTTGATATTTTCATTAAATAATTATTTTTAAATTATTTTTTCCCATATTTCACTATTGTTATTCAAAAACACGACAAGAAATAAGGAATAGAAAAAACAAAAAATTGTACAATATGATGTTCTCAAAAAGGAATTTTAAAATTATAGAAACACGAATTCGTCATCGGTGGTCATTATAAAGATTCAATTTTACGATTTTGTGATTAGTTTGGATAGGTTGTTCCTATAAATAAGTGAAATATCGTTTGTAGTTTCTATCCCAAGGTTTGGTTAAGTTTATAATTCATTTTTGATAAGTTTATAACTTATTCATGGATAATACAAATTTAGTTCAATCTAAAGATTTTATTGTCTTGTCTTTCATTAGTTACGTCTTTCATTTATTATTATTTTTCTCTTCTATCAACTTTAATATTGTCTAAGACCCTTTTAATGCAAACTTAATTCATTTTGTAGTTTATTATTTGTTATTGTTAGATTACTTGTTTAATTCATTGTTGATATAAGTTTAATTAACTCTATAGATCATTGTCTTATGTTTCATTGGTTACAATTTTTCTCTATGCTTAATTAAACTTTTAATTTGATATTTGTGTATGGACTTTTAAGATAAGTTAATTCATTTTGCATTTTATTGGTTGATTTGTTATGATTGAATTACATCTTTAATTCATTATTGATACAAGTTTTATCAATTTACAAATCACATAATGCTTTTTCGTTTGCTACAGTTTGCATTTATGTTTAATTTGCTTCTCATTTAACTTTGATATGTGTGCAACATCTTTTATTCAAGTTTAATTCATTTGACAACATACTATGTTTCTTCATTTATTACAATTAGACTACTTGTCTAATAAATTGGTTAACTTAGTGATAAAAGCAAAGAAATCTTTAAGCTACATATGATATAAGTTTCATTCATGTATAATATGAGTTTAATTCAATTTATAAATCATTTTCTTGTCTTTTGTTAGTTATGTTCTTCATTCAATCTAAATTCTCTTTTAATTCAACTTTAATATTATGTAATAAAATTTTAAAGCATTTTCATTTATTTTGCAACCTTTTGATTTATTTATTATTATTGGATTACTTATTTAATTCATTAATAATACAAGTTTAATTTACTCTATTGATTATTGTGTGTAATACATTTTTAATTCAACTTTAATATATGTGAGATACATTTTAAATTCAAGTTTAATTCATTTTTCAATTTACTATGTGTCTTCATTTGTTACCATTAAATTATTTGTTTAATTAATTAATAATTGATACAAATTTTATTCATTTTACAAATTATTAACTACTCTACGAAAGAAAGTCAAGAAAGAAACGAAAGGAAAAAAAACAGAAAGAGAAGGAGTGCAAGACAAAAATAATGTAAAACAGAAGAAAAAAAAAGTAAGCGAGAAAGAGAAACAAAAAGTAGAAAGTTGGCAGAGAAAAAAGAGAAAGAGAGAGCGAGGAAAAAATCTAATAATAATATCTAATATTATTTTATATTGATATATATGGTAATAATTAAAAATTATAGCTAAAATAAGTAATTATTTTATAAAAATGATTCACTCAAGTAATTATGTCATATTAAAAATTAAGAAGAAAAAGGAAAATAACAACATAAATAAATGTAATAAAAATAGGGAAATGAAAACGTGTCAAAAAAACATAGTAATAATAATAAATAATTCAATAAATAAAAGAAAAAGGAAGCAATAGGTGAAAGAAAAAAAATTATTATTAAAAATTAAAAAGAGTAAAAGAAGGAAGTCAAAATAAAAGAATGAGAGAAATTAATTTTTTGATAATAATTTAATATACAAAAATCAAGTCAAGTCATAAAAAAGTAAGTATAATGTCCGTGCTAAAACCATGGGACTTGAGGGATGCCTGTCACGACCCAATTCGGGGCCGCGACTGGCACCCACAATTACCCTCCTATGTGAGCGAACCAACTCATATAACCTTAACAATTCGATGTATAACAACAGAAAATAATGCGGAAGACTTAAACTCATTAATAAAACAATTCAAAACTATTATTATTGTCCCCAAAATCTGGAAGTCATCATCACAAGAACATCTATCCTCAAATTACTAAACTAAGAGTATCTAAGAAAACAAAACAAATAGAAAGCTAGTCCATGCCGGAAGTTCAAGGCATCAAGACTTGAAGAAGAAGACCCAGTCCAAGCTAGAAGCATTAGCTCACCCTGAAGATCCGGTGTGACGAAGACTGGCTTGATTTACTGCTGAGTTGAAGTTGACGGAACGTTTGCTGCATTCCACAAATAACAGAAGAAAAACAACAAGTAGGGGTCAGTACAACCACAAGTACTGAGTAGATATCATCGGCCAACTCAAAATAGAAGATAATATATATCAAGTAATATTATAAAATCAACTATAATACTTAACATGTAGCAACAACAAGTACTATATCATTAACAATTTCCACTAAGTTCACACATGAGGACTCAAGCCTCAATACCATACTCATTTGGGAATTGGGTTCATTAGATTGAGTATATTCATTATCTTTCAAGATTCATTATCTTTCTTCCCCTTGTGTCGGTACGTGACACTCCGCTCCATATACTATCCTGGTGTCGGAACGTGACACTCTGATCCTCTATTTCTATCCTGGTACCGGAACGTGGCACCCGATCCTCATTCTATCCTGGTACCGGAACGTGGCACCCGATCCATATTCTATCCTGGTGTCGGAACGTGACACTCCGATCCTCATTCTATCCTGGTACCGGAACGTGGCACCCGATCCTCTATTTCTATCCTGGTACCGGAACGTGGCACCCGATCCCCTTATTCATCAAGCCTTCTTTTATACTAAGGCATCATCAATCTCATTATATAATATATCAAGCCTTCTTTTATACTAAGGCATCATCAATCTCATTATATACTATATCAAGCCTTCTTTTACACTAAAGCATCATCATTAACAAGTGAATTAGGGTTTCTTTCAAGATTTAGGATTCAATAGCTTCATCATGCTTAGTTTATCACAATTTCATAATCACAAACATGCAAGCATACAATTAAGCACATAGCAGGGTTTACAATACTATCAATACATATCATTCACTATTAAGAGTTCACTACGAATATCGTAAAAACTATAACCTACCTCCACCGAAGAATTGGAATCAACAAGCAATTTTGCCAAGCTTTGATATTCCCTCTGCCTCTTGATCGATCAATCTCTCTCTTTGTTCTTTCTATTTTCTTTATTCCAACCCTCTTTCTTTTACCCTAATTAACATATAATTAAGTGTAAAAGATGACAATAATACCCCACTAATTAATCCAAAGTTACCTCTTTTATCCCTCAAGAATTTGATTTATTAATATAAACCCACGAAATCTATAATTAAGGAAAGAATAGTCCAAAGCGTCCCTTAAAACTTAAACCAGAAATCCGACTCCAACTGGGATTACGCAACCTGTGACGGCCCATCGTGCCTGCGACGGTCCGTCACGCAGGTCGTCGTAAGGGCCAGGACTCTATTTTTCACCAAGGATACTGTGACGGTCCGTCACACCTGTGACGGTCCATCCTGCAAGTCCGTTACGAAGTTCAGAGAGTTGATTTTCAGTACCCAATTTCAGAATTCCTAAGTATATTGAGACGAGACCCTGCGACGGTCCGTCGTGCCTGTGACGGTCCGTCGTGGGGTCCGTTGCCTCAGCCAATTTTTCCAGAAATAAAATATGCTGCTCAAAACGACCAAACGGGTCGTTACAATAGATACCAATTTACCCATCGTTCGTCCCCGAACGATCAAAAGAAGGAAAACAATGGCGAAAAGGAGTACCTGATTCTGTAAATAGATGTGGGTATTTTTCTTGCATATCTGCCTCCTTCTCCCAAGTAGCCTCTTCAACCGGTCGATTCTTCCATTGAACTTGATGGATGATGCAATCTCTCTCGACCTCAACTGCGAACTTCTCTATCTAATATAGCAACCGGTTCTTCATAAGTCAAGTTCTCATCAAACAAAACTGAATCCCAACGGATGATGTAGTTTCCATCTCCATGGTATCTTTTCAACATGGACACATGAAATACCGGATGCACTCCGGACAGCCTGGGGGCAAGGCTAATTCATAAGCCACCTCCCCTATTCGCTTAAGCACTTCAAATGGTCCAATATACCTTGGACTTAGCTTACCCGTTTTTCCAAACCGCATCACCCCTTTCATGGGTGAAACCTTCAACAAGACTTGTTCACCCTCCATGAACTCCAAGTCTCTAACCTTTCGGTCTGCATACTCCTTTTGTCTACTTTGCGCTGCTAGAAGCTTTCCTTGAATGCACTTCACCTTATCTAAGGAATCCCTCAATAGATCAGTACCCCAAGTTCTAACTTCAAACGCATCAAACCAACCGATGGGAGACCTACATCTCCTTCCATACAATGCTTCAAATGGAGCCATATCAATATTGGAGTGATAGCTATTATTGTATGAAAACTCTGCCAAGGGTAAGAAGTTATCCCAATGGCCACCACATTCTATCACACATGCACGAAGCATATCCTCCAACACTTGAATCATTCGCTCAGACTGACCATTGGTCTGAGGATGAAATGCAGTACTAAGGTCCAATCTAGTACCTAATTCAACATGCAATGTTCTCCAAAATTTAGAAGTAAATTGCGTACCTCTATATGATATTATGGAGAGTGGAACTCCATGCAATCGAACAATTTCTGAGATGTAGATTTTGGCTAACTTCTCTGCATTGTAAGTCACCTTGACCGGAATAAAATGAGCAGACTTAGTTAACCTATCAACAATCACCCAAATGGAGTCATACTTACCCATTGTCTTTGGAAGACCAACCACAAAGTCCATTGCTATTCTCTCCTACTTCCATTCAGGAATGGGCATTCTCTGAAGCGTTCCTCCGGGCCTCTGGTATTCATACTTTACTTGTTAACAGTTTGGACATTTGGCAATAAAGTCAACAATATCGCGCTTCATTCTACTCCACCAAAAGTGTTGCTTTAGGTCACGATACATCTTGGTTGCACCCGGATGTATAGAATACCTTGAACTATGAGCCTCTGCCAAAATAGTGTTGATCAAATCATCGATGCGGGGTACACATACCCTTCCCTTAATCCTCAAAACACCTTTCTCATCGATTGTTCTTCTTTAGCCTCTCCTTGCAACACTTTATCTCGAATCCGGATCAATTTCTCATCATCAAACTGCTTCCCCTTATTTTGTCAAGGAAGGAGGATCTTGCCTCCACACAAGCTAACAATCCTCCTTCTCATTTACTTCTAACACATAAGGTCATTAGCCAAAATCTGCACTTCTCTAGCCAATGGGCGTCTAGAAGCTTGCAAATGAGCTAGACTTCCCATGCTTCCCGCCTTTCTACTCAAAGCATCTGCCACAATATTTGCCTTCCCCGGATGATACAAAATAGTGATGTCGTAGTCCTTCAGTAGTTCCATCCATCTCCTTTGTTTCAAGTTCAAATCTTTCTGAGTAAAGACATACTGTAGACTACGATGATCCGTGTAGACTTCACACTTAACCCCATATAAATAGTGCCTCCATTGCTTTAATGCAAACACTACCGCGGCCAATTCCAAGTCATGAGTTGGATAGTTACGTTCATGCACTTTTAATTGTCTTGAAGCATAAGCAATCACATTCTTCTCTTGCATTAGCACTGCACCCAAACCCGAATAGGATGCATCACAATAAACGATGAAGTTCTTACCCTCTACTGGCAAAGTAAGAATTGTGCGGTAGTCAACAAGGTCTTGAGTTTCTGAAAGCTTTCCTCACACTCATCCGACCATACAAATGGAACATTCTGCTAAGTCAAGTTCGTTAATTGGGAAGCAATGGAGAGAACCCCTTGACAAATTGGCGGTAGTAGTAGCTAACCCACAAATTATTGTTTAGTATGCTACACTACTCACCATATTACACCATCACATGACACAAGTACCACCCAGTTTTTCACCGTCTCATCAGATGGACACATCACTCCATCCTTAGAAACCACGTGTCCAGAAGGACACTGAATCTAGCCAAACTCACACACTTGGAGAATTTCGCATAAAGCTTTTCTTCCTCAACAACTCTAACACCATTCTCAAATGCTCCTCATGTTCCTTCTTACTCTTGGAGTATATCAGTATATCATCAATAAACACGATCACAAAGAGGTCCAAATATGGCTTGAAAATCCCGTTCATCAAGCTCATGAAAGCAGCAGGGGCATTCGTAAGACCAAAAGACATTACCACAAATTCATAATGCCCATACCTAGTTCGAAAAGCAGTCTTTGGCACATCCGTTGCTCGTATTTTCAATTGGTGATAACCGGATCTCAAGTCAATTTTAGAGAAGACACAAGCACCTTGTAACTAATCGAATAAGTCATCAATGCGAGGAAGAGGATACTTGTTCTTAATAGTTACCTTGTTCAACTGCCAGTAGTCTATGCACATCCGAAAACTCCCATCCTTCTTCTTCACAAACAAAACCGGAGCACCCCAAGGAGATGCACTTGGTCTAATGAAGCCTTTGCTCAACAACTCTTGAAGTTGTGCTTTTAACTCTCTTAACTCCGCGGGAGCCATTCTATAAGGGGGTATAGAAATGGGGCGAGTGCCCGGTTCCAAATCAATGCAAAAATCGATATCCCTATCCGGTGGCATACCCGGAAGATCTGCAGGGAAAACCTCCAAAAATTCACGGACTACCGAAACTTACTCGAATGAAGGAACTTGAGTAGTGTCATCCTTGAGATGTGCCAAGAAAACTAAACACCCCTTACTAACCATTCTCCTAGCACGAAGATAGGACACGATACGAACCGGATTGGAAGTGTAGTCGCCCTCCCACACTAACGGATCTGTCCCAGGCTTAGCTAGTGTCACCGTTTTAGCATTACAATCCAAGATCACAAAATTCGGAGAAAGCCAAGTCATACCCAGAATTACATCAAAATCAACCATTTCTAGGATAACCAAATCTACATAAGTGTTGCTCCCCACAAAATTCACCAAACAAGACCTATATACCTTTTCAACTACCACAGACTCACCCACCGGAGTAGACACACGAATAGGCATATCAAGTAATTCACAATGTAAATTAAGACCATTAGCAAATGAGGAAGATACATAAGAAAATGTGGATCCGGGATCAAACAACATAGAAGCCATGCAATCACAAACTAAAAGATTACCTGTGATGACGGCATCCGATGCCTCCGCTTCAGACCTCCCAGGGAAAGCGTAACAATAGGCCCTATCGCCAGTCTGTCCGTTGCCCCTACCATGTTGTGTTGTAGTGGCTCCGTTTTGCCCATCAACTCTGCCGTTTTGATGACCACCATTACCTCGACCACCGTGTCCTCCAGAATGGCGGCCTCTTCCATAACCACCTCTACCTCTAGCTATTGGGGGTCGATTACTCTGTTTTGGACAATATCTCTTAATATGTCCAATCTCCCCACACCCATAGCACTCTCTGGGTTCATGTATAGGTCTCTCGGAGAAGTGTTGATCGGTCTAAGGTGGACCCCCAACTACAGTCTGTAGTGAAGACTGAATGGGTCGAACTGAGTAACCTCCGGAACTCTGTCCTCTGGAGTAGGAACCACTAAACTCACCTCCCTTTCGAAACCTTTTTGATGTAGGTGCCATGGTGAAGTCATCTGGCTTCACTCCCTCTATCTCTATCACGAAGTCTACCACTTCTTGGAAGGATTTTGCCGTAGCCGCTACCTGTAAGGCTGAAATCCGCAACTCTGACCTCAACCCCTTCACAAACCGGCGAATCCGCTCTTGTGGACTGAAACAGAGTTGAGTGGCATACCTTGATAAAGCACGAAACTTAGCCTCATATGCATTAACCGACATCCTGCCTTGCTCTAGGCTCAAGAATTCATCTCTTTTTCTATCCCTCAAAGTCCGTGGGATGTACTTTTCCATAAACAAGTTAGAGAATGTTAACCAAGTCATGGGTGGTGCCTCTGTTGGTTGACACTCAACATGTGATCGCCACCACATTTTGGCGTTCCTTTGAAACTGATAACTCACGAACTCAACACCAAACCGTTCTACTATACCCATCTTGTGTAGTAGCTCATGACAGTCAACAAGAAAATCGTAAGCATCGTCAAATTCAGCACCCTTGAAGACTGGAGGTTTCAATTTCAAAAACTTACTGAAAAGTTCATGCTGATCATTTGTCATTATAGGCCCAGTAGTCAGACGTGGAAACGTGCCTATGTCCAATGAGGCATCCATGCGGGGAGCCATAGTAGCCGCATGTCGTATCTCTGAAACCGGAGGTGTTGGTGCAGAAACCACTGGAGGTGCCTGACCGTGATCAGATAACCCGCTAAGATAAGCAAGAACCTGATTGATCATCTCTGGGGTAGGTTGGGGTGGCAATTCCTCATTCTGCTCTTGTTCAGTTTCCCCTTCCTCACCCTCTCTTACTACCTCATCAGTCGGTGGAGGAGTCACCGCCCTAGCATCAGATGGGCTAGGTGCTCGTCCTCTTCCTCTAGAGGACGTCCTCCCACGACCTCTACCACGGCCTCTTGCCGCTGTTCTCCCTCGAGCCACAGCCCTAGTGGCTGGCTCAGTTGTATCTTGCCTTGCTGGTATTGGTGTTGGTGCGGTCGTTGCTCTAGTTCTAACCATCTGCGAAAAGAGTGAAGATGGTCAGATACCAATTTGTATCACCTAGATACCAATTGGACCCAAGTAATAGCACGAAAGAAAGAAAGAGTGGAATTTTCCTAAAGTCTTATAGCCTCTCAAGGAAAAGTAAAGGCGTCCCCCTACCATTCCATAAGACTCTACTAGACCTTTTCTTGTGTGATGAGACCAACGAACCTAATGCTCTGATACCAAGTTTGTCACGACCCAATTCGGGGCCGCGACTGCCACCCACATTTACCCTTCTATGTGAGCGAACCAACTCATATAACCTTAACAATTCGATGTATAACAACAGAAAATAATGCGGAAGACTTAAACTCATTAATAAAACAATTCAAAACTATTATTATTGTCCCCAAAATCTGGAAGTCATCATCACAAGAACATCTATCCTCAAATTACTAAACTAAGAGTATCTAAGAAAACAAAACAAATAGAAAGCTAGTCCATGCCAGAAGTTCAAGGCATCAAGACTTGAAGAAGAAGACCCAGTCCGAGCTAGAAGCATTAGCTCACCCTGAAGATCCGGTGTGACGAAGACTGGCTTGATTTACTGCTGAGTTGAAGTTGACGGAACGTTTGCTGCATTCCACAAATAACAAAGAAGAAAACAACAAGTAGGGGTCAGTACAACCACAAGTACTGAGTAGATATCATCGGCCAACTCAAAATAGAAGATAATATATATGAAGTAATATTATAAAATCAACTATGATGCTTAACATGTAGCAACAACAAGTACTATATCATTACAATTTCCACTAAGTTCACACATGAGGACTCAAGCCTCAATACCATACTCATTTGGGAATTGGGTTCATTAGATTGAGTATATTCATTATCTTTCAAGATTCATTATCTTTCTTCCCCTTGTGTCGGTACGTGACACTCCGCTCCATATACTATCCTGGTGTCGGAACGTGACACTCCGATCCTCTATTTCTATCCTGGTACCGGAACGTGGCACCCGATCCTCATTCTATCCTGGTACCGGAACGTGGCACCCGATCCATATTCTATCCTGGTGTCGGAACGTGACACTCCGATTCTCATTCTATCCTGGTACCGGAACGTGGCACCCGATCCTCTATTTCTATCCTGGTACCGGAATGTGGCACCCGATCCCCTAATTCATCAAGCCTTCTTTTATACTAAGGCATCATCAATCTCATTATATAATATATCAAGCCTTCTTTTATACTAAGGCATCATCAATCTCATTATATACTATATCAAGCCTTATTTTACACTAAGGCATCATCATTAACAAGTGAATTAGGGTTTCTTTCAAGATTTAGGATTCAATAACTTCATCATGCTTAGTTTATCACAATTTCATAATCACAAACATGCAAGCATACAATTAAGCACATAGCAGGGTTTACAATACTATCAATACATATTATTCACTATTAAGAGTTCACTACGAATATCGTAAAAACCATAACCTACCTCCACCGAAGAATTGGAATCAACAAGCAATTTCCCAAGCTTTGATATTCCCTCTGCCTCTTGATCGATCAATCTCTCTCTTTGTTCTTTCTATTTTCTTTATTCCAACCCTCTTTCTTTTAACCTAATTAACATATAATTAAGTGTAAAAGATGACAATAATACCCCACTAACTAATCCAAAGTTACCTCTTTTATCCCTCAAGAATTTGAGTTATTAATATAAACCCACGAAATCTATAATTAAGGAAAGAATAGTCCAAAGCGTCCCTTAAAACTTAACCAGAAATCCGACTCCAACTGGGATTATGCAACCTATGACGGCCCGTCGTGCCTGCGACGGTCCGTCACGCAGGTCGTCGTAAGGGCCAGGACTCTCTTTTTCACCAAGGATACTGTGACGGTCCGTCACACCTGTGACGGTCCGTCCAGCAAGTCCGTTACGAAGTTCAGAGAGTCAATTTTCAGTACCCAATTTCAGAATTCCTAAGTATATTGAGACGAGACCCTGTGACGGTCCGTCGTGCCTGTGACGTTCCGTCGTGGGGTCCGTTGCCTCAGCCAATTTTCCAGAAATAAAATCTGCTGCTCAAAACGACCAAACGGGTCGTTACAATGCCTAATACCTTCCTCTTAGTCAACATAATTTCTTACTCGATCTTTCATTTTGCATACCAAATCAAATAACGAGTCCAATTTCTTTTTGATTAGATATTTAAATAAATTGACTTGGAACACCAACACTCAAAGCTAAGAGGAGACTCGGAATAATTAAAATAATCCCTTTTCAAAATTTCACTTTAATTTGAAAATCTCTTTTCTTTCAAAACATTAATTTAGTTTTGAAGAAAAAATAGGGGTGTGAAAGAAAGAAATTTGTTTAACTGTCCAATCTGAACGAACTACACACACCTTATTCTCACATCGTTGAAATATGTAGGAGACCCTCTTTGGGTTCAGTGATTTTTATTCAAAAAAAAGAAAAAAAAAAGAAAAATAAGATGGTTAATGTAACACTCTAGAAATTTGTTTAACCTATAATAGAGTCTCACCTAGTGAATGATGATTATTCTATATCTAAATAAGTGAAATTAACTCGGTTCAAATGTATGAGACACTAAACATCAAGGGCCAACCACGACATCCGGTGAACTAGTAACCTAAACAAGTGCCGTTCTAATGGTGTTAGGATAATTAGAAAGGCGTGTCTAAGAAGTTGATGATGAGGATATGAAGGGGGTTATAAATAAGATCCTAAGAGCAGTCGCAAGCGTCAAGGCGAAGGGAGGCGTTCTCACCCTGGAAGGTCAAGACAAAGCTAAAATCCAGGGCTCTCAAAAGGGAGGCTATTACCTCAACCTTCACGAGCATGACCAAGTTCAAGTTGGGGCTCGTGAATATTCCTTGGCCATTAAAGGGGAGGGGGTGCCATTATGGATTAGATACTGTCCAAGGAACCACAAGACACTTCATATCTCGCGGTGCACTTGACGGAAGGGGAGGTTTCGTTGTCGTCTTGCCTTCAGCATTTTGGGAAGAGGAGAGTTTTGAAAGGCTAATGCCCAAAACACCATGAGCCACTTGACGGTCCATGGTGCATATTCACGGGGCAGAGGTCTCGGTCGTGAAGGTTACTTAGAACCATTTCTTGATGGAAAGTGGAGGGAGTTAATGCCGCACACCTCACGAGCACCACCATGGGTCGTTGAGGTCTTCATGTCTCATTAAATGGGGCGTGAAGATGGGACAAGTTCTCACAGTCAAGGTTAAGTTGTGCTTCTTTTTGAAATTCCAACTTAATGAGGGGAATTTTGGATATTTTTGGGGATGCCTATGTATTTATTTTAGGTCAATTATCATTCATTTCCCACTTCAACCAAATCCCAAATTAAAACCCAATTACTCCCACTTCTCTGTACATTCTCTCTCTACCTCAACCTCCATTGAAGACAAATTGAAGTTCAAGAATAAGACTCAAATCTCCAAGTTCTTATTCAAATTTCGTGGATAAAGTCTCTCTAATGTATGGTTTCTTTCACTCCTGGGATTCCTTTTCCTAAGAGGTCATTTCAAAGAGATTTTCAAACTTCACCAAACTCGGGGTTTTCTCTATACATGGGCCTTCTTTGAAAAATTAAATTAAGAATCAATTGTGATGAAGTATGTTTAATTTATGTTTTTTAAGTATACAGTAATGGTATCTTTTAATTCTCTTAAAACTCCAATGGACCCAAGTTTCTCCCCCAATTTCATGAAAACCTTGAATTGATATGGTGAATTGTTAAGATGATGTATACTTTATTTGACTATATTGATGTTAATTATGTAATTGCTTCTTGAGTTACGTTGTTTGTGTATTGATTATGCATTCTTGGGTGATTGAAGCGTAAAGTCCCATGAAAGGGAAAGAAGGTATAAATGTTGGTCTTTCTTGAACTCCATTATGTTGTATGAATTACTTGGATAGTAATGATGTTGTAGCTAATTTGTGGTTGTGGTGTTGATGCCAAGGTTTCCTCCTCATTAACGCTGAACCCTTAAATTATCAATGAAATATGAATGTATACTATGTTAGGTTGATTATATTATTGAAAGGTAGTTCTCATGATTATAATGAATTATTTAAGTGAAAGGTGTACTCACTTCTTGTGTGTCTAAAGTGAAATGATTGTTCTCACTTATGATCCACTATGAGCTATTATGATGACATATTTACATAAGGGTCTAATAGAGGCTAATGTGAACCTAACTGATGACTAAATATGACTAAAAAAAGGAATATATGATTAGAAACGAAAGGGCATATAAATGAGATGGGGGTATCACGTTTAGTAAGCCCGGATCTCCACATGAGTTTCCTCACGTTTAGCAAGCCCGAATTCCCAATGTATGTATTGTCTCATGAGATGGAAACCCCACATATAGCAAGTTATGGTTTCTATTAAAAATCTCCTTGACCCTTAACTATGTCTCCATATAGTACTCTAGTTTAGTGGATCCACCTAGATAGCTATGTACGAAAGGTTACACCTTGGGAAAGTATTAACCCTCTCTTTATGATGTGAGAGTAGTACACTGGATTCCATGTAACTGATATGATGTAATGTCAATTATTGCAACATTTTTCCCAAATGTAAAAGTTAATGAACAATTTATAAATATGAAATCCTACTAGGGCTTTGCTTGAGGGGTGTTCTACATAGTGTGAGGGAGGGCATGAGACTTCCCTTAGACATTACACTTGTGGGATACAAAGGGAGGGTACTAATAGTGTTATTTTGTGATTATGTTAATTATGACTCATGCATGTCAATTTATATATGATCTTTAGGAATATATCAAGTTATGATGGAATAGGAGATTATGAATTCATGTATGAAGTAGGTTGATTAATGTGATACTTAGCTTGGACTAGGATTATGTGGTTCTATTCTTTGCATTGTACAAGTATTGCTTGCGCTGAGTACATGTTGGGTTGGCTTATAATGCTTACTTTATATGTATTGTGTACTTACTTGGTAAAAGTCATGTTTTGACTAAAATGTCATTTTATGCATGCATTGATGATTTTTATGCATAAGAGCCATACTTAGTACGTGTAACATACTAACCCATATTTTCTTTGCTTTTTTCTAAACAATGTATGTTCGGGCCATTGAGGAATCAGGGTCCTTTGTCAAAGATACATGTAACTTGATTCTCCAACTTGGTGAGTCCTCAAGTCCGAGGACGAAGCCCCTATTCTACATTTCTAGTTTCGTTATGTTTAAAGACAATATTGTAATGTCTAATTTGAGATGTTCTGATTGATGTATGAACTAAGTCCGAATTTTCTATACTCCTATGTTTAAATAGTGTGAAGTGACGACTTTAGATTCTATTTTAATATATGAAGCGAAGTTGGACATCCAAAAGTTTTAAATTTTACTCATTTTTATTCTGTGGTACATGTTATGACGTATACATAGGGCTTTTCTAAGTCCACATTGAGGATGAATACATCGGTAATGTCTAGGGGGTTCTCCTCGATCGTTACAAACATGGTATTTGACCATCAAGTTGAGAATAATATAGGATTGAAGTGACAAACTACCACGTCAAGTAGAGTCTTATTCATGGGTGTGAAAACTTTTACTTTTTTGGTTATTCCTTAGTAGTGCCTAAGAGTCTTAACTCTTATATAGTCTTTTTCTTCAAATCCTTTTCTTTTGCATATAGGCAATGAATACGAGAAGGAACAATGCTCCAAGTTCTGATGAGGAGAATGTGAATGAGGTGGTCCGCTCTCAAGATCCTCAAAACCCTAATGTTCCTATTGAAGAAGGGTCTATGTCTGATATTGAGATAAGTGCGACTATTCATAGCTTGACCTAAGTGTTAGCCACTGAAGTTGCTAGGGATACTAGGGTGAAAGTAAACCTCCATTCTGGCACTACCGCTTCTAGGGTTAGGAATTTCACGAGGATGAATTCGACTACCTTGTTTGGCTCAAAAGTGGAGGATGACCCGCAGGTGTTCATTCATGAATTGTTCAAGGCGCTAGATGCTATGGCGGTGTATTCTCAAGATATGGTGGAACTATACACCTATAAACTCAAAGATGTGACTCAAATTTTCTATGAACAATGGATGGATGAGAGACCGATTAGAGAAGATTCAGTTAATTAGGTTTTGCTCAAGATGAACTTCCTTGATAGGTTCTCCCCTTGGAATTAAGGGAGAGGAAAATGAGAGAATTCATTAATCTTCTTCAAGGGGGTATGAGTGTGAAGGAGTATATCCTCAAGTTCACTCAACTATCAAAACGTGCTCCTAGAATAGTGGCAGATTCTTGGGCTAAGATGAATAATTTTGTATGGGGATATCCAGCATTGTAATTTATGAATATAGGTCGTCTATTTTGATTCCTAACATGGACATTTCCTGTCTCATGGTTCATGTCGAATGAATGGAGGAGAAAAATCTTAAGCAAGTTGACAGGGAATTGAAGAGCACAAAGGCCGAAGATGGAAATTCTTTCAAGGTTATATTTGAGGTGCAATATATGCCAATGTTCAAGAAGAGCGTTTTCAATCAAGCTACTCCTTAAAATATAAGGGTCAACAAAGGTAAGGTGGATACCCCCAAGTCTCAAGAGGGAATAGGTGGTAGTTATTATTTTGAGAAACCTATTTGTGTGAAGTGTGGTAGAAAACATGAGGGCAAGTGTCTAGTTGGTATGGGAAATTGCTATTGTTGTGGTATGAGTTTCCATATGAAGAGGGACTTCCCTATCAGAAAGTATCAAGGGAAAGAAAATTCTCAAGAACAAGCAACTGTTGCCAATCCCAATACTCCTAAGAAGAATCGCTTCTATGATCTGAAATCTAGGGGTGATCAAGACGATTCTCCCGATGTTTTCACCAATACTTTCCATGGATTTTCCATAAATGTCTATTCATCACTAGATCCTGGTGCCACTTTATATTTTGTAACTTCTTTTGTGGAGTAATTTGATATGCTCCCCAATCTCTTAGATGAACCATTTTCAGTTTCTACCCAGTAGCTGATTTGGTAGTCGCTACAAGAGTTTATAGGAGTTGTCAAATTTCACTACCCAATAGAGTTACATTGGTTGATTTGTTTGAACTTGACATGTTGGAATTTGATGTTATGTTGGTTATGGATTGGCTACATGCTAGTTTTTCTTCCATCGATTGTAGAACTTTATAGTAAAGTTGCAATTTTCTAAGAACCTGTTTTGAATGGAAGGGGGGAAACTTAGCTCCAAAGAGTCAAATCATTTCATTTCTTAAAGCTTGTAAGATGATTGCTTAGGGGTTTTATTATATGTTGTTAGAGTCAAGAATCTTGAGTTTGAGGCTTCTCCATTAGAGTCAATCCCCATATTGAAGGATTTTTCGGAAGTCTTTCCGTATGACTTACCAAAATTTCCTCCCAAATGGTAAATAGATTTTGGTATTGACTTATTTCCGGATACAAAACCATCTCAGTCCATCCTTACCAAATGACACCGGCTGAGACGAAGGAACTAAAGGTTCAATTCAAGGATTTTCTAGATAAGGTTTCATTCAACCAAGCGTATCTCCATGGGGTGCTCCGGTGTTATTGTCAAAAAGAAAGATGGTTCTATTTGAATGTTTAGTGACTACCTGTAATTAAACAAGGTCACTATAAATAATAAGTATCCACTCCTTAGGATTGGCGATTTCTTTGATCAACTCCAAGGAGCGAGATACTTTACAAAAATTGACTTGAGGTTGGGTTATCACCAACTTAGGTGAGGGGTGTTGATATTCCAAAGACAGATTTCCACACCTTATATGGTCATTTTGAATTTTTAGTGATGTCTCTTGGTCTTACAAATGCCCCAGTGGATTTCATGGACCTCATTAATCGAGTTTTTAGAAGTTATCTTGATTGATTTGTGATTTTCTTCATTGATGTCATCTTGGTGTACTAGAAGAGTGAGAATGATCATATGAACCATTTGAGCATAGTTTTGCATGTCCTTAAGGACAACCAAATCTTTGTAAAACATAATTAATGTAAATTTGTATTAAGGTTGTTTGCGTTTCATGGTCACATAGTCTCTAGTGAAGGTGTGGAGGTCGACCCGAGAAAGATAGATGCAGTCAAAAGTTGGCCTAGACCTTTGGGTCCTACCAACATCCAAAGCTTTATGGGTTTAGCCGGATATTATAGGTTGTTCGTTGAGGGTCTTTCATCGATCGCATCTTTATTAACATACCTGACCTAAAAGAATTCAGAGTCAAAATCATGTGAAAAGAGCTTCTAATTGTTGAAAGACAATCTTACCTCTTCTCCAATTTTGACCTTACCGGAGGGTACTAGAGGGTTTGTTGTGTATATTGACGATTCTCTAGTAGGTTTTAGTCGTGTTCTCATGCAACGTGGTGGAAAACTCAATATGCTTGAGAATGACTACCCAAATCATGACCTTGAACTAGAGGTTGTTGTGTTTGCTTTGAAGATTTGGAGACACTAACTCAATGGGGTACTAGTTAATGTGTTCACCGATCACAATAGTCTTCAATATGTGTTCAATCAAAAACAATTGAATTGGCGCCAAAGAAGATTGTTAAAACTCTTAAAGGAATATGATTAGACTGTCGTTTACCACCCCAGAAAAACCAATGTTGTTGTGGATTCTCTTAGTCGAATGTAAATGGGTAGTGTAGCCCATGATCCCGATGGTAAGAACGAGTTAGTGAAGCACATACACATGTTGGATCGTTCGGGTGTTCAGTTAGAAGATTCTCCAAGACATGTCTCCATGGTATATCATAATTTCAAATTATCTTAAGTGGTGGAGGTTAAATTGAGGCAACACCTTGATCCTCTAATGATTGCATTGAAGGAATTGGTTCTTAGTAAGTTCATGAAACATTCTCCCGGGGGGGGGGGGGAATAGGCTACATAAGGTACCAAGGTAGGATGTTTGTGCACGATGTGGATGACCTAAGAAGACAAATTTTTGATGAGTCTCATGGTTTCCAATATTCGATTCATCTGGGTGGCACAAAAATGTCTCGTGATCTCCAAGAGGTATACTGGTGGAATGAGTTGAAGAATGATATAGCGGAATCTGTATACAAATGTCTGAATTGTCAACATGTCAAGGCCGAACATCAAAGAAAGGGAGGGTTAACTCAAGATATAGATATTCCTACTTGGAAGAGGGAAGATGTCAACATGGATTTCGTAGGGAGTTTGCCTCGTGCACATAGACAAAATGATTCCATAAAGGGTTATTATCGATAGGTTGACAAAATCAACCGAATATATTCCCGTCAAAGCTACTTATTCGGCAGAATAATGTCAGTAGGATAATGTGCTAGATTGTACCTTAATTAGATTGTGAGTTTTCATTGATTTCTTTTTTTATAATTTCAGATAGAGGTGCCCAATTGACTTCTCACATTTGGAGTTCTTTCCAAAGGGAGTTAGGTACTCAAGTGAAATTGAGTACCACTTTTCAACCCCAAGTATATGTCCAAGCAGAACGCACTATTAGAACCCTAGAAGATAATGTTGAGAGTGTGATGCATTGATTTTAAGGGTAATTGGGATGACCACCTACCCTTGATAGAATTATCTTACAACAATAGCTGCCATTCGAGTATCTTTCTGACACCATTTGAAGCACTCTATGGTAGGAGGTGTAGGTCTACGGTTGGGTGGTTTGAGGTTAGTGAATTTGAACTTTGTGAACTCGAGATAGTATACGAGGCCATGGAAAATTTCAAATGATAAGGTATAGGTACAAAATAGCCTATAGTCGGCAAAAATCTTATACCGACAATAGAAGGAGAGACCATGAGTTTGAAGTAGGTTATTGGGTCTACTTGAAAGTTACACCCATGAAAGGGCTGTGGCTTGGTAAAAAGTGAAAACTTAGTTCCCAGTATGTGGGCCCACATGAGATATTGAAGCGGGTTAGGAAAGTTGCTTATGAGTTGAGTACTAAATGCATTGGCCCCGATTCACCCGGTATTTCATGTTTCTATGCTCAAGAAATCTATAGATAACCTAGTGTCAATTCTCCCATTAGAAGGTTTAGTGGTAACTGAGAACCTTTCTTATGAAAATGTTCCGGTTGAGATCTTAGGTCGTCAAGTCAAGAGATAGAAAAATAAAAAGGTTGCCACCATAAAAGTGTTATGGAGAAACCACCTAGTTGAGGGTGGAACATGGGAGGCCGAGGCCGACATGAAGTCCCACTATCCTCATCTCTTTCCTCTTAAACCTAGCCAAAATTGAGGTTAGCATTTCCCCTTGAATTATTATAAATTGAGTGTCATATGTGTTGATAACCATGACATGAATTCCATGGACGTGCATATCCTAGTAGAAATTTATACTTAAATTGTGTTTTCATGACCTATGCCTCATGGTTAACCTGCAGTTTTATGTAGTGTTCTATAATGTCTTCATGAGAGTTTTATTGAACATGCTTGATGTCGTTTGAATATTATTTTCATGTCAACTCTGTTGTGTTCGTATTGACTTCATACGTAATTGGAGAAGGTAGTTCCTCTCTTTGTGATGTGAAATAGTGATCTCTTATATGTGATGAATTGTGCATTATGTTTCTATGTTTGTATTATGAGTGACTCATTATGATATTGTTTCTATTGGTATTCTAGTTTTGAGTCTCTTTCATTTCCCTATGTAGGGTTTAGGGTGTCATTCGAGCACGAATGTTCTTAAGGAAGGATAATGTTACACTATGGAAATTTATATGGCCTAGACTAGAGCGCCACCTAGTGAGTGAATGTGTTAGTGTGTGAGTCCCAAAAACCATTATGTGAAATCCCTTGATTGGTTATTGTATCTTAAAAGGTCTAATGGATATAATGTCTTAAGTAAAGGTATGTTAATGAAATGGCACTTATCTAGAGTAGTTTTGAGGATTGAATAGGTAGGCTTGATAAAGGTGTATGGGCGGTCTCTTCATGTTTTATTTATGTGAGTCTTAGGCTGATTCTAGTTAGGGAGTTTAATTAATGAAATGGAAATAATATTATACTAGGCAATCTAAAGGATCTCTTGGGTGTGTCATGAGGGATTATATGGGCGGTCGCTTCATAATTCACTCAAGTGAGACATAAAATCATCTTTTGTAGGAGGGTCTCATGCTTATGTGCTTTAAAGTGATCTTGTGTAATATATGTGGTGTTGGTGTTATATGTGATTCTTATACTTATGATATGAAATTTTTTACTCAAAAGAGTGTGTTTACCACAAATGTCCTTCTATGATGATTTTATGCGTTACATTTTACTTAGTACATGTAATGTACTAATTCCATATATTTTATTTATCTTTAAAGGTGTAGGATGCATTTGAGAGGAGTATCGAGGTGAAGCTTGGATTAGCATTTCATTCAAGAAAGAGTTTATCTGTCCTCACTAGATTCGAAGACATCATAATGTTTAGATTTGCTTGTTGAAAATATTGTACTAGAAAGCTATTTTCTTTAAGTTGAAGTATGGGCTGTGTCTAGCAATATTTGTGTGTCTAAGATGGCGACATTAAGAATTTAGCCTTTCATTATGTTTTTTTTAAAACAGATATTTTGAAGTATTACTATTTTGTGTGAAAAGTTTTCATTCCACACTACTTTTCATACATGTATGAAATGAACGATGTCAAAGGGTATGGACCCTCCCTTGGGTCAAGACATTACTCATTGAACACTAGTACTATGTTATGGACATTATTTTAGGACATTAATCTTTCGTTTTAACTTTATTTGGATACTAGATTGCATGTTATTCTATAATTTAAGTCGTTAGGTTTTTGGGGTTTTACATTATCTCACCCTTTGGGACATTCGTACCAGAATGACAACCTAATCACCAACAATGTAACAAACTTTAGGCTAACAGTCAAATATGCATAAACCTTAAAATGTGTAAAAATATCCAAATGTACCATTCACCATATCGACCTACTCAAAGAAGGAAACTTCAACACCAATCAAGACATGTCAATGCAACATAAGGAAGTAGGAACTACATCTAACAACTATATATGAATGAAATACATGATATATCATGTTCATAGGAGTAATTACCTTCTGGAATCACTGACAAGTTCAATACTAGAATATTGAGTCAACATGCCACTTTATCAAACACAACAAAGCTTGTTCATCAGTTCACCTCATAAGTCAAATATGAAATCATCATTCTAACAAATTAAACGTGAGGACAGATAAATCATGAGAAACTCAAATTATGCAACACATGTTTCCTCACATGGACATGCACCACATAAAGAAAATTATGGAAATAACTCTTACGATACAAATAACTCTCAATTAACTACAAACTCAAGAGAAATTACTTACTTCAAGTTTGAATAGGAGTAAAAGGAAAAAGATGAGTATAACGGTACTTCATATGGGGCTCGGCCTCCCATGTAGCACCCTCTACTAAATGATTCCCCCATATAACCTTAAATGAGGATACTTCTTCATTCCTCAGCCTCTTCACTTGCCGGTGAATTCTTTGTAGGAACGTTTCTAATAAATTCGTAAACACTTTAAAGTAAGGATAGATACAAAATAACCAACGCACTTCTTAAGCATGGAGACATAAAAAACAGGGTGAACCGGAGCAAACTCCCTAGCATGTTCAACTCATAAGAAACATTCCTAACACGTTCCATATTTCATATGGGTCCACATACATGGGACTAAGCCTCTCTTTTTTGCCCAACCTCATCACACCCTTCATAGGTGAGATTTCAAAGTAAACCCAATCACCAACCTCAAACTGTAGATCCCTCTTTCTATTATCCAATAGGAATATTTCGGATTTTGGTCCGTCTTCAATTTATTTCTAATAAGTGGAACTTTTCAAAGGCCTTATAAACTAATTCATCACAGATATTGACAAATTCACATATTTCAAACCATAACACACAGGATACCTACACCTTCTCCCATATAATTAATCAAATGGATGCCTAGAAAACACTTGAGTGGTAACTATTGTTGTAGGCAAAATATATTAACAGTACATGGTAATCCCAACTACCCATAAAATCAATAGGAGACATCCTCAACATGTCCTCTAAGGTTTTAATGATGTGTTTTGCCTGACCATCCATTAGAGTTTCAAAGCCGTTACTAAGCTTAATATTATTACCAAGCCCTACTTGGAATGCTTTCAAAAAGTGAGAACTCAATTGAGAACCCCAATTTAAAATAATAGACAAATGGGTTGATTCAGTCATACTATTAACAATGATCCCAAATAGTAACAATTAACCTTCGGGTACGAGGAAAACCCGCAACGAAGTCAATATTGACCTCCTCCCATTCCCAAGTGGGACTATCTATATCTTAGGAAACTCAGCCGTCCTTTGATGTTCGACTTTGTCTTGTATACGGTTAGGACATTTAGCCACAAAATCAATTATATTCCTCTTGGTGTTGTTCAACTAATAGATCTCTTGTAAGTCACGGTACAACATGGTGGCTTCCGAATGAAAGGAATAACATGAACCATGAGCCTCTTTTAGACCTTTTCCTCTTAAATCATCCACATTGGGAAGAGACAACCTTCCTTGAAATCGTAGTACCCCATATAACCCTTGGGAGAAATTCTCAACGGATTTCTCAAGTACGACTACTTTTAATTCTATCAAAATACGGTCAATGTGTTGCTTAGACTTCACATCAACCACAAAAGAAGATTTGGAGCTATGATGATGTAACACTCCAAAATTTCAAGACCTAGTCTAGAGCCTGACATAAGTATTTAATGTTTATACGCTATTTAAGGTCAATTATAATGTATAAAAGTGAATTAGGATGTTTAGAGTCAAAACATCAAGGAACGTTCATGACGTCTGAAGGTTATTTCAAAAAGGTGCTAGGGTGCCTTAGCCTATTTCAGGAGGTTTAAGGAGTCAAAATTTGATGAAATTTTGTGAAAGGGGTCTAACACATATCAAAGTAGTTTAAAAGTCAAAATGTCTAGGTACGACTCACCAAAGACCTCCCTAAGGGTCCTTGAGGAGAAACCTTTTATTTTTACCCAAAGCTGTCAAATGGGGAAGTGCAAGCAATGTCCACCTACACTTGCCAGTAACGAGGCATAGGTGAGACGACGAGGAGTTGATGCCTTCATCATTGAACACTTACAATTTTCTTGGAAAATGTCAAAAAGGACAGATCTCTGAACTTATAGATGGACCTGCAGGATGGTTGGTCCCAACGCCCGTCGACTGACATACGGACCGTAGGTAATGGTCTGATAGATCTGTCCTGTAATTTGCAAGTGAGTTTTGAGGAGTTAATTTAATTAGTTAGTCTAGTTAGTATGTTAATTAGGGATTAGGCGGTGGTTAATTAAGTTAGTTAAGTCATTATATAAACTACCCTAAGACTTAACCTAACTTAACACCTCACATCTTCGTAAATCCAAACCGCTCTTCCTCTATTTTTTCTCTCCCAAAGAAGAAATTTATTGAAGGGATAGGTCAAGTTCATTTGAGTAGCATGAATAACACTTTTGTCCATTAATATGTAACAAATAACAAGGTATGGGAACTCTTCACCGTTTGAATTCCTTTCCCCAAAGGGTTCTTCCAATTAGTTTTCAAAAAGATAATTTCCTATGGGTTTGCTCCTGATACGAATTTGATCTCCTAAATTTTATTATTTATAGTTTCTTTTTGTTATTATGATTATATTATGATTATTATTTTAAAATTTTAGTAGTTCTTGATTTTAACCTAGTATTGTGGAAGACGTGATAAATTAACCCCAAATCCCTAACCCTAGGTTATGAACAAGTATGAAATTGAATTGAACTGATGTAGTGACCTAGATATTGTGTTAAGTACTATTGATTGATGTTATTACACATATTATTGATGGAATTTTTTGGTTGATTGTAAGACCATGATTATGGATTTTGAAGGATATTGGGTAAGTCTTGATACCCTAAAGCTTTACTTCAATTATCATGGCTTATGCTTGGTGATAAAGTTCAATTGAAGTATGTCTTGTAATTGGATTATGTTTGTGTGGTATGATGAGGTTACTTAAATGTTTTTATTAATGTGATTGTGAGATTATGCCTATGTGATGATATATGGTTTGTTATGAAGTATCTATGTGCCTTACTATGATGTAATGATGGTAAAATGCTAATCTCACCTATGAGGGTTGTAATGAATGGTGCTCTCATACAATTCCTATTGATATAATGACAATAAGTATACGAGGATCTATTCTCCTATGAGCTAAACAACATTATGATTTTTAAAGAATGTCATTTTAAAAAGACACTCTAGCTTAGCACCGAGAGAACTAGTAGTGAGGAGTTCCCCTTCCCAAGTAAGGGAGGTAGGTTCACTAGTGTACATAATATATTGGATAGTATAATTCCAAAGGAATAAAGAGGGTCTGAAGTACATCTCTTTGTTCTTGAACTATGTTTCCCCCTTAGGAATACTGCCTAGTGGATCCACCTAGATGTGATGTTCATGATTTGGTACTACCTTGGCAAATAGTCCACCTTCCTTCGGTGTAAGGTTTCATGACACCGGATTTCACATTAGCTCATGTGGTCTATATTGTTAAAGGAAAGTGTTACCAAAAGTAAAATGAAGTTATAATATGGACTCTAATTAAGATGACTTCAGGAGTTTTGCTTAGTCTAGATAGGGTTAGGGGACTCTACCTATACATTGCACTAGTTACATTGAGGAAAGTCTTAGAAAGATGTTCTTATGTACTTATGGTTTATAAAGTAAATGTTATATATTTGTTGTATTTACATGTTGATGATCCTATATGATATTGATTTCATGTTTCAACCTGCTATTGGTTTATATTGCTAAACATGATGATGAATATTGTTGATATGTTATGTGATGTTAGGTATTGCGTATAATCCTTCATTTCATTTGCTTTGTTGAGTAAGGTTATGGGTCTTAAGATGGTCATTGCACTTTTAGACTTTATAGTGGGTATGAGTAAGGTTCTTGCATGTGTGGTTATGACATAGACTCTTATACATTATTTGTTGATATAAGATGCTGTTGGAGTTGTTTTTGCTATGGTTCTAATATTCTATTGAACATGTTTACTTGGTTATGCTTGATGATGTTGGTCTTGTGTTTAATATGCTATTGACTTAATGCATAAATGGTCATTGTCATATATGTGTCCTTGATTCTTCATAAGGCTTTTCAAAGTAACTCGGCAAGGATTTGAATAAATGTCCCTTTTTTCATGATTTGTATATTGTGTGTGCATGTTTTCCATACATAGTACAAGTGATGTAGTAACCCATATTTATCCCCTTTTTCCCAAACATTTTAGGTTCCATTCATTGAACGGTTCGTGACCAATTAGCAAGGAAGTTTTGGGTCATTTCTCCAAGTGTGGTCATGTCCCCAAAATCCGAGGATGATGTTTTTTCTGATTCAAACTATATGAATTTATATAGTCTAAAGACATTTGTTTAACTCTTATTGTTCAAGACATTTTTTAAGCCCTAAGTGTAATTTATACACTTGCGTAGAGGTTGTGCCCTAATTGTTCTATTCCGACTTAGACGGTCTAATATGAGATATCTCTATTAGACTCTATATTATGTATATTGTATATTAAAATAAAAGTAGAATCGTATGTACAGTACCTATATATATATATTATGTGTATGCGAAAGGTCTATCTAACCTCATATTGTAGATGTAGACGAATAGTTTTAACCGAAAAGGGCCTAAAATACCCTCGAAGTATTGAAAATGGTACAAAATTACCCTCTATCCACCTATCGGCTCAAAAATACCCTCCCCACCAACCTATTGTCTCCAAAATACCCTTGTCATCCACCTTTGGGTTCAAAATTTACCACTTATTTAACTGTTTTAAATTTAAACTATTTAAATATTTTTTTAAATACGTTACGCCCAACTATTTTTTATAATTTTACTTATTAATATAATTTATAAATTAATCCACTACCCACCCATTTCTAATTAAATCCCACAAAAATAATAAACCCGTCACATTACTAATGCAACAACAAGAAAGCTACTTCCAATCAGACTTTTTGAAAATTTGAGACGAAAATATCTAGAGAAGTAAATTATCATACATTCAAGTGTCTAAATAAATATTAACGACAAACTTAAAAGTCTGACTATGTTCATTTTAATTATTCGTTCGTCTCAATTATGTGATGTTGCTTCATAAATAATTTATTTTTAAAATAATATATTAATGTTTTAAAACAAACCATAAATATTTATAAAATTATATTTACAAAAAGAGCATGAATTAATTCGGATGTACTACTTCTTTAACTTTAATCATAGATATTGATTTCAAGCATGAAATAGATTCCTACTGAAAGTGTCCTCCTTAATATGGGGCTCAACCTAAATTTAATTAGGGCTTTGATTTAGAGTCGAATAATTTTGGATGTCATTTTCAGGAATCTATAATTTCGTCGTGTTTTAGTAGTGTCTATGACAATTTTGATATTCTAATTGGTTTATTAATTCGGTGGGGTTTGGTTAAAATGAGTCGGTAGTGGGTTGGTTTGTAAATTATTTAATAAATTAAATTATAACCAAAAGTTGAGAGCCAAGTTTTTAAAAAAATATTTAAATGGTTTAATTTTAAAATAGTTAAATAAGTGGTCAATTTTGAACCCAAAGGTGGATGAAAAGGGTATTTTGGAGTCAATAGGTAGAGGAGATGGGGATTTTGGAGCCAATAGGTGGATGGAGGGTAATTTTGTACCATTTCAAATACTTCGAGGCTATTTTAGATCCTTTTCTGTAGTTTTAATTTTCTACACTTGTTAACCTATGTAATGTAATGATGAGTTATAAGAGGCAAGATTTAGTCCTCTCTGAGGACGACGCCGGTTACGTCTAGTAGGTACTTGCCAGATGTGACAAACTTGGTATCAGAAAATGGCATTGAATATATTTAGGATTGATGCCTCATTAAAAAACATCTACGTAGATTATTATTGATTATTCTAAAGCGTGCCACACTTATTAATGAGAGAATATGTGACCCTTAGGAAACTCTCACTTTCTTGTACTCCTATGTTGTGCCTCTAGAGTCTTATATTGTATTCTTTCACCTAAGCCTTTTATTCTGTGTATAGGTATGAATACTCGAAAAGCAGCGACACGAAGGGACGAGGAAGGGATTGCTAATGCGGGGTCTCATGAAAACCAAGCTCCTCCGCAATAAAATCAAGTCCATCCACTTGAACAAGTTTCTATGGGTGATCATGTTCCAATTGTTCAGCCACCGATGACCAATTGATACATAAGGGCATTTTTTCTCAATTTATCGCAAGCCATGACCTCTCAAGAAAATTCTGTGACTTCTCAAGTATAATCTATGATGTCCCAAGTTGATAGGGAGGTTGGACCCCCGTATGCCTCCACATGCTAGCACTATGGCTTCCCGTATAAGAGACATTACTTGGATGAGTCCACCTGTGTTCTTCATAAGAAAAATGGATGAAGACCCTCAAGAATTCATTAGTGATGTCTATAGGATCATACTTTCTATGGGTGTGACTATGATTGAGAAGGCCAATTTGCTGGCCAATCAACTAAAAGATGTTACCCAAGCTTGGTACACCCAATGGAGAGATAATAGGGTCTGTAAGACCCCCAAAATGAGTTAGGGTTTCGAGAGACTCACTCATTCCTATAAGTTTGTTAATATGTTAGCAATGTGTTTTAAATTACTATTGGGTGATTTGAAGTCATTTGGGAGTCAAATGTCAAGGAACTACTAAGACGTTTGACGACTAGTCACCTAAGGGTCTTATGTGTTTTTTTGTGTTTTCTGGTGTGTCATGATATTTTGAGGTCCTTATATGATTTAAAATGATGTTTTTAGTCAGTATGATGAGTTTCATGAAATTTAGAGGTCAAACGTCTAAGAACGTCCTAGACGTTCGAAAGTTAGCCCTTGAGACATATGTATATCTTGATGGTGCCTAACATGTTTCGACGTGTTGCTTGAAATATTTTTGGGTGAAACTTTTGTGGAAGTTCATTGAATTTTAAATGTTCCTATTTAAGTTGGAAACGTTTGGGTAAAACTCCCCAAGGGCCCCGCAAGAAGCCCTCAAAGAAGGACACAAAGGCTGTCGAGTTACCACCTTTGCAGTGTCAATTGACTGAACCATACGATTCCCTGTTGTTGGGAAGGCATAGATCAATATTTATCCTTGGGAAAGGGTCATCCAAATAACATCCTAAGACCCAAACGATGAAATCCACAGAAAGTCCATTGATGGGCCAACATGGAACCGATGGATGGCCATCGATGCAGGCTTTAGCTACTTCTTGTTCACTATTTAATATACGAGGTGAATGGTAAATTTACCCCAGGTCATAAACTGACGATACTTGGTTTAGTTGATTATTTTTTGGTGCATTTAAGTGATAAAAAATATGATCAACCCATCCTCAATCCGTTCTACACAGATTAGACTTTCCCTCAACAACCGATTTTCTCTAGAAACCTCCACTGAATGTGATGCTTACAAACATATTTGGGCGTTGATTCCCATGGATTCTTAATAAAGGTTTAGAGTTTTTAATACACATTAAGGTTTGGTGATCTCCTATCTCTATTTAGCCTTTCATCTAGAGAGTTAATCTTAAAGTTTTCAAAAGAGATTTCATGATCAAACTTCTTTTTCTTCAATCAAGCCATAGGTTCTTTTTCAACACATTTTCAAAGGCCTAATAATGATGAATTTATTATAATTTATTGGTTTTAATGTGATTTTCAATCTAATTTATTGTGAACTCATTTCCTTTCCCGAACTCGATTTAGCTTATGATTGGGCATTATGATCGTGGCTTGTTATTGGTGGATTTGTGATTCTATTACGTTGAATTGCTTATCTCTACTGTATATTATGTATATTTCTGGTGATGTTTGTATGAATTATTCATGTTGATCAATATAGAAAGATTTGAATAAGTCTAGCCTATGTCTCTATGTTTTCGCTGTAACCTTGCCCTGTTATGCATGAATGTGGGATTCTACTATGTAGGGATAGTTATATCTACAGCCTTACATGAATGTTAGTGATGAATTTCAACTGATACATGTGGATAAAGGTTTTATTAGACTATGGTCTTCTATATTTCATGGATTCTTAATATAGCATGCTCGTTGTAATATCAGCTTTATGACAATTGTGGTAGGATTTCAATTATGCAAAGATCATTGTAGATAATTCCTTAGGTTAATATCATGGTTGAATTTACAATATTGATCCTGTATAACCAAAATAAAGAAGGTTCTGTATTGATTGATCTAGGTTCTTCTAGCCTATAGATTGATAATGTAATGTATATGGTGTGATCTCAATGCTAGGGTAGATGAAACATGATTTAGTTAGTAATGATATCTTTAGCTACTTCCCTACATGTATTTTGTTGATAAATTGATATTGATAATCAATGCAAGTGAATTTTGTTAAAGATCTATGTCCTTCTACTTTCTAGTATGTTGGTGATGTGTCATAGTGCTTTGTAGCATTGACTTGTAGTAGATTATGCATGACATCGTATATTATTATTTTAATTTAGCTACTACCCTATGCTTGAATTATTTATGGAAGTGTAGTAATGGTGAAAGATGATCAAAGGCTGACAGATTGGTAAGAATTGCTCTACTCTTCTACTTCTCTACCTCTCCATAGAATTGTTGATGAAGCCTTTTATGGCATTGTGTGGTATGGTCTACTTATGGTGGCAATGTCATTATATATGTGTTGACTATTGCCTTAAAGGCAAACTGATGAATATATGTGTGTGTGGATATGATGATCACACTAAAAGAAGCTTATGCGTACTTTCCTATTCTAGTTGTGATCTAGGTTGTATGGTTATTGTACAAGCATGTTTATATCTATATTAGGATCATGTGTAGGTGCTGAATTTAATGAAGTGTTAAGGATTGATGAGCCCTACCCTTGTACACCTATGTGAATGTATTAATAGTTAATGATAGGAGTCTTAAAGTGTAATATGCATTTAGCTTGCCTCTCATGCTAATTATGTTGTGTGGTTTATGTTTGGTTGTGAATTGTGGTCTTAAGGGGGTGTCTGCATCTATGTGTTGGTAGATAGACATTATGTGATCATTTTGACCAATGTACACCCAGACTCACACATTATGCATGTTTACAATGTAATAAAGAATCATAGTGTCTTATTAAAGGTAGTTCTCATATTCACTAAATTTATACTACTATGCATGTAAGATAAATATATGTGAAGTATGTTATGTATTCCATTAACTAGGATGACTTGATATGTGTACTAGTATGGATAATGCTATGGGACCTTGTCTATGCATTGCACATGTGTACCTTGTTAGGATAGTTTCTAGGTTTGGTTTCTATGTACATGAAAATGAATATATGAACATGTTATGAATATGATTTATATGCTATGATGTTAAGTATATGATTTGAGGATGTATTAATATGCATAGTGTCTTAAAGTTTTGATATGAAAGGATTGTTCATATAGTTACACATGTAGACTTATGCATTCATATATGACTATGTGTGACATTTATGTGTTATATGAAAGGTTTGCTCACATATTAGTATAAATACGCATATATGAAGTTTAAGTCAATAAAGGGGCCTTGAATGGGGTGCTCATGTATAACCTATAACTAGGCAGGTGCTTACATATGCTATGTCCATACGAAAGGGTCTCTCACATGATTTAGGTTGATGACCTAAGAATATGAGGGGATGACTTTCCTAATCCCAATTTTATAAAGTAAAGTTAATAAATGTTTTATAATAAAAAGGGAACTTAGCTTAGCACCAAGTGAACTTGAAGTGACGGGTGTCCCTTCCTATTAGATGAACGTAGGTCACCATTAGCCTCATGAAGTGTTTAGCCTCATATACCAAAGGGAATAGACTGATGTTCCGATAATGAACAACCATAATGCCCCATTTGGCATAAAGAGGGTTTCCACATACATACCTGCAAGTTCTATCACTATGCTTGACACATAGTATCTAGCAAGTGAATTCACCTGTTTGCAAGGATGTGTTAGTGTTCTACCTTGGATAGGAAAGAACACATTCCATTGGTGAAGGGCTCTATAACACCAAATTCCATGTATTACCCATGGTCTTAATGTGGGTTAAGGCTATAGTTTTCCTAAAGTAAAAATGACAATGAAAGTAAAGTAAGGACCCTAACTAGGATAACCTAAGGGTAGTTTCTTAGTGTAGGTGGGGGTATGGGACTTCAACTATTCATTGCACAACTGTCCCTTGAAGGAAGTTCTAGGAAGGTATTTTAATGCATGTCTCTATGTATATGTTCCTTATGCATGACTATGTAGTAATTGTCTACTTGTTGTAATGAAGTGCATGCTATGAGTCCCAATGGATCTATGTGATGTGGTCTTGTCCCCACATGCTCTATGTTAGACTTAATTACTATATGATGAAGGTCTTGTTGACATAAATAAAGGTGTCTTCACTTACTTGTTGATGTTGAAATAGAGTGTTAAGGCTTATGGTGTCATTATAGGTTTACTAAGTATGTCTGAGGTTATGGGGCTTCACATGTCTATTGCACTAGTTGACTTATATTGGGATTGTGAGTAAGGTTTAATAATGTTTTATGTGAAGTGAAGTGAATAGATGTTCAAATTGATGTAGCTTACTCGAATGTTCTTATGGTCTTGGCTTAAATGTGTCGTTGCTGTATTATACTTCTATGATGGTATGTGTTTGATTATTTATGTTATATGTATGGTTTATCTTGTGACGTTACAGTGATGCATTGTACCAAGTGACGCTACAGGGTGACTTGGGAGGTTATTTGGAGGTTAAGGAGTTAAATAAAAGATGTTCATTGCAAAACTGACTGTGAAGGGGACAATTCTCACTGTAAAGCATGAGGAGCTCATTGTAAAGTGACCTCAAATGTGGCTTAAATACTATATGTGATTTTATATGATGTTTGAACATTGAATATGTCTATATCAAGTATGTGAATGATATAAATGCTATTCTATCAAGGTTTAATGAAGTTTTTAAAAAAGGCATAATGCATAATTTCAAGTGAAATTCCCCTTTAAAATACATGTTTTTGTATGGTTGTCATACTTAATGCATTCTTGTACTAACTCCATTATTCTCCACTTTTTACTCAGAGTGTAGATTATGGATGCTTAATGGATTTATCTATGATTGAGAAGCTTGATATGTGATTTCTTATCGCAAGGAATGGAATCCTTAAGTCCAAGGATGTCCTTTGTCTAGTTTACTGTAATGTCTTTTATAATTGTTCTTATGTATAATGTTATAAGGGTCGTGTCCCTAAAGTACTCTGATGATGTTGAGTCAAGGATGACAAAGAGAGAATAGAGTCTTTCACTATGTATTATCATATTTTATATATAATGAAAGTGATGTTCTAGCATATGATATGCTAAGAATGTTTTAAATTTCTCACTAAATTTACCTATGACAATGCGATGAATGATAACTATGGTCTTGTATAAGAATTACGAGAGGTCAAGTACGTCATGTTACTCTAAGGGTGCTCCCCGGATGTGACAAACGTGGTATCAGAGCATGAGATTTATGAATGTGGTTTTAGGTTCTAAAAGTCTCATATTTCCACGTCTAGTAGAGTCTTGATCATCTGTGTGAATCGCGACACATCTATGAGCGAGAGGATATAGGACGAAGAATTTACCTTCTTCATCATTCTCATGTCGTGCTATAGAACTTAGATCTATAAGATCTCTCTCTTTGATATCTTCTTCAGTAGTTTATTATATATGATTACTTGGATGAGATGGTTTATCTATGATTGAGGAATAAAAGGTGAGTTTTGATGCTTAACTTGGTTTTATGGTTTCATTAGTATGTATGAAGGTGAATTTGACATGCTTTGATAATGTGATGCAAATAATGGCTATGTATGTGAAAAAATAGAAATGATAGGTTATGTGGATAGGATGTCCTTTCTGGCTATACATGAGAATTATGTGAAATGGCATGTTTTGTTTAGAATTGTATGTCATGATATAGTTAAAGCATGATAGAAGTTATTATGGTTAAACTGATTTCTTTTGGAATGGTATGAAAATATATGGTTTTGCATGATGGTAAGGTAATGTTATGATTTGAGTTTGAAATGCTTATTGACTACCTATGGAAGCATGTAGCCTAAGTATATGTTCAAATGGTTCAAAGTTGCCTTTGTTTATATGTGTGAACCTTCATGATTGATTTGTATTGATTGGAGTCCTTTATACAGACTTAAGTGAAGGTAGTATGTTTGTCTTAGTAGGGTGATGATGTAGGTTTGATTAACCTAGAAGTTACCTTATAGTAAATATTGAAAGAAAAGAAAGAGTCCTTATGAATAAGTCTCCTTGTTGTTTTCCCCTAATGTTGTATGACCTTGGTGTCTATTGTATTGCATAAAATCTTGTGTGGTTGAATAGTATACCTAACTTGATAATTGGGGGATAATTTTCCCAGGTGATAAAGTTTAGAATGACTTTGAATCCCTTATGGTATGTTACTGTAACTTCTTTGTTGGTTGAAAAGCTACGATCCTCTTGAAGGTTGGGCTAAGTTGCTCTTAGTTGGGTTTACCCTAAATGGGGGATTGTGATGTGAGTACTAAGGTTGTAGATTTTTCAGTCTTATCCTTTTATTCTTACTTGAACTTTAATCTAATTTTTTTTAGCAATGTTTTTCATGATAGAAGCTTTGCATAAAGTATGAAATGCATGAACTTCATATGTTTGGTGTGTCTTGATTGTCACTATGTTAAAAGTATTTTAAAGATTCTAAAGTACTTGAAAGGAATTTTTGATTAAGTTCATGATTTTTCTCATGTTTATTATGCATCTTGATATGCTAGTTGTGTATTTAACTTCATGAGATAAGGTAAGAAATATGTTTGAAGTCTTTTTTGATATGTAAGGTTTAGCCTTATAATGAGAAATTTTAGTCTCCTTAAAATGAAAATGACAAATCTTTTGAATACTATGTGAGTTTTATGATTTGGAAAGCATGATTGTATGCTCACTTTTGAAAGTTAAGGCATGTCTAGCTATTGTTCTTGTGTGGGCTTATAAATTGTAAGACTTTCCTTAAATGATGCATATTTAAGAAAGCTAGTGTTAGTCTAGAATTTGAACTTTATGTGAAATGATTTCTTATTCAGTAAAAATTTTTAGGCCTATGGCAACACCATTAAAGTCTAGCCTAAACTAGAAAAAAGTGTGGCCTTTGATAAAAGGCTACACTTTTTGACTTTCAGCAATATATTTTAGGTTGTGGCCTAAACAAGCGTAAACTTTGACGGTAGGCAACACTTTTTAATGTTGCCATTATTGGCTACACTTATAAAGCGTAGCGAAAGAGGTTTAAGGGCACATTTTGTTGCGATGCATTATTGACACCTATTTTTTATTAGACTACACTCAAAAGTGTTGCCTTTGCAGTGTTATTGGTCACACTTACAAAGTGTTGCCTTTTATCGTTCATCTACAAAAACACTTAAATAGGTGTAACTTATATATCATCTAGAGCAACACTTAAAATTCACTAAGCTAGTTAAAAGCCTTATTACGCAATTCCACCAGTGTGTAATACATCAAACATTCTCAATATTAAATGCTTTTGAAAGTTTAACTTTATGTCTCATCAAGAGAAAATTTTATAAAATGTTACTTTATGTCTCATCTAGAGCAACACCTAGAAAGTGTAACTTTATATCTCATCTTGAGTGACACTTATGAACTGTAACTTTATATTTCATCCAAGAAACACTGATAAAGTGTAACTTTAACATTACACTTTTAGATTGTTATATATATATATATATATATATATATATACACACATACACACAAACACACACACTCAAGTGACCTAAAGCACATAATTAACTAATAATTAAATCAAAGTTATATATTTCAAATAAACTTCAATAAATATGTCTTATACAATCAAAACATCGAAAGTGATTGCTTAATGATCTTTATGAAAATAGTACAAAAACAAATGCGTCATTCAAACGTATATGAAAATAGTACAAAAGCTCTTCATCATTCACTACAGTAGATCGAGTTTACTTCTGGCCAATGTTCAAATTCAATTACCGGCATTTTTCTGCACATTAAAAATAGAATTATAAGTGGCATTGAAGAAGATATAGCTAGTCAATGGAACTACATAGCTGAACCAAAAGTTTATTATCATAGTGATGACTACATCGTAGTTCGATTCAGCATCAACGAAGGTGTTGATGAAGTCTTATTGTCAGGGCCACATATATTCTCAACAAGCTAAGCCATTAATTGTGTGTGCGTGGGAACCCAACTTTAATTTTTCGAAGCGATACTAAATGTTGTACCACTGTGGGCCATGTTGCCAAACCTTCCACTCAATTGTTGGGGGTATGGACTCACTTAGCAGAATAAGCAGTACCTTAGGCATTCTAGTGTATACATATGAATGTACAAACAAATAGGAGAGAATCTCAAATGCTAGGGTTCTTAATTATAGAGATGGATGTCACAATCCCTCTTCCACAAGTAGTCAAAGTTCAAGGTCCTACTGGAAGTGTTTTTGACTAAGAGGTATGGTTTGATTGGGTTCCAGAGTACTGCAATATATGCTTACAAGTTGGACATGATTGTAGTAGAAAAAAATCCAAACTAATGCAACAACAGAGGAGAAGGAGAGGTTCGAAAACAAGAAAAATTTGCCTCAGAAAATAGTACAACAATGGAAACCTAGAAATGATCAAAACCAAGAGGTACAACGATAGATATAATTATGAAGTCTATTGCTGAATTCCCACCACTTCAAAAGGAGGAAAAATTTCATAACCTGAAACACAAATCAGATGCAAAAAAATAGTTTGAGACCCACATCATTTGCAATGCTAACTGGGAATATTTACAGTCCAATAATGAATGGGCAGCCAAAAGGGAGTTCCAAACTTGTCAGTGGAGTAGGAAAATGCAGCACAACCAAGAAGACCGGTTGTGCTAATTTAAGGGGGCATTTCAATGATTGATCAAACAGAACATGGCCATATAAAAAGCATTTTATTTCCTTCAGAATTCTACTTCACTACACTCTATTGATGGCATACAATGGACAATAAAGTTGGACAATAAGGAATGTGAAGTACCCAATGTCAACCAATATTCAAAAAATTGCTAGGCAAAATTACATGTTAACAACAATGTTTTTATCGTATGCCTAGAGGGAACATAGCATGGACAGACCATCAATATCAATATAATAGACCTTTATTATAAACACCATTAGGAATAACATATCAAGTTCAAAGAAAGTCTCTTTCAAAGATTCAGTTCAACATAGAACGGAAAGACAAAAATCTCATAACGAAACATTGCAGCAACATCGGACTCATCACACAAGTATATCTACTAATTCTACACTCCCTTTTTCTAATAATTTCATTGATCATTCTATGCAGGATCAACCAACAAGCAAGAAGGAGCCGAAAAGAATAATTCAATAAGTAAGATACAATGGATACACAAATATATAATAAGTTAAATTTAGACTTTTAAAATAGAAATTCTTACCTATAAACCCTATCCCAACAATTTTTTTCTGAAATCTTGCCCTACAATGAGAAACTTGAGAGAAAAGTGTGATAGAGACTAATTAGTTTCAGTTCATCATCTTGCCAACAACCCAAAAGTATTCAATTCCTAGTAAAGAGAAAAAAAAGCAATCACTTCAATTAACAAGAAGACTGTTTTAGTACTAAAACTTGATGAAATAGGTATCGAAAAAGAGAATCATACTTACTCTTCAGGAAGTCGTTATTAGAGAATAAGACTTGAGCTACAGTTCTTCGATGACTTGAACTTTTCAGGTCATTTCTTCAACGACTTCAACTCTTTTAGAGTGTATTGGAAAAGTGAGTCGATTCTTCAATTGTCCTCACCTCTCTTTGCTGTAGTTCATCATATCTTTGGTTCATAGAAAATATTTACCGAAAGATGATTGAGGAAAGTTCAACGAAGAAACTTAACTTAGGTATGGGGATACAACAACATACACAACATAATAACACAAGTGGAGTAAGTGGAGGGTAGAGTTAATATGAACTTAAAACTTAAGTGACATATAACAAAAAATGTGCACTGGTAACCTAACTAACTTATCTTATTAAAATAAATCATATTATAGTCTAACAAAGCACATAAGAAGTACAAATAATCATATAACACAAACATATATAAAATAAAACAAAGCTATACCATGACACCAATAGAAACAAAAAGTATATGTTCGTCTCCTCATATACATATAATAAGTCCATACTTTAAGTATTCATCTGCTGAAAAAGATATAAATTGGTCAAAGTCTGAGGATTCTCCAATAAATTTAAACGAACTCATACTTTGATACTTAAACATCCTATATATCAAAGAAGAAAAATTAAAGCATCTCTACCTAGCAATAACAACTCTAATCATGGAACAAACCTGACAAGCAGGAAACCCCATAATGAGACTATAAAGTGAATCGCTAGCAATCTTAATGTTAAAAAATGATCCCAATAGATGTATCTTACTATATGCAATTACCATCCTAGTCTTTGTTGCATTCATTATAGCAAATTTTGTCCTTCCTCTTTTCCCAAACAATGTGTGCCAATAGCCTTAGACAAATGCTCTCCTCTTAGCATCTCACATCCCTTATCATTGTGGTCATCCACAAAAAGCCAATTTAACACAAACAATCATATGGGAGTCATCTCTGTACCTATTGTAGAAAAGCGAATCTAGACCATAGATACCCTGCTACCACCATTAGCATCATATTCAGAATACACAACAAGTTCAATAGAGGTTTGTGGTTCTTACTACAACTCATCGTCAGAAATATACCTTGCATTTACAAGTTTTTGCCTAAACTTAAATGTGGCTGAACCATCTTTGACTACTACTCCTACAGAAGGGCAAGGACTGGGAATAGAACTCAAAATGCTAAATATTAAATCCACGGTATCAACAACCTATTTTGGAAAGCTAACAACACATCCTATCAAACAAATTGTGATGCTGAAAATGCAAAACCTTGAAGTACTGGTAGAGTAGAGGAATTGACAGAGAGCAAGAGTGAGATCGGATCGCTTCAGATAAATGAAGCATTCTTACTAGATATTCCCAAGATAATCAAATTGTCTTAATGTTATGGTGCAAAATATAGTTGTTACAAGGTTGTGAACCAACTAGAGAAATCATTAAACTCCATACTTGAAGCTACTATAGCTAGACAAATCCAAGCACTATTCCAAACTTCTGGCAAGCAAACTCTACAAGAAACACAGAAATATACTCTAGAAGTCTAAGTGATCCCTTCCTTCGAGATGTCATGCAAGGCAACGTTTGAGCAAGTAAATTCAATATTTCAGAAAGGCGTTGCTGAACACACAATTGCTGCACAACAACAATTTGAGTCTCTGCAGTCACCATTGGCAATTTCTCTGAGAGATGTAATCGATTTAATATCGGCAATGACACAGACATTGAGCGAAGAGTTTGCTGATAGTCATAGACAGTTTTTTACTCATGCATTTTCTAGAGCAAATTCCCAATCAACAAATCCATTAACCACATTAGTAATGGATCATTGCTATATGAAAACACTGAGACACCTCCAGATCCAACTAAAGAGATATCTTGACAGTTAGGGGAGCATAAGTATGAGGAAGCATTTACTGCAACATGACAAACGAATGATGTTTCAATTTTGTCATGGTTATTCTCTCAGGTTGATTTGGTTGGGATTTTATCCTTGAATCCCCTCCCTCTTTGCCAAGGAGTGCTCTTTTCACTTTATAAGAGCCAAATATCAATGGTTACGAGCTAATCCTTACCATTGGGTGAGGATGTTTTATTTACTACAGTAGTATTAACAAAATCTTTACTATCACATATTAAAGTGGTCTACACCACGGGAAGGTTGTGTAAAGTGTAATACGGATGGCGCTAGCAAAGGCAACCCAACAAAGAGCTCTTATGGATTTTGTGTTATGGGTAGCCAAAAAGATCTAGTAAATGCAAAAACACAAAGCATAGGGAACACGACATATATGGAAGATGAAATCACAGAATTTCTAAAAGCATTAAGATACTGAAAGAGGTGTTGGGTCACAAAAGTTCTTGTAGAGACTTACTCGCTAATTCTCAAGAACATGATTCAATGAGAGTGGAGGGTACCTTGGAGTTTAATTAAAAAGATAGAGAAGATTCATATGATTATGGCGACAATTAAAATATAGATAGTGCATACATTTAGAGAAGCTAATCAATTAGCTGACTGTATCACAAACATAGCTATTAACTAAGTAAACATGCATCTATATAAAAGAGTTAAAAATCTACCTAGTATAGCAAGAAATATCTTAAACATGGACAAACAACAGTACCAAAAATCAGAATAAGAACAAGGACAAGCTGAAGCTTTAACTTTTTGCTACAATAATTTTTGCAACACTTTAAAAGTGTAGTTTTTAATGGTATAAGCTACACATTATAAGTGTTTGTTATAATAATATATAATTGACAACACCTATTTACATATATGACCACACTTCTAAAATGTCCTATTTTTATAATAGAAAAAACAACGCCTTATAAGTATTGCATTAAAAGTTTTCACTATAACATTTAACTATTCACTCTCCCCCCAATTACTTTAAAATCTCCCAACAATTTTTATTGAAAAAAAATTAATAAATCATTAAAAATTAAAATTTTTGACGCTTTCCACTTTCACTTGACTATCCTCTTTCAGCTTTCGTCTTTTAACTTTTTCGATTTGTGATGAACCAATGTGAAGAGAGCTGAAGAACAACTTCTCTATTCCGATTTAGATTGTAAGAAACACAGGCTAAAGAGCAGAAGTCGACCAAGAACTGAGCTGAATATTTAAAGGGTTGAAGTCGTACTAATAGCTTAAGTCGTTTTCTCTAATAACGATTTCTTGAAGAGTAAGTACAATTCTCTTTTCTTATACCTATTATGTCAAGCGTTAGTACTCTACCGGGTCTTCTGTTAGCTGAAGTATTTGATTTTTTTTTGTTTAGATGGAATGAATACTTTTGGGTTGTTGGCAAGATGATGAACTCAAGCTATTAGTCTCTCTTTCACACTTTACTCTAAAGTTTCTCACTAAATAACACGATTTCAAACATATTTTGTTGGAGTATGTTTTATCAGGGAAGAAATTTTATTCTAAAAGTCTAAATTTTAGCTTTAGGATTTTGATATTCTTGTGTTTTATATGATTTTTTGGAGTTTGAATTGTATTTTAGCTTCATTAGTTGATTTTTGGGAGTGTAGCTCGTATTTTAGCCTTCCTATATAAACTTCAGTTTTTTATTGTTGGGAGTTAGAAAAAAGTTGGGATTTATTTGAGAAAAAACCTTTAGAGTAGCTATAGAAAATACTTTATATATATATATAATATATATATATAATATATATATATATATATATATATAATATATATATATATATATATATATATATATACACACACATTCAAAGAAAGAGATTGGTCGATAAGAGTATAACATTTTGTAATTCATTTCGCAGATTAGTTTTCCCAAGCTTTGTTCGAGTACGAGATTCTGCCTAGAATTCTCATCCTTGGTTTTTTTTTTTTTAATTGAATGACCCTTGAGGTGGGTCAGGGGCTTAGCAACACCCCCAGGCCTTAACATTTCATAAAATCAAAAATTACAAGAAGGGGGACATATACCTTACCTTCTATGATTTGGTAGGTATGTAATTGACTTATCTTAAAGATTAGTCAATTCAACCTTATACAAAATGATGCACATCTAAAGAAAAATAATCCCTAGAGAGGACTCCTCTCTTAATACATTTTCTAAGAAAGCATAAACTAGGGAGACTCTCCCTTTACAAGAGTGATAAAAAAGATAAACCTATTCTATTAACTATAATGGTCAATGAATAAGTTTGATATACATTTTCTTTTCCAATCCTATGAAAAATTGAAATGATTGTTTAAGGAGGGTGTTTGATTCTCGTTACTTTCCTTCTTCTAAAGTTTTGAATGCCCATCTTCTCCAATATGTAGCTTCCTCTAATTGTTCCTTTTAATTGTATTTTGGTGTAGAAATGTTGAGGAATTTCGAAGTTGTGACTTCATTTGGCTAGCAAATCTGCTGTGTTGTTTGCTTCTCTATATATGTGTTGACATTGAAAGTGCTGTAATTTCTTGGTTATTTGTTGAATGTGTTGTACATTTTGTTGGCATCTCCAAGGAATTTGGATTGTGTTGCTAATCCATTTTGACAGCAATTCTGAATCAACCTCCAATACAATGTCTTTGTAACCATGTTGTTCACACCACTCAAGCCCATGTACTGCTGCTTTTAGTTCTGCAATATTGTTTGTACCAAAACCAAAAGGTGAAGCAAATGCAAAAATTATACTACCTTGATGATCCCTTAGGATTCCACCACCTCCAATTTTACCAGTTTCTTGTAAACATCTACCAGTGTTCAGGTTTCTTGGTGAAGATCCTTTTCCTACTCGTCCCCTTCTAGTTCATTGTCTTAAGAAAGGTAATGTTGTTTTCCTCATTGTTTCCGGGTCATATTAACTCTACCCTCCACTTACTCCACTTGTGTGATTACATTGTGTATGTTGTTGTATATCCTAACCTCACTCGTAGGGTTACACTTACTTTTTTTGTTCTTTCTGTAATAATAGTAGTGCACATAGTGGAATATCACAATTTGCACATTGAAAAACCATCAAATTTTGATTTGTTGTGTTACGTAATGAGTAATATATCACAATCTGCACATAGAAGACGATCTATTTCTTTGGTAATATATCAAATATCTGTGTAACTTCAATGGTGTAAGATTCTCTTTGATTCATTGAAGTCCTTGTTGTGCTTTAAGTGTCATTCAAGGACGAATGTTCCCAAGGGGTTGATATTGTAAGACCCCACAATGAGTTAGGGATTCTAGACACTTACTTGGGCATATAAGCTTTTTAACATGTTAATAAAGTGTTTTAAGGTATGCTTGGGTGATTTGATGTCATATGGATGTCAAACATCAATGGACGACCAAGACATTCGATGACCAGTCACCTAAGGGGCCTAGTGTGTTTTTATGTGCTTATGTGTGTGTTATGAGCTTGTGAGGTAATTATATGATAAAATGATGTTTTTAGGAAGTATTGTGAGTTTAATGAAGTTTAGAGGTCAAACGTCCAAGAACATCCAAGACTTTCAAAAGTTAGCCGTTAAGACACATGTGTGTGTGTGTCTTGATGGTGCCTAGCATGTTTGGATGCGTTGCGCATAATTTTTTTGGGTTAAACTTATGTGGAAGGTCCTTGAATTTTCAAGTTTCATATTTACTTTGGAAACAATAGGGTACGACTCCCCAAGGGTCTTGCAAGAAACCCTCAAAGAATGACCAAAAGACTGTCAAGACATTGCCAATCGACTGAACAAAAGGACACCATGTTTGTGGATTGACGCCCCGTAGAAAGGGATTCATCGATCAACACTCGTACATGGGAAAGGATATTCCAATAACATCCCAAGACCAAACACCAAAGCCACAGACGGTTTGTCAATGGGCCAACATGGCGTCGATGGTTGGCCGTAGATGCAGGCTTCAACTACTGCTTGCAAACTGTTTCATTAAAGGGGTGAATGGGAAATACACCCCACGTCTCAACCTGACCGTACTTGGTTTATTTGATTATTTTTGGGTGTATTTAAGTGATAAAGAACGTGATGACTCGATTCTTTATCCATTCTAAACAAATTAGACTTTCCCTCCAAAACCAATTCTCTCTAGAAACCTCCATTGAAGGTGAAGCGCAAGGACATTTTGGAGCTTGGACTCCCATGGATTCTTCATCATGTTTTATAGGCTTTCTTACACATTAAAGTATGGTGATGCTTCATCTCTAGTAATTCTTCCATCTAGAGAGTTAATCTGAAAGATTTCAAAAGAGATTTCATGATCAAACTTCGTCTTCTTGAATATAGCCATGGGTTATTTCTCAAAACGTTTACAAAGAATGAATCATGATGAATTGATGATATTGTATTGTTTTTAACGTGATTTTCAATCCAATTGCATTGTGAACCCATATCCCTTCCCAAATTCGATTTAGCCTATGGATGGGCATTGTGATCGCGGCGTGTTATTGGTGGATTTGTGATTCTATTACATTGAATTTCTTATGCATAACGTTTATTATGTATATTGATTGTGAATTATTAATGAACGATCTATTTAAATCAATATATGAAGATTTGAATTAGTCTAGCCTATGTCTCTATGTGTTCACTTTAACCTTGTCACTATCATGAATGAATGTGAGATTCGATTAGGTAGGGATAATTATATCTACTGACTTAATTCTATGAAATTGATGAATTGTAGATAAGTGATCCATATGGATCAAGGTTTGATTATCCTATGTTCTTCTCTCATCGACGGATTCCTAATATAACATTCTCATTGTAATCTCAACTTTATGACAATTGTGGTAGGATTTCGATTATGCAAAGATAATTGTACCTAATTCCTTAGGTTAATTTCCTTGTTGAACTTTGTGTAGGAATCTATTATGAAGGCTTGGTATGAATTGATCTAGGTCTTCTAGCCTATTGGTTGATAATTTGATGTATAAGATGTGATCTCAATTCTAGGGTAGATGAAGCATGATTTCATTTGAGTAATTATCTCTTTAACTACTTCCCTACATGTATATTGTTGATATCTTGTTATTGATGATCAATGCTAGTGAATTTGTTTAAAGATTTATGTCCTTCTACTTTCTTGTATGGTGGTGATGTGTTGTACTAGTTTGTAGCTTTGTCTTGTAGTATCTTATGTATTACATCGTATATAATTATTGTATTTTAGCTAATTCCCTATACTTATATTATTGATGACAACGTAGTAATGGTCAATTACAACCAAAGGCTAATGGATTGGTAAGAATTACTCTACTCTTCTACTTCTCTACTTCTCTATAGTATTATTGATGAAGCCTTGTATGACATTATATGTTATGGTCCACTTATGGTGGCAGTGTTTACTTTATTGTCATTATAAATATTTTCACTATGGACTTGAAGGCAAATTGATGAATATATGAGTGTGTGGTTATGATGATCACACTATGAGAAGTTTATGCCTACTTTCCTATTCTAGTTGTGATCTAGGTTGTATGGTTATTGTCCAAGCATGTGTAAAGTTATGTTAGGATCATGTGTAGGTTCTTCCATAAATGAAGTGTAACCCCTATCCATGTAACCCTATGTGAATGTTAGTAAATAATGTTAGGAGTCTTGAATGTAATATGAAGATTATCTTACCTCCTATGCTAAATGGTGTTGTGTGGTCTATGCTTTATTGTGCATTGTGGTAAGAAGGTGGCTGCGTCAAGGTGTTATTTGGGAGTCTTAAAGTGTATTATGATGTTATCTTGCCTCCTATGCTAAATTGTACTATGTGGTCTTTGCTTTGTTGTGCATTGTGGTCCAAAGAGGGTGGATGCCTCAATGTGTTGATTAATTAATGTTATGTTATCGTGTTAACAAATTTAAACACACACTCACACATTACGCATGCTTACAATGTGGTAAAGTGTCATAGTGTCAAATTAAAGGTTGTTCTCATATTCACTATATGTCTATTACTATGCATGTAAGATATATTTATGTGAATTATGTTATGTATTCCATTAACTAGGATGACTTGACAGGTAAACTAGTATGGACAATGGTATGGGACCTTGTCTATGCATTGTACATGTGTACCTTTATAGGATATTTCCTAGGTTTGGTTTCTATGTACATGAAAAAAAATGTATGAACATGTAATGAATATATATTCTATGATGTTTATTATATGATTTGATGAAGTATGAATGTGCATAGTGTTTTAAAATGTTGATATCAAAAGGATTGCTCATATAGTTACCCTTTAGACTTCTGCATTGATATATGACGATGTGTGAAACTTATTTGTAATGTGAAAGGTTCGCTCACATATAACTATACACACATGTATGAATATCTCGTCAATAGAGGGGCCTTGAAACCCATGTGTACCCTACAACTGGATAGGTGCTTACATATGCTATGTCCATATGAAAGTGTTTCTCACATAATTTGGGTTGATGAACTTTCATCTATGACCTACGTGCTAGGAATATGAGGGGATGACTCTCCTAAGCATAATTTTATAAAATCAAGTTAATGTAGTCTTTTTAATTAAAAAAGAACATAGCTTAGAAAGGAGTTAACTTGAAGTGAGGGGTGTCCCTTCCCATCGAAGGAATGTAGGTAACCATAAGTTTCATGAGGTGGTTCGCCTCACAAACCAAATGTCATAGAGTGACGTTTCAATAGTGAATAACCATAATAGCACATTTGGCATAAAGAGGGTTTTACATATATGCCTCCAAGTTCCATAACTGTACGTGCCACCTACGATCTAGCAAGTAAATTCACTAGTATTCTAGCATGTGTTGATGTTCTACCTTGGCTATGTAAGAACACTTTCCATTGGTGTAAGTCTCTACAACACCAAATTTCATGTACAACCCATGTTCTTATTGACGGTCAAGTCTATAATTTCCCTAAAGTAAAATGGACAAAGGAAGTAATGTAAGGACCATAACTAGGATAACCTAAGGGTAGTTGCTTAGTGCAGGTGGAGGTATGGGACTTCACCAATGCATTGCACAAGTGGATCTTCAGGGAAGTCCTAGGAAAGGTTTCTAATGCATGTGTCTATGTATATGTTCCTTATGCATGCCGTTGTAGTAATTATCTACATGTTGTGGTGAAGTTTATTGTATGAGTCCTAATGGATTTATGTGATATGGTCTTGTCCTCATATGCCCTATGTTGGTCTTAATGACTGTCTGATACAAGTATTGTTGACATGATTAAAGGTGTCTTCACTTACTTGTTGATGTATGAAATAGAATGTTAAGGCTTGTGGTTTCATTATAGGTTTACTAAGTATATGTGAGGTTATGGGGCTTCACATGTCCATTGAAGTAGTGGACTTAGATTAGGATTGTGAGTAAGGTTAAATAATTTTTTATGTGAAGTGAAGTGAATAGATGTGCAAATTGGTGTAGCTTACTGTAATCTTTTTATAGTCTTGGCTTAAATGTGTCATTGATGTATTATACATCAATGATGGTATGCGTTGGCTTATGTAAGTTGTATGAATGGTTATCCTTGTGGCCTTAAGGTAATGCATTGCACCAAGTATCACTAGAGGGTTACTTGGGAGGTTAAGGAGTTTAATAAAAGATGTTTTGTGTAAATGGGAATTAGGCACTGTTAAGGGAAAAATGCTCACTGTAAAACATGAGGAGGTCATTGTAAAGTGACCTCAAATGTGGCTTGAATTCTCTACGATATTTTATATAATGTTTGGACTTTGAATATGTTTATATGAAGTATGTGAAGGATATAAATTCTATTGTATAATAGTTTTTTGAAGTTTTCACAGAAAGTCATAATGCATGGTTTCAAGTAAATTGCCCTTTTAAATGCATGTTTATGAAAGGTTGCTAAACTTAGTGCGTTATTTTACTAACTCTATTCTTCTCTATTTTTTTAACCAAGTGTAGGTTATGGATGCTTAAAGGATGTCTCTATGATTGAGGATCTTGATATGTGATTCATAGACTCAAGGGAAGAATACTTAAGACCAACGATGTCCCATGTCTAGTTTACTTTTAAGTCTTTCATTATTGTTCGTATGTATTACGTTATAAGGGTCGTTTTCCTAAACTAATGTTATTATGTTTAGTCTAGGATTGCAAAAAGAGACCAGAGACATTACCTATGGATTATTTTATTTTATATATAATGAATGTGATGTTCTAGCATATGATGTTCTAAGAAAGTATTAAATTTTTCGTTAAATTTAACTATGACAATGCATTGAATGATAATTATGGGCTTATATAAGACCTCCAAGAGGTAAAGTATGCCATATTTCTTATAGGTGGTTGCAAAGAGGGTATACTAAAATTGTCCTATAAAGTTGCCTGTTAGTCTTATTCATGTTGAGTTAGTAGAATGTGATATGGTTGATTTTGATGTCATTTTCGGGATGGATTTGTTGTACAGTTGTTTGCTTCCATTGATTGTAGAACAAGAATTGTGAATTTCAATTTCCAAGATGAATCCGTCTTTGAGTAAAGAGGGGGGGGGGGTAATTCTACACCTAGAGGTCGTATCATTTTTTGTCTAACGGGTTGTAAGATGATCTCCAATGGTTGTTTATACCATATTGTAAAATTCAAATATTTATACTCCGAAAACCATGCTATTGGTTTAGGTCCCGTAGTGAGGGAATTTTGAGGTCTTTCCTAATGATAGTCCCGGAATCTCTCCCGAACGGGAAATTGATTTTGGTATTTACTTGCTGCCGGATACCAACCCCATTCCATTTCCTCCTCATCGGATTGCTCCGATCGAATTTAAAGATTTGAAGGCTCCACTCAAGGACTTTCTAGGAAAAGGATTCATTAGACATAGTATTATTGTCACATCCGGGTTTACCCCCTATCCCTAACCGGCATCGTCGTCCTTTTCAAGGACTAAGACTAGCCTTTTACTGTCATGTCATTACATTCATAGGTTGGAAAATGCGGAAAAATTTAAAAAAATTATTACAAATACTTGGAGATTTACATAAACCTCTACATACACATAATACATAGAAGTATCGAGTATACATAGACCCTTCATATAGGAAGGTTACATATCCTTCTATTTTTATTGCTCATACACATTTATAACATAGAAAAATAGTCTCAAATATTGTCTCATCTCATACCATCTAAATGATTATCACAATATGGGCATAACCCTTACATCAATCCAACAAGACCACAAATAGGTCATACAAAAGTATGGTACTCAATTGAAAATAAAAGAAATGAAAGCGTCTTTAAGCTCATAACAAGTCCATAAGCTATGGAAAGTGGCATTGCCTTTGGAAATTGAGGACCTACCCTACTTGGATGAAGAAGAATCCAAGCCTTCAACATTGTCGCCTTCCACACTCTTCAACTACCGGAACCTAAAATGTTTGGGAAAAAGGAAGAAAATGGGGTTATTACTGCACATGTACTAACTATGAGACCTTATGCACATATACAAGCAAAACATGCTAAAAAGCAATACATATTCCAAAGCCAAGCAAGTTAAGACATGCAATTTTACCCTTTTATGAACCGAATACAAAGCCAAGCAAGTCGTATTAACCAACCAAACATGGTTTCTAACTCAACAAGCAATACATAGTCTAACATACTTCAAAACAATCATTTACTACAACCCTATTATCAAGGAATAACATCACAAGAATTAATAAGAGTCAATCATATCATAACAAGCAAGACAACTAATCATGAATCCTTATAAACTCAACAAGTGAAATTAACAAGAAAAGACCCATAACCTTACTAATTGAAGTATCCTCAACAAGAAACCATAACCAATTTCAAACTACACATAACATAACATTTAGATTTACATTTCATCTTATGTTAACATTATAACCCATTGCATACTGATAAGTGAACTAATAAACATGTATTATCAACAATGTGCCAAGTTTATAATGAGCGTATCATATATCTTCATAACTTAAACATATATATAACAACATCATCCTATCCCTCCCCTCATGTACAACTAGTGAAATGTATAGGTAGAGTCCCATACCCCCACCTAGACTAAGCTAGACCTCTTATGTTATCCAAGTTAGAGTTCAAGTCCTTCAATTTATTTTACCTTTTGGGAACATCTATCCCTAACCGACATAGACAACATAAGCTAGTGTGGAATCCGGTGTAATAAAACCCTACACCTAAAGAAGGTGGACTACTTGCTAAGGTAGTACCATAACATGAAACATAGCAACTACGTGGATCCACTAGCTAGTATTCCTATAGGGGCAACATTGTTCAAGAACTAGGCGATATAGTTGGGATCTTTTTTATGAGCCATGCATTATAGTCTCAAATCTCAAGAGCAATTTAGTGTTCCTAACTTCCCTAAGTGGGAAGGGATACTCTTCAATCTAGTTCACTCGGTGCTAAGCTAGAGTCCCTTTTTGAAATTTCTTTAAGTTTTTATTTATTAATCATTGTTTAGATTAGGTCATACGCTCTACCCCTTGTATAATCATAATCATTAATATCTCATAAAACATTGTATGAGTAAAAGTCCTTTCATCACATTTCATACAGGTGAGGTTAACACATTAGCATTTCATAGCATATCAAGGCACATTGATAGTTTTCACTATCCTTATATCACGTACACCTTAATCATCCTCACATTATAGAAAAGACATTTCAATTAAAAATCATACCACCCTATCATCCTAGTATAAGCCATACTCCAATGTAACATAATGACCTAACCACAATTAATCACAATTGGAAGTAAAGATTTAGATTCTAAGACTTACCAAGTCTTCCTCACAGTTCAACATCAAGCTTTTACCATCAACCCATAAAACAACCCAATTAGGGGATTAAAATAATCACACAATGATAACTAATAAGATTACAAGGCCAATTGCATCTCTACAACACAATTCAACACTAGATCATAGCTTAAGACAAGATACATAGGCTAATTTCACAATATACTTCATAACCTAAATCACATGTCAAGAATTAGAATAATAGACCTATAATTCATTTTAATTTATTAATTATAACACCATAGGAAAGTAATCTAATAAATAACCAAGTCAATTGAATAATCACAATACAATATAGGTCAAGAGCATAACCTAGGGTTAGGGATTTAGTATCATGTTCTTTAGTTTAAACCAAACCATTAACAATTTCCATAATCAAGTTAAATAAAATGTTAATCTGTTAAATATAACCTAAAGAAATCATCAACAACTCAATACATAACTTCAATTTCGTAATTGGATGAAACCCATGAGAAAACTCAACTTATGAAATCCATTTTGAAAGAACCCTTTGAGGAAAGTGTCTCAAAGGTGAATTAGATCCCATACCTTAATGTTTGATTACAATTTGATGGTGGATTCGTCCCTTTCCATCCCCAAACCCTTATCCTTGCTAGTCTTTAATAGTGAGTTCAAGTAGAGAGATAAAGAAGAGAGAAGAAATAGAGTTATATTTTGTGAGTTATATTTAGGTTAACTGGGGTTGGGGCCTTTATATGGGATGTTAAGTTAGTTAATTAGTCTCCCTTTAATCTCTAGCTAACCCCTAAACCACTTAATTAATTAAATGACTTAACACCAAAACGTGCAGGAAAATCACCCTCCCACAGACGGAACCCCGTTGACGGGCCGTCTGTGAGTCTACAGACCTACCCCTCTCTCGTTCTGGACTCTGTCGATGAGTTAAGAGACTAGGAAGGCAAGGGCCTTGATAAAGTTGGCTAATTATGGGAAAACAGTGGCATCGACGCCTCGTTGCTCCAAACACGGGCTGTTGACTGCCTCGTTGATGCACACTGCTTCAGGAAGTGTTGCATCAACGTGCAGGGAGGCCTCCTCAAGGGACCTTGGTTGGTCCATGGGGAGTCGTAACCAGAAGTTATGAGCATGAAAATATTCAAACACCAATTATCTACCTTTTTACCAATTTTCATTCATTTCCGACTCATAAAAATTAGTCGAATAGGCTAAGGCACTCTAGTACCCCGTTGAACCAACTTAAAGACGTCATGGATGTTCATGAACGTTTTGGTTCTTAAACTTCGTAAATGACCTAAAATATTTAAAATGGACATAAAAACAGTACTTAGACCTCATAAAATCTATGTTAGGCTTTATGACAAGTCTTGAATTTTAAAGGTGTTACATTATCCCCCACTTAAAAACATTCGTACCCAAATGACAATAAAAATTTTTGAAGGAAGGAATATACTCAAAACTAGCAGCCCAACCAAACAACAATACCAAATAAACATAAATCATTTCATTTCAATAAGTAAAATTTGAAAAAGCAAAATTTTTCACATATGAGCTCAACATATATTACATAGGTCAATTAGCACTAAGTCCAACTTAACAACGTGCTACATATAATTTCATAAAGACACACCATACAAATATTCAAAACATAAGTCAAAAGAAGCAAAAAGCAAAATTTCAAATTTAAAGCCCCAATTTCACTGTAACTTTATTGTGAAGTATTCAAAAATTGACATTTTGTGAAACTTCACCCAAAAATCAAGAAACATCAAATTCTGGTCATATTTATTTTATTAAAAGGAATGATTTACCATAATTATAAAAAAATATGGGGGTAACGGGACTTCATGTCGGCCTCGGCCTCCCATGTTGCACCCTTTACTAGGTGATTCTTCCATAACACCTTTAGGGAAAGCACCTCTTTATTACTTAACTTCTTTACTTGCCTATTAAGAATTTGAACTGGAACTTCCTCATAAGAGAGGTTATCCTTGACACCAAGAACCTAAATAGGAAGAATGGACTCGGGATCATCGATACACTTCTTCAATATAGAACATGGAAAACCGGATGAACCAAAGTCAATTCACTATGAAGTTTCAACTCATAGGCAACCTTACCAACCCTTTTGCAAGATTTCATAAGGATCCACATAATGAGGAGTCGACTTCCCTTTCTTGCAAAATCTAACCACCTCTTTCATTTGTGAAAATTTCAAATACACCTTATCACCTTCTTCAAACTCCAAATCCCTTCTCCTATGATCTACATAAGACTTTTGCCAACAATAGGCCGTTTGCAACCGGTTTCTTATGATTTGAACTTTTTCCAAAATCTAATAAATCAACTCGGGACCAAGAAGCGATGGCTCAGCCACTTCAAACCATCCAATAGGAGACCTACACCTCTTACTATTATAGGATTCATAGTGAGCCATGGAAATGAATGAATGAAAATTATTATCAAAGGCAAACTCCAGCAAAGGAAAATGTTTATCACATTTCACATTAAAATCTGTAATGCACGCCCTAAGCATATATTTAAGGGTTTGTATAGTACGTTCCCATTGACCATCCGTTTAGGGATGAAAAGCAGAACTCAACTTTCCCTAGTACCCAACCCTTTTTGGAATGATCTCCAAAATCTAAATGTGAATTGTGCGCCTCGATCTGATATGATGGATAATGGAATACCATGGCGGCATACAATGTCATTTATGAAGATTCATGCATAATCCTTTACCGACTATGTACACTTGACGGGAATAAAGAGAGCGAACTTAGTCAATCGATCCACCACCACCCATATGGAATCATATGAGTTTTGAGTCCGAGGTAAACCTACTACAAAGTCTATATTGATGTCTTCCCACTTCCAAGTAGGAATTTTGATATCTTGTAGTAAGTCACCTGACTTTTGGTGCTCGGCCTTTACTTTTACGATATTCGGACACTTAGCGACAAACTCCGCTATGTCACTTTTAAAACCTTCCCTCCAATATATCTCCCTTAGGTCGTGGTACATTTTTGTTGAACCTGAATGAATTGAGTAGTGGGACCTATGGGATTATTTTAGGATCCGACCTCTCAACCAATCTACATTGGAACACACAATATCCCTTGGGACCTTAACACACCATCCCCCCTAAAGAGAATGATTCATTCAACTTGCTGAGAACCGATTCTTTCAACTCCATTAATGCTAGATAAAGGTGTTGTTTGGACTTCACCTCAACCACAAGAGATGACTCAGAGTAATTATGGACTATAGCACCCTCATCTGGACAACTTTCCCACCTAACCCCCAACCTGCCAACCTATATACTTACCTCGCTAGGTCCTTCTTGTCTTCAACGGGTGGGATATACTACCCATAGTCGCATATCTTAGGGCATCCACAACAACATTAGCCTTGTCGGGGTGATAAAGAAAATTCATATCATATTCTTTCAACAATTCTAACCACCTTATTTGTCCATAGATTCAACTCCATTTGGGTAAACACATATTGAAGACTCTTATGGTCGGTAAAGACATCAAAATGAACCCCGTACAAGTAATGCCTATAAATTTCAAAGCAAACACCACGACCTCAAATTTAAGGTCATAAGTCGGATAGTTTCTCTCATGTACCTTAAGTAAACTAGAGTCATAGGCTATCACTTTCCCATGTTGCATAATCACACACCCCAAACCCATTCATGATGCGTCACAATACACAACAAAACCCTTTGTACCCTCAAGTAAAGTAAACACTGGAGCGGAAGTGAGACTTCTTCAAAATTTTCTCACATGTCTCTAACCACTCAAAATTCTTTTTTTTGGTCAAAGTAGTCAAAGGATATGCAATGAACGCAAAGCCCTGCACGAACCACTTATAATAAACCACTAGACCCAAGAAACTCATAATGTCTCTTGGAGTCAAAGGTCTAGGCCAATTTTTCACCGCCTTTGTTTTTGTTGAGTCTACCTCAACTCTCTTACTAGAGATGATGTGCCCAAGAAATGTCATCGAACTCAACCAAAACTCACACTTGCTATATTTGGAAAAAAGTTGATGTTCTTAAAGGGTTTGCAATACCACCCTCAAATGACCTATATGATCACCTTCATTCATCGAATATACAAAGATATCGCCAATAAAGACAATGACAAATGAATCTAGCTAATTCCAAGAACTAATAGTGTCCATACCTTGTCCGAAAGGCCGTCTTTGGTACATCCTCATCTCTCACCCTAAGTTGGTCATGCCCCAATCTCAAGGAAATTTTTGAAAATAACTCGTCCCTTGGAGTTAATCAAAAAACTCGTCAATCTGACAGAGAGGGTACTTATTCTTAATAGTTACCTTGTTGAGTTGGCGGTAATCAATACACATTCTCAAAGACCTATCTTTCTTCTTTACAAACAAAACCGGAGCACCCGTCGTAGAAATACGAGGCCTAATAAAACCCTTATTTAGTAAATCCTTGAGTTGAGCCTTCAACTCCTTCAATTAGGCCGGAGCCATCCGAATAGGAGGAATTGATATGGGATTTGTATCCGGTAGAAAATCAATGGCAAAGTCAATTTCCCGTTTGGGAGGAATACCGAAAAGGTCATTAGGAAAGACCTATGGAAACTCGCTCACTATAGGTACCGACACAATGGGATGAATTTTGTAGTCTAAATCTTAAAATCGTACTATGTGATATAGACAACCCTTTGAGATCATTTTTCATGCTTTTAGACAAGAGATGATACGACCTCTAGGAATAGAATTTCCCCCCTTCCACTCAACAACGGGTTCATTTGGGAAGTTAAACCTCACCACTCTTGTCTTACAATCAATAGAAGCAAAACATGCATAAAACCAATCCATACCCTATATATCATTAAAATCAAGCATATCGAGTTCTACTAGATAAACATAATAAACTCTATTGGGAAATATTACTGGAAAATTTCTATACACTCTTTCTTCAACAACCGACTCACCCACAGAAGTAGAAACTATAAAAGGTTCATGAAAAATATCGGGTAAAATATCAAACTTTTTAGATACTAGCAGTGTAACAAATGATAAAGTAGCACCGGGATCAAGTAAGTCATATACATCAATAGAGAATACTTTAAACATATCGGTCACAACGTCGGGATAAGTCTGACTTTAAATATACCGATCACGACGTCGAGAGAAGTCTCTTGCTTACCCCTACAGAGGAGAACATCGAAGTTATTCTTCTTTGTACCATCACTAGGATCACTTTCTTGAGCTTGACCAGTACCCTTGTCTTGACTATTCATGTTTGGACAATCTCTCATCTTGTGACCACTCTTGCAACAACTAAAGCTATTTTTAGTTCCCATAAAACGATCACCATAGTGATTTTTACCACACTTTTGACAAGTAGTCTTCTCGGTTAGTTAATTAGTACCTTTTCCCCTCTTGAATTTAGGGTTAGGCACCCTATCATCACTTGCTTTTGGGAACTTGGAAGGGACTTGATAGAAACCCTCTTCTTGAATATAGGCTTGTCTTGTATGTCAGGCGTATTTTTTGAAGAACTTCCATCAAATTATTTTGCTCTTTTAGCATCTCTACTCATTCTCTTAGCCCTTGCCTCTTCAACCCTTCTTGCATGCACCATAAGACGGGAAATGTTCATGTTGTCATGTAGTATGGTCAAATGGAACTCCTCTGACACCCCTTTCACAAAATGGCTCATTCGGTCTCTAGGATTGGACACCAAGGAAGGATCATATTTCAACAATTTAATGATTTCGAACGAGTATTCATAGGCACTTATTTCTTTATGGCAATGTTGATGAACTCCACCACTTTTCCCCCCTCATCTCTGTAGGGAAGAAACGATCTAGATAAGCCTTCTTTTGGATCTTCCAATTCACCGGACCGCCCCTCAATAGTGTATTATCCCTCTATTGCAGATACCATGCTTGCTCCACATCCTTGAGTTTATAAGTGGCCAACTCGGCCTTCTCACTTGTGGACAACCCCATAGCCAAAAGTATTTTAGAGACTTCCTCGATGAATTCTTGGGGGTGTTCATCAACCTTTGGCTTATAGAAAGTAAGAGGGGTCATTCGAGTGAAGTCCCTTAGATGGGAAGCCATATTAGTGACTTGTTGATGAGGACGGGGAAGAACCTCCTAGTTTGCTTGAACCGTCATAACTTGGGATTGAGTCGTGGCCTCTTGTGGTTGAGTAGTTATAGATCGGTCCATTTTAAGAAGAGCGGTTCTTATATTCTGATCCGTCAAAGGTTGAGGATTGACCGGTTCTTGCTCCACATTAACATTTTGATTGGAGTAACTTGCTCACCATGGGGCAGAACTCCCGCATTTGGCAGTTCCCTCTTACAGTCTTCGAGCTGAATTTCTTCAAGCGTTTATGCTTTATATAAGAACAACAATAGGATTAGATACAAAAGCACAACATGACTATATTCTAATGGCACAATATAAGATTTCAAAGAAAGAGCAATTTCTAAGCATCGTATAGGTTCCTACTTATAAGTATGGCCCACTTCATAATTATGAATACAAACCTTCATAGACGTTGTAAAGAGAGTGGCATAACTCAACGATGTTCAACATCATGGTCTGATATTAAGTTTGTCATATCGACTTTACCCCCTATACGTAACCGGCGTCGTTGTCCTTTTCAAGGACTAAGAATAGCCTCTTAGTATCATATCATTACATTCATAGGTTGAAAAATGTGGAAAAATTTAAAAAATTCATTACAACTACTTAGAGATTTAGATAGACTTATACATACACATAATACATAGTCGTATCGAGTATAAATAGACCCTTTGTATGGAAAGGTTACATAGCCTTCTAATTTTATTGAACATACACATATATAAGATAGAAAAATAGTCTTAAAGATTGTCTTATCTCATACCATCAAAACAATAAGATAGAAAAATTGTCTTAGAGATTGTCTCATCTCATACCATCTAAATTATTATCACAATATTGGCATAGCCACATTAATCAAACAAGGCAACATATAGGTCATACAAAAGTATAGTACTCAATTTAAAATGAAAGAAATTAAAGAGTCTTTAAGAACATAACATGTTCGTAAGCTAGATAGTTGCATTGCCCTCAAAAAATTAGGATCTACCCTACTTGGATTAAATGAAGAGTCCAAGCCTTCAGCAATGTCGCCTTCAAAACTCTTCAACCATACAATCATCAAGGAATAACATCACAAGAATGAATAAGAGTCAACCATATAATAATAAGCAAGACAAGCAAAGCCCCCTAACCTTACTAAATCAAGTAGACTCAACAAGAAACCATAACAAACGTCAAACTTCACATAACATAAAATTTAGATTTATATTTCACTTTATGTTAACATTATAACCCAATGCATATTCATAAGTGAACTAATCAACCTATAGTATCCACAATGTGCTAAGTTTATCATGTACATGCATATATCTTCATAACATACACATAGCAATAAAAACATACGCCTAAGACTCCCCGCAAGGCTAACAAGTGCAATGTATAGGTAGAGTCCCATACCTCTACCTAGATTAAGCTAGACCTCTTAGGTTATACAAGTTAGAGTTCAAGGCCTTCCATTAATTTTACCTTTTGGGAACATGTTGCCATAACCGACATAGAGCACATGATCTAGTGTGGAATCCGGTGTCATAAAACCCTACACTTAAAGAAGACGATCTACTTGCCTAGGTAGTACCAAAACAGGAAACATAGCAACTACGTTGGTCCACTAGCTAGTATTCCTATGGGGGCAACATAGTTCAAGAACTAGGAGATATAGTTGAGAACCTCTTTATGCTCCATGCATTATATTCTCAAATATCAAGACTAACGTAGTGTTGCTACCTTTTTTATGTGCGAAGGGACACTCCTCAATCTAGTTCACTTGGTGATAAGCTAGAGTCCCTTTTTGAAATGTCTTTAAGTCCTTATTTATCAATCATATCATAGTTTAGGACATAGAGTTTACCCCTTGTATAATAATCATCATCAATATGAGTTGTATGAGTATAAGTCCTCCCATCACAATTCGTATAAGTGAGGTTAACACATTAGATTTCATAGCGTATAGAGGCACATTGATAGTTTTCCCCATCCTTATGTCACGTACACATTAATACACCTCATAAGATAGTCAATACATTTCAATTCAACATCATACCACCCTATCATCCTAGTATAAGGCATACTCCAATGTAACATCATGACTTAACCACAATTAATCACACTTGGAAGTAAAGATTGAGATTCTAAGACTTACCAAGTCTTCCTCATATTTCATAATAAAACATTTACTATAAACCCAAAACACAACCCAATTAGGGTATTAAAATCATCACACAATTATAACTAATAAGATTACAAGGACAATTGCATCTCTATAACACAATTCAACACAAGATCATAGCTTAAGACAAGATACACAGGCTAATTTCACAATATACTTCATAACCTAAATCATATGTCAAGAACTAGCATAATACGACTATAATTCATCTTTATTTATTTATAAAAACTCCTTAGAAAAGTAACGTAATCAATAACCAAATCAATTTAATGATCACAATACAATATAGGTCAAGATAACAACTCAGGGTTAGGGATTGAGAATCATGTCATTAAATTTAGGCCAAACCATCAACAATTTCCATAATCAAGTTAAATTTATTGTTAATATATTCAATATACCCTTATTATATCATAAACAACTCAATCCATAAGTTCAATTTCGTATTGGATGAAACTCATAAGAGAACTCAACTTTTGAAATCCATATCGAAAGAACCCTTTGAGGAAAGAGTCTCAAAGGTGAATTATATCCCATAAATTAATGTTTGATGAAAATTTGATGGTGGATTTGTCCGTTTCCATCCCCTAATCCCTTATCCTTGCTAGTCTTCAATGGTGAGTTCAAGTATAGAGAGAAAGAAGAGATGAGGAAGAGAGTTTATTTTGTGAGTTATATTTAGCTTATTGTGGTCGGGGCCTTTATATAGGAGTTTAAGTTAGTTAATTAGTATCACTTTAATCCCTAAATAACCCCAAAACCACTAATTTAATTATATGAATTAACACTAAAGTGTGTAGGAAAATCACCCCCTCATAGACAAAACTCCGCCTTTGGGCCATCTGTGAGTCTACGGACCTACCCCTTCTCGTCCTGCACTATGTGGATTAGTTTAGAGACTATGAATCCGTAGGGATTCATAAACTGGGGTAAGTATGGGATAACGGTGGCATCGACTCGCCGTTGGTCCAACACGAGCTATTGGCTGCCTCGTCGATGCACACTGCTTCAAGCATAGTTATCTCAACCTGCAAGGGTCCTCCTCAGGGGACCTTTGTTGGTCCTTGGGGATTTGTACACAGAAGTTTTGACCATGAAACAATTAAAACACCTATTATATACCTTTTTACCAATTTTCATACATTTCCGACTCCTAAAAGTTAGCCAAATAGGCTAAGGAACGCTAGTACCTCCTTAAACGATCTTCCGAACGGCATGGATGTTCTTGGACGGTTTAAATCTTAAACTTTCCAAATTGACTTAAATTCATTAAAGTGGACTTAAAAACATTACTTTGACCTCATGACATCTATGTCAATCTTTACGACACGTCTTGAATTTTTAAGGTGTTACGATTTCTCCATGGGGTGTCCCGATATTGTTTGTGAAGAAAATAGATAGGTCCCTTAGAGAGTACATAAATTAACGCCAACTTTATGAAGTCACTATTAAGAACAAGTATTCTGACACTCGGATGACAACTTGTTTGATCAACTCAAAGGGGCAACCTAATTTTGTAAGATTAAGTTTAGATTGGGGTATCACCAAATTTGGGTGACAGGTGAAGATATACTGAAAATGGCATTTCAAACTAGATATCGTCATTATGAGTTTCTACTAATTTCCTTTGGTCTCATTAATACCCGGTGACTTTTATAGACCTCATGAATAGGGTTTTTCAAAGTTATTCACATTAATTTGTCATTTTCTTCATTAAAGACATCATGGTATATTCAAAAAATGAGGAGGAACACATGAACCATTTGAGATTCGTGTTATAAGTGCTTAAGGAAAACTAACTATTTGTCAAGTATAGCTCAAATGTGAGTTTTGGTTGAGGTCAGTGGAGTTTCTTGGTCATGTAATCTCTAGTGAGGGAGTTGAGGTAGATGCACGAAAAACCGAGGGGGTCGAGAATTGTCCTACTCCATTAACTCCAACCAACGTTAGAAGTTTCTTGGCACTAGCGGGAGACTATAGAATGTTTGTGAATGGTTTTGCTTCCATTTTGTAACATTACAGAAAATGTACTCATCTAGTGAAGAGTCTATTATGTTTTAAGAATGCGTATTTGGAGTACATAGGCATCTCAATGCCCAATATTGTGTATTATTAGGCATATTAAAAAATATTGGCTTAAGGGTGTAAGCCAATTTCTATATATACACAAGGGTGTATATTAAAATCCAAACTTGTCCAAGAAATGTACCTACTATGAAAACCCTAAGATTAAATTAATATGTCAACCTTCCTACCAATTAGGTACGAGGCATCCAAGTGTCAAGACTAGGTACCATAGCACATGATCATTTAAAATGATCATGTAGAGAAAGAAGTGCCGAAGGATATAGTGAGGATCCTTGTAAAAATAAGAAATGAGCGTCAACACATGTGCAAGCACATGTGCAGGAATTCGGTTAGGGTGGTTAGGGCGGTAAGGGGCAGGCACACATGTGGGGGTCAATCCATGTGGGTCTGAGTTAACTAAAAAATCTAGTCTCTAAATAAATTACCTAACTATCTAACTAACCTAGGACTAACCAAAATAAACTAACTGGTACATGCTATAACCTAAGAGCTAACCGGGTGACACTAACCTAGTAACTAACTCAAGAAACATCCTAGTACCTAACCTAGGATGGAAAAAAGGGTTAATTATGGCCCTAGAGACTTAGGGTAATTTAGTAATTACCCTAGGTAACTTAATTAATTAAATTAACAACTTAATTCATCCATTTAAATGGGCAATCCGAAATTTTTACACTAGACAAGTAACTAACTAAGAAACATCATAGTATCTAACCTAGGATGGTCCAAAAGGGTTGGTTATCGTCCTAACAACTTAGGGGTAATTTAAAATTAACATAGGTTACCTAATTAATTAAATTAGAAATTTAATTAATTAATTTAATTGGTCATAACCAAAACCACTAAGCAATTTCTAGATTTTGGTTAAGTCAAGTGTTCTTCTAATTCTAGTCAATCTAGGGGGGTGTTATAGTAAATTAGTTAATTGATTTATTAATTAATTTTATTAATCTAAGCTAAATTCCTAAATATCAGTTCTTAATACCTAGAAACTCACGACTAAATAGAAAACAAGCGTGACAAAAATAGTGAGCAAAACGCAAGAAAAAAATAGAAAATTTCTTAGGCTGTTTTAAGGTATCCGTAATGGTTATCATGCAAGGTGATCTTTGTAGATGAAATTATACAAATGGTATGGGTTTTATGTCCTGAAATTCTTCCTCTAAGAGGCTTTTCAAACTCTTCAAACTCATGAAGTTCGAAACTAGGATTGTTCCCTATGACATCGTTGAATGTCCATCTCCCTAATTATCCTTGTAATCTATTCTAATAAGTATGTAGATGTAAATCTCGAACATGTTGTTGCTATGTGGTGATAACTAATATTTATGACTAAGTATGTTGATTTGTTAGTGACAAATGAGGCCTATATATTGGATTTGAATGACCTTAGGGTTAGTTACATGAATTAAGGAATGATATAATGTTTACTTATGTTTCGAAAATATGAAATTACTATGAATTTGCAATGAAGTTAAGTTACTATAAAAATGTTAAAGTTTCGACTTGTTCATGTTGAGGAATCACTATAATACATTCATGAAACTAATTGATTTAGTTAGTGATAACATAATGGAAATAGTTTAAGTAAAGTTTGGTTCATGTCAATAAATTGTCTAACAATGTTTTGCCCAAAAAGTTGAATGGAATTGGCTTATAATGTTATTTTTAAATAATGAAAAGAATTGGCAAATGTAAATTATGTTGTTTCTTGTAATGCATAAAATTTGCTGCTCAACATAATAGATTATTGTAATGTATTTATGAAGTAATTGGCATGGCTAGTGATAATGTTATGACAATTAATAAGTGAAATTGTAATTTATGCCAATAAAGTGGCTAGCAAAACTATGTGAAATCATATTACTTCCAAATCATGTAGAGTCATACGAATGTCTACATTAATGAAGACATAAAATATGTCAATCAATCTACAAGTCCCAACATACCCTATCCACACAAACTTGTGAACATACTAGCATTTAATAAGTAGTTATAACTTTCATAAAGAATCAAAGATTGTAAATGAATCTACAATGCCAAGTCAACTTCATAGCTTGGCCAAACTAAGAATTGAATGTTGTTATAAGTTAGTCAAAGGTCAAAAGTTCAATTGTTTAGTCAAAGTTTGGATTTTGACAATAAATTGGCCTAAAAATTATTACCAAAATATGTAATAGAAGTTTCCAATGACTAAGCCATACAAAATTAAGGATGACCGATGTAACTCATTGAATTCATAACAAAGGGTATGCCAACCATTGGTACAAGTCCCAATATACCCTTTCAAAATGAACTATGGATATAAGTAAGTACATTGATCAAAGTTTATAATATTCATAAAGACTTTTAGAAAGCTACCCATAAAATTTTAAGAATTATCAAAGTAACCAGAATGAGGTGTAAAAAGAAGTGAGACAAGTCTCACTCATACATAGACAATTATGTTAAAGATACTCACATAAGAGGGTGTTAGTAATGGTGAAACAGGTATCATTAACACCAAGATGATAGTGTAAGGTTAAATTCACATTTCATCAACGTAAACAAAGGGATTACCGGTTATCCAAAGAGTTAAGTAAACCACATAACTAGGAGAAATCTTCCATAATGTCTAAGTCAACTCTAAAAGATGTAAACCAAAAAAAGTTGAGCAAAGAAGCGATAGACTAGCAATGATCTTGTGCAAACACATTTAAGCATCATGAGATGAGTCTATCATTAAGGTTGATAAGTAGTCTCGGTATGTCTCCTAGGCTTTATATTATGTTGCCAGCATAGGAACTAGCCAGTAGATTCCACCTAAGCGAGCTAGGTATGATGCGGTTTCACATTGGCCGGTGATTACACCACTTTTTAGTGTGGGGAAGACTCCTGATTTCCTGTTTATCCCACATGATCTATGTTGGTTAAATGGACTTGGTCTCAATTTAGTCGGAGAACTACCCCGTTTCGATTTGTGCAGACACTGGATTTCATGTTAGGTCACATGATCTATATTTACTTTGATAAGTGAATCTCCCCTTTACGGTGTGGGTCAGACACTCGATTTCATGTTAGCTCACATGATCTTAATGCTAAAGATTTCTTTAAGAAATTAAGAAAGAAATAAGAAGGAATGTAAATTCAAAGTGAGATGAGGAAGCAAGAGATATATAAGAATATCAACCATGAGTGTTTGATAAGAAAGAAGTTTTCAAGAAATAATGGGCATAACCAATAATGACTTCTTTTAATATGAAAATGATTAAATCCAAATAAGGTTGTCTTATAATGACTTATTATAGTATGCACATGATCATAGACAAATAAGATTGTCTTATATTATGTAAAGAATAACATAATAGGCATGACCAGTAAAGATTAATTTAATAAGATTTCATTCCAAGTTGTAGTTAAATCATTCCCTTAGTCCTACAGATTACTTACTTGATTCATTTTAGGTATGCTACTACAATGAATCATTGCACTTTTAAGATAAGCTAAGGATCAAAGGAGATCGTTGAATTACACAACAACAAAAAGAAAAGGATTGAAAAATAAACTAAGTGTTGAAAAGGGAGCTCTCTGTTAGGGAGGATCAAAATTCAAATTTTTTCGCTCGAATTGTTCTAAAATTATGTTGATGATTCTAAGGTATTATGGTCAGAAATAAAATGAGTTGTGCGCTTTGAATGCATTAAAATATGTCATATTCACACTATAATTCACAATTGACAAATTAGGAAAGTGTAGTGATGTCACTTTCACGAAATGTTATGTAGTTATAGTAAGAAATTTCATTAATAATGCATAGTCCTTATGTGTATGTGTGCATACACACATACTTAGTACAAGTGGTTACTAATCCTATACTATTATTATTTTTATAGGTGTAGGTCAGAGTAAAGGTTGATGACTCATCGAAGTTGTTTGGATTAGTGATCTTTAAACTTTGGTAGGTCCTCTTGAGTTTGAGGATGCTACATTTACCTTTCTAGACCAACACTTTAGATATATCTAGTGGATGTTGTTACTTGTATTTCATTCCAAATGTTTTATTCGAAGAATTGTATTAAGTCCATTTGGCAAACTATTAAGATATATTGATTTCTTCATTGAATTGCTTAATCAAGTGTAGATGGTTGTTTAATTTGAGCTCATTAGAATATTATTCTATGTAGTAATCATATGAAGTCTATGTATACTTTACTATGTTTTAAAAGTTTTAAATTTTCCGCATATTCAACTATATGATTGTGATAAAAGCTAAGAAGAGGCTTGCCTGTGACCTAGGAGATTTTAATGACGCCGGTTGCATTTGGATTCCAGAATTGGGGTGTGAAGAACTTGGTAGAAGAGTATGAGGTTAAATAACCTAGGAACTAAATCTTAAAACAGCCACGTTACGTTGTTTATAACTTATGGTTGTGAAGTGCGCCACAATCATGACTTATAGACTAAGTGATGTTAGGAATGTTCCCTTCTTCTAATATTTATCATGCCGTGTAGATCTTTGTCAATTTTTTTCATTCTAGCATCGAACTTCCTTCTTGTATGTGTGTGTTGAAAATGAACAGAAGAAGAAACGCAGGTAGGGGAGTTGGAAACCAAGCTCCTCCTCAAGCCCCAACTGCTGGAGTAATAGTGCATGTCAACCCAGCTGCATTGACAGATGGAGAAGTGAGAGCATGACTCGTTCAGATTGCCCAAGCCATCACTGCTCAGTCACAGTCTATCACAGCCCAGGCCACTAAAGAGGGTGCTCCAATGGAGAACCCACATGCTAGCACCATAGCTAGCAGACTAACAGATTTCACCAGGATATTGAGATGGCCGAGTTGGTCTAAGGCTCTAGATTAAGGTTCTATGCTTTGAAAGGTAGAGAGGTGCAGGAGAATTTAGCTGATGTGGTCACTTGTACCTTTCATGTATTTTATTTTTGTGTGTATGCGTTGTTACATCAAGGATCCACCTTGTCTTTTGTTACTCGTTTAGTAGCTAGCAAATTTGACTTGCTTCCTTAGATCTTACCTGAACCATTTCTAGTTAGTAATCCCAAAGGAGACAGTGCTAGGGCAGGAAGAGTATAAAAAATTTCCCAATAACTGTTCTCAATAAATTTACTCATACTGATCTAATAGAATTAACCATGATTAATTTTGATATAATTTTGGGTATGGATTGGCTTCATGAATGTTGTACTAACATAGACTATACAAACTAGGTAGTAAGGTCTTCAATTGCCAAATGATTTAAATCTTAAATGGGAGGGGCGTGGTTCAAACAAACGAGCCAAATAGTTTCTAATCATAAAGCCAACAACATGTTATCTAAGGAATGAGGAGCCGATGAGAACCTTTCTTACGAAGAGGTTTCCGTTGAAATTTTAGATCACCAAGTTAAATGGTTGAGGAACAACAAGGTTGCCACGTAAAGGTGTTATGGAGGAACCACCTTTTTGAGGGACTCAAAATATTAGTGCATTAGGCGGTTTTGGTGTTCTAAGTCCATAGATGTGTGTTTTATACTTGCACTATATGAGTTCCTGCTTACATTCATGTTAACTTTTTTGTATAGCATTTGCGTGATTTATGTGTTGAATGAGTGTGATGTGCATTAAGGTAAAATAATATTTAGAAGGAAGTTACTCAATCTCGGTTGTGAAGAGTCAAATAAGCTCTGAGCAATATGCATCATTAAGAGTAAGTTTTGAATCAAATATTCAGAAAGATGAAGTTTAAAGCATGTTGATGTATTTTTGAAAATACCCTCTCTAATTCAAAATGATGTGTAGTGAAATTCATGGACAAATGTGTCTAAGGGGGGATAATGTGACATTGAAGAGAATGTACTCGTCTACTGAAGAGCCTATTAAGTTTTTAAGAATAGGTATTAGAGGTGCATAGGAATCCCAATGCCCAATATTGAGTAATATTGAACATATTAGAAAATATGTGCTTAACGGTGTTAGAAAATTTCTATCTATAAACAAGGGTGTGTATTAAAACCCAAGATTGTCTAAGAAATGTATCTGTAATGAAAACCCTAAGCTAAAATTAATATGCAAACCTTGATACAAATTAGGTACGAGGCATCCAAGTGTCAAGCCTAGGTACCATAGCACATGATCATTTAAAATGATCATGTAGAGTAAGAAGTTCCCAAGGATATAGTGAGCATCCTTGGGAAAATAATAAATGAGCATCAACACATGTGCAAGAATTCAGTTAGGGTGGTTAGAGAAGTTAAGTGGCAGGAGCACATGTGGGGGTCAAGCCATGTGGGTCTGAGCTTCCTAATAAACTCTAGGCTCTAATTAACTTAACAAACTATCTAACTAACCTAGGACTAACATAAATAAACTAACTAGTGCACCCGAGAACCTAAGACCTAATCGGGTTACACTAACATAGTAACTAACTGAAGAAACATCCTAGTATGTAACCTAGGATGGTCCAAATGGGTTATTTATGGCCCTAACGACTTAGGGGGTACTTAAGTAATTACCCTAAGTCACTTAATTAATTAAATTAACAACTTAATTAATCCATTTAAATGGGCAAACCGAAATCCTTACACTAGACAAATAACTAACTAAGAAACATCCTAGTACCTAACCTAGGATGGTCCAAAGTGTTTGTTTTGGTCTTAACAACATAGGGGTAATTTAGTAATTACACTAGGTTACCTATTTAATTAAATTTACAGTTTAATTAATTAATTTATTTTGTCAAAACCGAAACCACTAAGCAATTTTCAGATTTCAGTTAAGTCAAGTGTTCTTCTAATTCTAGTCAATCTAGGAGGTGCGTTATAGTAAATTAGCTAATTGATTTATTAATTAATGTAATTAGTCTAATTTAATTACAAAATATCAGTTCATAAGTCCTAGAAACTCACGACTAAATAGAAAACAAGTGTGAGAAAAATAGTGAGCGAAATGCATGAAAAATAAATCAATTCTTAGACTATTTTAATGTATCCTTTAAGATTTTAGTGCAAGGTGATCTTCGTAAATTAAATTATACATAAGGTATGGGTTTTATCTCCTGTAATTATTCGTCCAAGGAGATTTACAAAAGCTTCAAACTCATGAATTTTTAAACTAGGGCTATTTCCAATGACATTGTTGAATGTCCATCTCCCTAGATATCGTTGTTTTCCATTCTAATAAATATGTAGATGTAAATCTAAAACATGTTGCTGGTATGTCGTGCTAACTGATTTTTATGCCTAAGTTTCTTGATTTGTTAATGACTAATGAGCCCTCTAGATTGGATTGGAATGATTTAAGGGTTAATTACACGAATTAAGGAATGATATGATGTTTACTTGTATTTCGAGAATATGATGTTACTATGAATCAACTATAAAGTTTAGTTACTGTTAAAATGTTAAAGTTTTGACTTGTTCATGTTGAGGAATCACAATATTACATTCATGAAACTAATTGATTTTGTTAGTGATAACATAATGGAAATAGTTTTAGTAAAGTTTAGTTCATGTCAATAAATTGGGTAAGAATGTTTTTCCCAAAAAATTTAATGGAATTGGTTTATAATGTCATTTTTAAATAATTTAAAGAATTGGCCGATGTAAATTATGATGTTTCTTCTAATGCAAATAGTTGAATGCTCAACATGATAGATTATTATATTGTATTTATGAAGTAATTGGTATGGCTTGTGATAATGTTATGACAAGTAAGTAGTGAAATTGTGATTTATGCCAACAAATTGGCTAGCAAAACTATGTCCAATAATATTACTTCCAAATCATATAGATTCATACCAATCTCTACATCAATAAACTCATAACATAGGGTATGACAATAAATGGGACAAGTCCCAACATACCCCATCCACACGAACTTGTGAACATAATAGCATCGAATAAGTAGTTATAACTTTCATGAAGGATCAAAGCTAGTAAATGAATCTACAATGTCAATTCAACTTTATAGCTAGGCCAAACCAAGATGTGAGTTGTTCTTATAAGTTAGTCAAAGGTGAAAAGTTTAAGTGTTTAGTGAAAGTTTGACTTATGCCAATAAATCGGTCTACAACATTATTCCCAAAAATCTATAATAGAATTGGTCAATGAATAAGACATACCAATTTAAGCATGACAAATGTAATTCATTGAGTTCATAACCAATGGTATGTCAGTCATTGAGACAAGTCACAATATACCCTTTTCAAATAAACTATGAATATAGTTAAGTATATTCAACAAAGATTATAACATTCATAAAGAGTGGTATAAAGCTACTAAATGACATTGAACAATACAAGGTGAGTAATAATACAATATAAAGTTTAAGAATTATGAAAGTGACCAGAATGAGGTGTTAAAAGAAGTGAGACAAGTCTAACTCACACCTAGACAATTATGTTAAAGATACTCAAATAAGAGGGTATTAATAATCGTGAAACAAGTCTCATTAACACCAATATGATAATGTCAGGTTAAATTCACATTTTATCAACGTAAAGAAAGGGATGACTGGTTATCCAAAGAGTTAAGTAAACCTCATAAATAGAGGCAAGATTCCATAATGTTTAAGTCAAATATAAAAGATGTAAACAAAAAGAATTTGAGCAAAACAGCGATACACTTGCAATAATCTTATGACAGCACATGTAATCCTCATGATATGAGGCTACCACCAAGGTAGATACATATTCTCCGTATCTCTCTAGTCTTCGAACTATGTTGCCAGCATAGGACTATCTAGTGGATTCCACCTATGTGAGCTAGGTATGATGCAGTCTCACTTTGGTCGATGATTCCACCTATTTTTGGTGTGGGGAAGACACCGGATTTCATGTTTATATCAAATGAATATTTCGGATAAATGCTCAAAAAAAGTAATCAGCTTAGTTTAGCCGTGAACCACCTCTTTTCACTGTGAAGAGAACACCAGAATTGGTCTCACTTTAGGCGGTGAACTACCCTTTTTCGGTGTGGGGAAGACGTTGGATTTCATATTAGCTCACATGATATAGATTCACTTTGATCGGTGAATCTCCCCTTTTCAGTGAGGGGCAGACATTGGATTTTATGTTAGCTCACATGATCTTAATGCTAAAGATTTCTTTATGAAAATAAGAAACAAAGAAGAACGAATGTGAATTCTAAGTGAATAAAGGAAGCAGGAGCATAAGAATATGAACCATCAGTGTTTGGTAGGAATGATGTTTTCAGCAAATAATGGGCATAGCCAATAATGACTTCTTTTATTATGAAAATAATTAAAGACAAAGAAGGTTAGCTAATAAAGACTTATTAGTATGCACATCATAGACAAATAAGATTGGATTATAATGATTTTATATACTATGTAAAGACTCACATAATAGGCATAACCAATAAACATTGTCTTAATAAGATTTCATGCCAAATTGTAGGTATGGGATTACAATGAGTCATTGCACTTATAAGTAAAACATAAGATCAAAGGAGATCATTCCTTTTCGCTCTAGTTGTTCTAAAATTATGTTCATGGTTCTAATGTCTTATGTTCATAAATAAAATGAGTTTTGTGCTTTTAATGAATGCTAATATGTCATATTCACACCATAATTCACAAATGACGAATTAGGAAAGTCTAGTGATGTCACTTTCCATAAATGGTATGTTGTTATAGGAAGAGATTTCCTTGATGATGAATAGTCGTTCTGTGTATGTATGCATACAACCATATATAGTACAAGTGTGTACTAACCCTATACTATTATTATCTTTATAGGTGCAGGTCAAAGTGATGGTTGAAGACTCATCGAAGCTGTTTGCATTACCGATCTCCAAACTTTGGTAGGTGCTCTTGTTTTCAAAGATGTTACATTTATCTTTCTATACTAGCACTTTAGACATAGCTAGTGGATGTCGTCCCTAGCATTTCTTTCCATATGTTTTATTCGAAGCTCTGTATTAAGGCCGTTTGGCAAACTATTAAGATATTTTGATTTCTTCATTCAATTGCTTAATTAATTGTAGATTGTTTTTTAGTTTGAACTCATTTTAATATTATTATATTTAGTAATCATATGAAGTCTATGTATCCTTCACTATGTTTTAAAAGTTCTAAATTTTCGCAAATTTAACTATATGATTGTGATGAAAGTTAAGAAAAGGCTTGTCTGCAGCCTCTAAGAGGTAAGACGCCAGTTGCATTCAGATTCAAGAATTTGGGTGTGACACATTTCTTTTCCCTTGAATAGTTCGACTCGAAAGAGTGTGAAATTTTAGTGGTTGGAGGCATGTGAAAGAGGCTTCCAAATCATGAAGAATAGGCTTACCTCCGCTCTGGTGTTGACTTATCAGAGAGTACTATGGGCTTCATTGTATAATGTGATTCATCCCGAGTGGTTTAGGGTGTGTCCTTATACAACATGGGAAATGTGTAGTCTATGTCTCCAGACAACATAAGGTTCATGAGAAGAATTATGCAACTCATGATCTTGAGTTAGCGGGCGTGGTATTTTTCCTTTAAAATATGGAGGTATTACTTGTATGGTGTTCATGTTGATGTGTATATTGACCATTAGAGTCTTCAATATGTGTTTACTCAAAAGGAGTTAAATATCTGAATAATAAGATGGTTTGAATTGTTGAAAGCTTACAACATGACTGTCTTTTAACACTCGGCAAGGCCAATGTGGTTGCGGATGCTCTAATTCGTATGATCATATCTAGTGTGTCTCATCTTGAAGAATCCAAGAAAGACCTAATGAAAGATGTTCAAAGCTTTGCTCAGTTAGGTGTTCGATTAGAAGATTCTCCTTGTAAGTTTTATGGTTCATCATAGCTCCGAATCATCATTGATGGTTGAGGTGAAGTCTTAGAAAAAACTTGATCAATCATTAATCAATTCGAAGGAATCAGTTCAAAGTAAGATTAATGAGTCATTCTCCTTTTGGGGGATGGTGTTTTGAGGTACAAAGAAAGGTTGTCTCTGCCAAATGTGGACGATTTGAGGAACCAGATTCTAGAGGAAGCTCATGGTTCCCGTTATTCAATTCATCCGGGTTATACTAAGATGTATCATGACCTTAGAGAGGTGTTACAGTGGGATTTTTTGAAAAAGGACATAACTGAATTTTTCTCAAGGTGTCTAATTTGTCAACAAGTGATAATCGAGCACCTAAAGCGGGTGGCTTACTTCAACGAATACATATTCCCACTTGGAAGTGAGAAAACACTTATATGGACTTCGTATTGGGTTTTACTAGCACTAGAAGGCAAAATGACTTTAAATGGGTGGTAGTTGATAGATTGACAAAGTCCGCATATTTAATTCCCATCAAGTCCACTCACTCGCCAAAAGATTATGCAAATATCTTCATACAAAAGATTATGTGTATACAGTGTATGCTGTTATCCATCATATTGGATAGGGGTACACTATTGACATATAGGTTTTGGATGTCCTTCAAAAAACGGTTGGGTACAAAGGTAAATTTAAGCACCATTTTTAATCCACTAATGGATGGTTAAAAGGGGCGTACTATTGAAACCCTTGAGGATACATTTAGATCTTTTGTAATCGATTTCAAGGGAATTTGGGTTTAATATTTGCCTTTGGTCGAGTTCCATTATAACATAGTTACCATTCAACTATATCTATGGTTCCTTTTGAGGCCTTGTATGTTACAAGATGTGGATCTTTAATTGGATGGTTTGAAGTGGGCGCTTCTTAACTCTTTAGTACCTACCTGATCTATAATACTTTAAATAAAGTATATATTATAAGGAACTGATTGAAAATAGCCTTTAGCTGGCAAAAGTCTTATGCCGACAATAGGAGAACACAGTTAGAGTTTGAAGAGGGTGATAACGTATACTTGGAAATTTCACCTATGAAACGGGTGATGAGATTTGGCAAGAAAGGGAAGTTAATTCTTCATTTTGGCAAGGTTGCATAAGAATTAGAATACCTAGTGAACTAGCTTCAGTTCATCCGGTGTTCCGGTGTTTCATGTCTCTATGCTTTAGAAGTGCATTGGTGATCCCGAGTCCATACTTCCTAATGAGGGTCTAGGTGTGGATGAGAACCTCTCCTATATGGATGATAGAGTTGAAATCCTTTATACACAAGTGATGAAGTTGAGGAACAAGGAGGTCGCTCATGTAAAGGTGTTATGGAAGAACCACCTAATAGAGGGAGCAACATGGGAGGCCGAGGCATACATGAAGTCCTGTTAAATTTTTGTTGATTAATATTTGTGGTTCCTATTAATAATATAAATAAATAATAAAATTTAATTTGATTTGTCTTGTAAAGATGTGCATATTTTTGGTAAAGGTTTTGCTAAAATGAAGTTTCATACGAAAATGCCCTTTTGCTCATTTTTGCACTTATTTGTGTATTTGGTATGATTTTTCCTATACGAAATGTGATTGAGCATGCTGATATGTGTTGTAGAGATTTTGGCATAAATGATCCTATATTATGTTGATTTCATGTTGTTTTTGAGAAGATAGTTCCTTATGTTGTAGTTTTGATCTCTTATGCGTTGCAATTGACATTTTGAGTTACTTGGGGTCAATGCCATGATGTTACGTTAATTTGAGTTGTAAGTAATTAATTTTGTATGTTGTTGGTTGTTCTTCTAGCATGGAGTCTATTCTTTTCCTTCAAAACATTTTTAGTGTCATTGAGGGAGGAATGTTCCTTAGGGGGGGATAATGTAACATTCTGAAAATCTAAGATGTAATCTTGAATATCACATGAGTATTTAAAGTTTGTTACATTGTTTTAATGTGAATTATAATGTGTAAAAGTCATGTGCGATGTTTTAGAGTAAAAACATCAAGGAACGTCCATCACATTCGTAGTCTAGTGCAAAAAGGTTGTAGGGTGCCTTAGCTATTTCACGGGGTTTTAGGAGTCAAAATTTTATAAAATTTGGTGAAAAGGTGTGTAACACATATTAGAGCAGGTTTAAAGTCAAAACATATTGTTAAGACTCCTTAAGGACCACCGTAAAGGTCCTTGAGGATAACCCTTTCATTTTGACCCACAGATGTCAAATGGCGCTGTGCAGGCAGTGTCCACTTAGGCTTGCCATCAATGGGGCTTCAATTAATCCGTCATTTGAAAAGTCTCTGAACTTATTTACTTACCTTCAAGATGGTTGGTGCCAAGGCGTGTCGACTGAGTACGGACTATAGGTCGTGGCCTCGTTGGTCAGGCCTATAATTTGGTGGTGAGTTTTAATGAGTTTATTTAATTATTTAGTATAGTTAGGTGGTTATTTATTTATTGGGGGGTGGTTAATTACGTTTTTTAAGTCACTATAAAAAATACCATAAGCCTAAACCCAACTTAATACCTCACAATTTCCCATATCCAAATTGCTCTTCCTTCTATAAACTTTCTCTCTCCCAAAAAAAGAAATCCATCGAAAGTCTAGGTCAAGGTCATTAAGGAAGCAAGAAGTGCACTTTTCTCGATAAATATTCATAAAATAACAAGGTATGTGAAATCTTCACCTTTTGGATTTGTTTCCCCAAAGGGTTCTTCAATAATTGGTTTAAAAAAATGGTATTATATGGGTTTCCTCCTAATACGATTTTGATATCCTAAATTGTATTGTATGTTGTTACTTTTGGTTATTATTATTATATTATGATTATTGTTTTTTAATTGTAGTAGTTCTTGATTTTTAACCCATTATTGTGGAAGAGGTGATGATGTATTGACCCCAAATCCGTAACTTTAGCTTATGAACAAGTATAAAATTGAATTTTACTGATGTAGTGAACTAGATTGTTTAATTAATACTCGTTGATGTTATTATAGATATTATTGAAGGAATTGTTGTTTGATGGAAAGACCATGATGATGGCTTTTGAAGGAGATTGGGTAAGTCTTGATACCCTAAACCTTTATTGCTATTATGATTGCTAGTACTTGGTGATGGAGTTCAACTGAAGTATGTCTTGTAGTTTGATTATGTAACGACCCATTTAGTCGTTTTAAATATTAGATCTTTTTATTTCATAATATACTCTTCCAATATAATTTAAATAGGTATTTTGGACCATTCATAACTACAATTATAGAAATAATGGGGTAGTTTTAATAACTTATTTAGTTAGTGGTTAAAGAATATAATATTATAATTAATAGTGAGTCACTTTCACACTTTTATAAATCAATTTTAAATTATTAGGTTAACAAATTATCTGTAGAAAGATAGAAAAGAGTGGAAGAGGAGAATAACGACGTTGAATGAATGAAAGTCATGTGTACTCGAGGTAATTTCCAGAACTTATGATCAATTTGAAATGTATTACTGTTGTCATATATTAGTACATTATTATTTTATAAAGGAAATTTGAGGCGCTAGTTAATGTGGAAAAGTGTTGTTAGTTTATTAGATTTGAGGTTGGTGGAGGCAAATGTTTAAATTAATAATTATGTAATGGTTACTAAAAAACAAAACTAAGGTATTCATATAACAATTGAAGCTTCATAATTGTATAGACATGCAGTGAATATAGAAGCATTATCGTGTTGGATGAATGGAACCAGAAGACAATCCCTTGGTTAGGATATTAATTCACTAATTAGGGGACAATTCTAGGGGTAATGATCGGTCAAAGTGGGGTAACAACCAATATAAGTTTGGTTTTGTTTTGTTTTGGTGGATTTTAATAAAAATTTGATTGAAAGTTTCTTGGTCATTCACATGAGTATTTGGTATTGTTGTATAACTTCTTAATTACCAATTATCAGTAATGTTTAGCAGTTGACTTAATTATTACAATCATATACGTTCTAATAGATTGAACAAACTTAGCACAAAAGTAAAAATCTGGAGACTGTATGTAATTTATTATCTTATCGGATTTAAATTTAACATATTGAGATAGGCAATTAAATATTAGTCTATCAAATTAGTTGAATTACGTTAAAATTATTTTATATGGAGGAATAAGATTTACCCTCAGGGCTAGGCTAGACATATAGTAGCATGAATATTTATATTCTCATTAATTTACAAAATATACATATATATTTGATAGATTGGAAAGGTTCGGAGGCAATAAGGAAAGGAAAGGCATTGAAGGACTAGTTTCTTGACTTCGATTCTTTGGTGGAGGTAGGTTATGGTTTTTATGCTATTCGTAGTAGACTCTTAATAGCGAATGATATGTGTTGGTATTATTATCTCATCTTCTATATGCTTAATTGTATGCTTGCATGAATGTGATTATATAATTGTGATAAAATAAGCATGATGAAGCTATTGAATCCTAAATCTTGAAAAGAAACCCTAATCTACTTTGTTAATGATGATGCCTTGGTATAAAAGAAGGCTTGATGAACGAAAGTAGTGAGATTAGGAGATCGGGTGCCACGTTCCGGTACCGGGATAGAAATAGAGGATCGGGTGCCACGTTCCGGTACCAGGATAGAATGAGGATCGGAGTGTCACGTTCCGACACTAGGATAGTATATGGATCGGGTGCCACGTTCCGGTACCAGGATAGAATGAGGATCGGAGTGTCACGTTCCGACACCAGGATAGTATATGGATCGGGTGCCACGTTCCGGTACCAGGATAGAATATGAGGATCGGAGTGTCACGTTCCGACACCAGGATAGTATATGGATCGGGTGCCACGTTTCGGTACCAGGATAGAATATGAGGATCGGAGTGTCACGTTCCGACACTAGGATAGTATATGGATCGGGTGCCACGTTCTGGTACCAGGATAGAATGAGGATCGGCGTGTCACGTACCGACACGAGGGAAATAAAGATAATGAATCTTGAAAGATGTTAATATACTCAATTTAATGAACCTAATTCCCAAATGAGTATGATATTGAAGCTTGAGTCCTTATGTGTGAACTTGGCGGCACTTATTAATGATTATAGTACTTGTTGTTGCTACATGTTGAGTATTGTAGTTGATTTTGTAATATTACTTGATATATATTGTTTTCTATTTTGAGTTGGCCGATGATATCTACTCAGTACCCGTGTTTTGTACTGACCCCTACTTGTATTTTTCTTTATTTGTTATTTGTGGAGTGCAACAAACGTGTCGTCGTCTTCCACTCAACCGCAATTCTAGCCAGTCTTCATTACACCGGATTTTCAGGGTGAGCTAATGCTTCTAGCTTGGACTGGATCTTCTTCTTCATGTCTTGATGCCTTGAAGTTCCGGCATGGACTAGCTTTTACTTGTTTTAGCTTCTTAGAATACTCTTAGTTTAGTAATTTGATCATAGATGTTCTTGTGGTGATGACTTCCAGATTTTGGGGAACAATAGATGTTGAATTTTAGAAGTTATTGAATTGGTTTTTATTAATGAGTTTAAGTCTTCTGCATTACTTTCTGTTGATATTATATTGAAATGTTGGGGTTTAGATTGGTTGGTTCGCTCACATAGCAGGGTAAGTGTGGGTGCCAGTCGCGACTCGGTTTTGGGTCGTGACAAACTTGGTATTAGAGCATTAGGTTCGTTGGTCTCATCACACAAGAACGAGTATAGTAGAGTCTTGAGGAACGGTAGGGGGACGCCTTTACTTTTCTTTGATAGGCTATAGGACTTTAGGAAAATTCCATTCGTTCTTTCTTTCGTGCTACTACTTGAATCCAATTTGTATTCAGGTGATACAAATTGGTATCTGAACTCTTCACTCTATTTCAAATATGGGTACTACTAGAGTATTTGAAGTTGAAATAGCAACAACAGAAGAAAAAAAAATATCCTTAGAAATAAATATATTTTCTTGATCGCAAAATGTGGTGGTAGTCTCATGTCGAGTGTAGGTTAATAAAGACACTACTATGACTTCATCGAGTGAGGGTATATTAGAGAAAGTCATCGATGCTTACTTGGTTAGAGTTAGGAAGTGTGTTATTTTATTATTGGATTGATCTAAGAAGTAAAACGAATTGTTTGGTCTAGAGAGAGAACATATTCGATAATGTTTTGCAATTATTCAATGGGTACGATAATATGGACATGTATGATGTGTTCTAGTGAGGTATCTAACGGACTTTCACGGTGTGGCAATTCTGGAGTTATGTGGAAATAGGTATGTCGATTGTCAAGTATGAATACTAATTACTAAAGGAGTTACAAGTTGTATGACATGGTCAGATAATAAGATTTAGTGTTGCATTCACATTTGAGAAACCAACTAGTTTATTACTATAGGAACTAAGATTGAGCATTATTTTAAAGAAAATTTGTAGTGGTGGATCTTTGGTACAATATTAGTACATTTAGGTTGTGAAATGTATCTTGAGGGTTCTGAATGAGTAATGACGATTTTATCTTAAGCTTCAAAAGGTAGATTGATACTAAAACAACAAACTTATAGGGAAAGAAAGTCCTAGTGGATATACTTGGGTGAAGTAAATTGAAGATTTAGCAAGAAAGTGCATATAAATTGGGTTAGTACCTTGAATTTGATTTGTATACCTAAGTTTAAGGTGTTAGATCAAGGAAAAGGTTCACTTCATGGTGAAAAAAAAAAGTTAACTAAACATGATGGAAAATAAAAATTCGTGAGAATTTGTAATTGGGATGAAAGTATATGATTAGAATTTGTTGGTTAAATAAATTTTGTATGTAATAAAGACTTGTGAGTATCTAAGGTTGTGATTTTCTACTATTTTGTGAGTAATATGGGTTGTTGGTAAAAGGACGAGATCGATGAGTGATCTACAGAAACAAGAATATTGATATATTGAAGGGTCGAATAGAATTTTGCACCATGAGAAGAATTTGAGAAAAGTGAAGGAATAAGACCTCTCATATAAACCCATGGGTTGTAGTTGATGGTGGTATTGATTTTTGCCTATGAGTTTAGATATGACTGTGAGATGTGAAGTAGTTTGATAAAGACTTACTAGAATTTATCATAGACTTTTTGTCACGACCCAAAGACCGAGCCGCGACTGGCACCCACATTTACCCTCCTATGTGAGCGAACCAACCAATCTAACCCTTATCATTTTAACATATATCAACAGAAAGTAATGCGGAAGACTTAACTCATTAATAAAATCAAATCAATAACTATTATTATCCCCAAAATCTGGAAGTCATCATCACAAGAACATCTATGATCAAATTACTAACTAAAAATGTCTAAGAAGCTAAAAATACATAAGAAGCTAGTCCTTGCCGGAAGTCAAGGCATCAAGACTTGAAGAAGAAGATCCAGTCCAAGCTAGAAGCATTAGCTCACCCTAAATTTCCGATGTAGTGGAGACTGGCTTGAATTACTGTTGAGTCGAAGACGACGGCGCGTTTGCTGCACTCCACAAATACAAAGAAGAAAACATAAAAGTAGGGGTCAGTACAAAGCACGGGTACTGAGTAGATATCATCGGCCAACTCAAAATAGAAGAATATATATATCAAGTAATATCATAAAGTCAACTATGATACTCAACATGTAGCAACAACAAGTACTATATCATTAACAATTACCGTCAAGTTCACGCATGAGGACTCAAGCCTCAATACCATACTCATTTGGGATTTATGTTCGTTAGATTGAGTATATTAACATCTTTCAAGATTCATTATCTTTATTTCTCTTGTGTCGGTATGTGACACTCCGCTCCCTCATATTCATTAATCCTCTTGTGTCGGTACGTGACACTCCGATCCCCTACTACTATGTGTCGGAACGTGACACTCCGATCCCCTAAATCTACGTGTCGGTTCGTGACACCCGATCCCCTAAATCTACGTGTCAGTTCGTGACATCCGATCCCCTAAATCTACGTGTCGGTTCGTGACACCTAATCCCCCTAATACTACGTGTCGGTTCGTGACACCCGGTCCCCCTAATACTACGTGTCGGTTCGTGACACCCGATCCCTTAATTCTATGTGTCAGAACGTGACACTCCGATCCCCTAATCTCCTTCTATCAATTTATCAAGCCTTCTTTCTCACCAAGGCATCATCAAACTCATTATTTTAGTTCATCCCGCCTTCTTTTATACCAAGGCCTCATCATTAACAAGAGATTAGGTTTTTATCAAGATTTGGGATTCAATAGCTTCATCATGCTTAATATAATCACAATTAGTAATCACGTTCATGCAAGCATACAAATCAAGCACTTAGCAGGGTTTTACAATATTATCAATACATATCATTCGCTATTAAGAGTTTTACTACGAATATCGTAAGAGAAACCATAACCTACCTCCACCGAAGAATTGATCAAGCAAGCAATTTCCCAAGCAGCGTTTCTTCTCCTCTTTGTTCGATCGACTCTCCCTCTCTCTTGCTCTTTCTATTTTCTTATTCGAACCCTCTTTCTTTTACCCTAATTAGTATATAATTATGTTTAAAAGATGGCATTAATAACCCACTAATTAACTTAAGGTTACCTCTTTTAACCCCCAAGTAATTAGAGAGATTAGGTTTTTATCAAGATTTGGGATTCAATAGCTTCATCATGCTTAGTATAATCACAATTAGTAATCACGTTCATGCAAGCATACAAATCAAGCACATAGCAGGGTTTTACAATATTATCAATACATATCATTTGCTATTAAGAGTTTTACTACGAATATCGTAAGAGAAACCATAACCTACCTCCACCGAAGAATTGATCAAGCAAGCAATTTCCCAAGCAGCGTTTCTTCTCCTCTTTGTTCGATCGACTCTCCCTCTCTCTTGCTCTTTCTATTTTCTTATTCGAACCCTATTTCTTTTACCCTAATTAGTATATAATTAAGTTTAAAAGATGGCATTAATAACCCACTAATTAACTTAAGGTTACCTCTTTTAACCCCCAAGTAATTAGACTTATAATCCTTAACCCTCTAACTTTATAATTAAAGTAGGAATAGTCCAAAACGTCCCTTAAAACGTGTAAAGAAATCCGACCCAGACAGGGATTACGCAACCTGTGACGGGCCGTCGTGCCTGCGACGGTCCGTCCTGCAGGTCGTCGCAAGGTTCAGAGACCCAAATTTCCACCAAGGGTCTGTGACGGTCCGTCACGCCTGTGACGGTCCGTCCTGCAAGTCCGTCACGAAGTTCAGAGAGTCGATTTTCAGTACCCAATTTTAGAATTTCTAAGTGTTTTGAAACGAGACCCTGCGACGGTCCGTCGTGCCCATGACGGTCCGTCGTGGGGTCCGTCGTTTCAGCCAGTTTTCCAGAAATAAAATCTGCTGCTCAAAACGACTAAACAGGTCGTTACAATAGATACATAAGAAAATGTGGATCCGGGATCAAACAATACAGAAGCCATGCAATCACAAACCAGAAGATTACCTGTGATGACCGCATCAGATGTCTCCGCCTCCGATCTCCCAGGGAAAGCATAACAATGGGCCCTTTCGTTTGTTTGTCCGTTGCCCCTACCATGTTGTGTAGTGGCTCCAGTTTGCCCATCGCCTCTGCCATTTTGGTGACCACCATTACCTCTACCACCACGTCCTCCAGCATAACGGCCTCTACCATGACCACCTCTACCTCTAGCTATTGGGGGTCTATAACTCTGTTTGGGACAATTTCTCCTAATATGTCTAGTCTCCCCACATCCATAACACTCTCTAGAGTCAAGTAGAGGTCTCTCAGAGAAGTGTTGACCGGTCTGAGGTGGACCACCAACTACAGTCTGTAGTGAAGACTGAATTGGTCGGACTGAGTAACCTCCGGAACCCTGTCCTCTTGAGTAAGAACCATTAAACTCACCTCCCTTTCGAAACCTTTTTGATGTCGATGTCGAGGTGAAGTCGTCGGGCTTCACTCCTTCCACCTCTATCACGAAGTCTACCACTTCTTGGAAGGATTGTGCCGTAGCCGCTACTTGTAAGGCCGAAATCCGCAACTCTGACCTCAACCCCTTCACGAAACGACGAATCCGCTCTTGTGGACTGAAACAAAGTGGGGTGGCATACCTGGATAGTGCACAAAACTTAGCCTCATATGCATTTACCGACATCCTACCTTGCTCTAGGCTCAAGAATTCATCTCTTTTCCTATCCCTCAAAGTCCGTGGGATGTACTTTTCCATAAACAAATTAGAGAGTGATATCCAAGTCATAGGTGGTGCCTCTGTTGGTTGACACTCAACATGTGACCGCCACCACATTTTGGCGTGCCCTTGAAACTGATAAGTCACGAACTCAACACCAAACCGTTCTACTATACCCATCTTGTGTAGTAGCTCATGACAGTCAACCAAAAAATCGTAAGCATCCTCAGATTCCGCACCCTTGAAGACTGGAGGTTTCTATTTCAAGAACTTACTAAAAAGTTCATGCTGATCATTTGTCATTATAGGCCCAGTAGTCAGACGTGGAAACGTGCCTATGTCCAATGAGGCATCTATACGAGGAGCCATAGTAGGTGCATGTTGTACCTCCGGAACCTGAGGTGCTAGTGCAGAAAATACTGGAGGTGCCTGACCCTGATCAGACAACCCGCTAAGATAAGCCAGAACCTGATTAATCATCTCTGGGGTAGGTTGGGGTGGTATTTCCTCATTCTACACTCGTTCATTCTCCCCATCCTCCCCCTCTCTTACTACTTCTTCAGTCGGTGGAGGAGTCACCGCCCTAGCATCAGATGGACTAGGTGCTCGTCTTCTTCCTCTAGAGGACGTCCTCCCACGACCTCTACCACGGCCTCTTGCCACTGTTCTTCCTCGAGCCACAGCCCCAGTGGCTGGCTCAGATGTTTCTTGTCTGGCCGGTGTTGGTGCAGTCGTTGCTCTAGTTCTAACCATCTGCGAAAACAGTAAAGATGGTCAGATACCAATTTGTATCACCTAGATACCAATTGGATTCAAGTAATAGCACGAAAGAAGAAAGAAAGAGTGGAATTTTCCTAAAGTATTATAGCCTCCCAAAGAAAAGTAAAGGCGTCCCCCTACCGTTCCTTAAGACTCTACTAGACTCGTTCTTGTGTGATGAGACCAACGAACCTAATGCTCTGATACCAAGTTTGTCACGACCCAAAGACCGAGCCGCGACTGGCACCCACATTTACCCTCCTATGTGAGCGAACCAACCAATCTAACCCTTATCATTTTAACATATATCAACAGAAAGTAATGCGGAAGACTTAACTCATTAATAAAATCAAATCAATAACTATTATTATCCCAAAATCTGGAAGTCATCATCACAAGAACATCTATGATCAAATTACTAACTAAAAATGTCTAAGAAGCTAAAAATACATAAGAAGCTAGTCCATGCCGGAAGTCAAGGCATCAAGACTTGAAGAAGAAGATCCAGTCCAAGCTAGAAGCATTAGCTCACCCTGAATTTCTGATGTAGTGGAGACTGGCTTGAATTACTGTTGAGTCGAAGACGACGGCGCGTTTGCTGCACTCCACAAATACAAAGAAGAAAACATAAAAGTAGGGGTCAGTACAAAGCATGGGTACTGAGTAGATATCATCGGCAACCTCAAAATAGAAGACAATATATATCAAGTAATATCATAAAGTCAACTATGATACTCAACATGTAGCAACAACAAGTACTATATCATTAACAATTACTGTCAAGTTCACGCATGAGGACTCAAGCCTCAATACCATACTCATTTGAAATTTATGTTCATTAGATTGAGTATATTAACATCTTTCAAGATTCATTATCTTTATTTCTCTTGTGTCGGTACGTGACACTCCGCTCCCTCATATTCATTAATCCTCTTGTGTCAGTACGTGACAATGCGATCCCCTACTACTATGTGTTGGAACGTGACACTCCGATCCCCTAAATCTACGTGTCGGTTTGTGACACCCGATCCCCTAAATCTACGTGTCGGTTCGTGACACCCGATCCCCTAAATCTACGTGTCGGTTCGTGACACCCGATCCCCCTAATACTACGTGTCGGTTCGTGACACCCGGTCCCCCTAATACTACGTGTCGGTTCGTGACACCCGATCCCTTAATTCTATGTGTCGGAACGTGACACTCCGATCCCCTAATCTCCTTCTATCAATTCATCAAGCCTTCTTTCTCACCAAGGCATCATCAAACTCATTATTTTAGTTCATCCCGCCTTCTTTTATACCAAGGCCTCATCATTAACAAGAGATTAGGTTTTTATCGGGATTCAATAGCTTCATCATGCTTAATATAATCATAATTAGTAATCGCGTTTATGCAAGCATACAAATCAAGAACATAGCAGGGTTTTACAATATTATCAATACATATCATTCGCTATTGAGAGTTTTACTACGAATATCGTAAGAGAAACCATAACCTACCTCCACCGAAGAATTGATCAAGCAAGCAATTTCCCAAGCAGCGTTTCTTCTCCTCTTTGTTCGATCGACTCTCCCTCTCTCTTGCTCTTTCTATTTTCTTATTCGAACCCTCTTTCTTTTACCCTAATTAGTATATAATTAAGTTTAAAAGTTGGCATTAATAACCCACTAATTAACTTAAGGTTACCTCTTTTAACCCCCAAGTAATTAGACTTATAATCCTTAACCCTCTATCTTTGTAATTAAAGTAGGAATAGTCCAAAACGTCCCTTAAAACGTGTAAAGAAATCCGACCCAGACTGGGATTACGCAACCTGTGACGGGCCGTCGTGCCTGTGACGGTCCGTCCTGCAGGTCGTCGCAAGGTTCAGAGACCCAAATTTCCACCAAGGTTCTGTGACGGTCCGTCACGCCTGTGACAGTCCATCCTGCAAGTCCGTCACGAAGTTCAGAGAGTCAATTTTCAGTACCCAATTTTAGAATTTCTAAGTGTTTTGAAACGAGACCCTGCGACGGTCCGTCGTGCCCATGACGGTCCGTCGTGGGGTCCGTCGTTTCAGCCAGTTTTCCAGAAATAAAATTTGCTGCTCAAAACGACTAAACAGGTCGTTACACTTTTATAAAGATTGAGTTTTGATTTGGATTGCAAACAATGAGGCATGAAGAATTTAGTATTTTACATGGGGTTAGATTGCTCAAATTTGGATAGATGACTTAAGAATGATGCATAAGGTGTAATATAATTCTACATGGTTATTAAGAATTTAGAGTTGGAATAATACTACTCTATTGGTGGGATTACATAGAAAAATTATGATGTGTTACATAGATATTTAATGGTGAATAGAGGTTATGAGCTAATAGGATACATAATAATTTGAATGAGCAAGAAACTTCCTAAGTGTTGGCATGAGGTATGTGATGGTTAAGACGGGTAGCTAAAGCATGATATGTGGAAGTGGTGTGAGATTGACTTGGGGTTTGGTTTAACAGTTTATCATGATGGAAAGGTACTATTAAATTTTAAATAATGTTAGTAGCCTTGTTTGGAACTCGTAATTGTCATGAAATGATTAAATAGAAAGAGAGATAGCCATAGTTTGAACATATATTTTATAAGAGTACTTTGATACTAATGGTGGTTTGGGAGTAAGGTAGATGATCGATGCGGTTATGATGTTTTGTTAATACTAAAAGTGTCGACTTCAGTGGATGTATGGTTCGATAAAGTAAGTATGTGTGCAATTATAATAGGGACTAAATTGGTGATTGTGAGTAGCTAGAAAATCAAAGAGATAGAGTCAGATGAATGAAGATGTTTGATATGGAAACTATTGAAAATAAATAAATAAATAAATATATATCTGAAGTTATTCGACCTGCGTTATGTATCAATCATTTGATTGTCCTCTTGGTAAAGCGGAAACCTTGGTTAGAATTGTTCATTCTTGTTACGAAAGATTTGGTGTTGTTTGAGAAAGTTAAAGTATACTAGTGACTTAACACAAAAACTTTGAATATGAGAATTTATAAGAGAGCGATCAGTTGTTCGATAGACATCAGATTTATCTCATCATCGATATCATGTTTTGTCTATGTGTGATTGAACGGGAGGACCATTGGGTCTAGTTTTGTCATTCTTAAGGTTTGTCTATGATAGCTATTAATCTTGTATTTTTATAGTATTGTTAGAAGTTCTGTATACTTGGGTGTATCACTCGATGGTGGTTACTTGATCTTTTCCATATTTGGATCAAATGAGTTCGATTTTCCTAGATGATAACTTAATGTCTAAAGATCATATTTTTATAGCTTAAGCTCGAGGAAATTTTTGTTGTGAGTATTCTTGATAAGATCTATGATGGGTTGTGCATTATGAGTTGTGGTCGATGGTTTAGGAATAATATTGGTTTTAGTCAATATTGATTTAGGATTGTATCACGATTATGTTAAAAAAAATATATATATTCATCATGATGGTTGTGTCAAAGTCTAGTGGAATAATCGATCAGTTGAAGAGTACTCCACTGGGGAATAGTTTTGTTGTTAGTTGAGTTAATACAAAACGATATCATTGGAAAATTAAGATGGCTCCATTTGAGGCATTGTATGAGAGGAGGTGTAGACCTTCAGTTTATTGGTTTGGTACTTTTGATATGAGATCCGGGGTACTAATATTTTGAAAGAAATGTTGAGACAATTACCCTTTCTTCCCTCACATTTTTTGATCGTTCGGACGAACGATGGCTAAATTGGTATCTAATGTAACGACCCATTTAGTCGTTTTAAATATTAGAGCTTTTTATTTCATAATATACTCTTCTAATATAATTTAAATAGGTATTTTGGACCATTCATAACTACAATTATAGAAATAATGGGGTAGTTTTAATAACTTATTTAGTTAGTGGTTAAAGAATATAATATTATAATTAATAGTTAGTCGCTTTCACACTTTTATAAATCAATTTTAAATTATTAGGTTAACAAATTATCTGTAGAAAGATAGAAAAGAGGGGAAGAGGAGAATAACGACGTTGAATGAATGAAAGTCATGTGTACTCGAGGTAATTTCCAGAACTTATGATCAATTTGAAATGTATTACTGTTGTCATATATTAGTACATTATTATTTTATAAAGGAAATTTGAGGCGCTAGTTAATGTGGAAAAGTGTTGTTAGTTTATTAGATTTGAGGTTGGTGGAGGCAAAGGTTTAAATTAATAATTATCTAATGGTTACTAAAAAACAAAACTAAGGTATTCATATAACAATTGAAGCTTCATAATTGTATAGACATGCAGTGAATATAGAAGCATTATCGTGTTGTTGTGTTGGATGAATGGAACCAGAAGACAATCCCTTGGTTAGGATATTAATTCACTAATTAGGGGACAATTCTAGGGGTAATGATCGGTCAAAGTGGGGTAACAACCAATATAAGTTTGGTTTTGTTTTGTTTTTGTGGATTTTAATAAAAATTTGATTGAAAGTTTGTTGGTCATTCACACGAGTTTTTGGTATTGTTGTATAACTTCTTAATAACCAATTATCAGTAATGTTTAGCAGTTGACTTAATTATTACAATCATATACGTTCTAATAGATTGAACAGACTTAGCACAAAAGTAAAAATCTGGAGACTGTATGTAATTTAGTATCTTATCGGATTTAAATTTAACATATTGAGATAGGCAATTAAATATTAGTCTATCAAATTAGTTGAATTACATTAAAATTATTTTATATGGAGGAATAAGATTTACCCTCAAGCTAGGCTAGACATATAGTAGCATGAATATTTATATTCTCATTAATTTACAAAATATACATATATATTTGATAGATTGGAAAGGTTCGGAGGCAATAAGGAAAGGAAAGGCATTGAACACTAGTTTCTTCACTTCGATTCTTTGGTGGAGGTAGGTTATGGTTTTTATGCTATTCGTAGTAGACTCTTAATAGCGAATGATATGTATTGGTATTATTATGTCATCTTCTATATACTTAATTGTATGCTTGCATGAATGTGATTATATAATTGTGATAAAATAAGCATGATGAAGCTATTGAATCCTAAATCTTGAAAAGAAACCCTAATCTACTTTGTTAATGATGATGACTTGGTATAAAAGAAGGCTTGATGAACGAAAGTAGTGAGATTAGGGGATCGGGTGCCACGTTCCGGTACCAGGATAGAAATAGAGGATCGGGTGCCACGTTCCGGTACTAGGATAGAATGAGGATCGAAGTGTCACGTTCCGACACCAGGATAGTATATGGATCGGGTGCCACGTTCCGGTACCAGGATAGACTGAGGATCGGAGTGTCACGTTCCGACACCAGGATAGTATATGGATCGGGTGCCACGTTCCGGTACCAGGATAGAATATGAGGATCGGAGTGTCACGTTCCGACACCAGGATAGTATATGGATCGGGTGCCACGTTTCGGTACCAGGATAGAATATGAGGATCGGAGTGTCACGTTCCGACACCAGGATAGTATATGGATCGGGTGCCACGTTATGGTACCAGGATAGAATGAGGATCGGCGTGTCACGTACCGACACGAGGGGAATAAAGATAATGAATCTTGAAAGATGTTAATATACTCAATTTGATGAACCTAATTCCCAAATGAGTATGATACTGAAGCTTGAGTCCTTATGTGTGAACTTTGCGGCACTTATTAATGATTATAGTAGTTGTTGTTGCTACATGTTGAGTAATGTAGTTGATTTTGTAATATTACTTGATATATATTGTTTTCTATTTTGAGTTGGCCGATGATATCTACTCAGTACCTGTGTTTTGTACTGACCCCTACTTGTATGTTTCTTTATTTGTTATTTGTGGAGTGCAGCAAACGTGCCGTCGTCTTCCACTCAACCGCAATTCTAGCCAGTCTTCATTACACCGGATTTTCAGGGTGAGCTAATGCTTCTAGCTTGGACTGGATCTTCTTCTTCATGTCTTGATGCCTTGAAGTTCCAGCATGGACTAGCTTTTACTTGTTTTAGCTTCTTAGAATACTCTTAGTTTAGTAATTTGATCATAGATGTTCTTGTGGTGATGACTTCCAGATTTTGGGGAACAATAGATGTTGAATTTTACAAGTTATTGAATTAGTTTTTATGAATGAGTTTAAGTCTTCCGCATTACTTTCTGTTGATATTATATTGAAATGTTGGGGTTTAGATTGGTTGGTTCGCTCACATAGGAGGGTAAGTGTGGGTTCCAGTCGCGGCTCGGTTTTGGGTCGTGACAGATTAAGTATCATAACGCTATGAGGATGTTATTGAAATATCTTGATTATGTGATTGTGTGATTAAGCTAAAGATGTAATGATATAAGGTTGGTTATTCAGTACCTATGTGCCTTACAATGATGTAATAATGGTAAAGTGCGAATCTTACCTATTAGACTTGTAATGAAAGGTGTTCTCATGCAAATCCTATTGATATAATGACTATGAATATGCAAGGCTATTCTTCAACGACCTAATCTAAGTCATGATTTTTAAAGAAGGACATTTCAAAAGGGACTCTATCTTAGCAACGAGTGAACTAGTAGTGAGGATTGCCCCTTACCAAGTAGGGAAGGTAGGTTCACTATTGTACTCATGTGATTGGAGACTTTAATGCCAAAGTCATAAAGAGGGTCCCAAGTACATCTCTTTTTTCTTGAACTATGTTGCCCCTATAGGAATACTAGCTACTGGATCCACCTAGATGCAATGATCATGCTTGGTACTACCTTGGAAAGTAGTCCACCTTCCTTCGATATAGTTTTCATGAAACTGGATTTCACAGTAGCTCATGTTATTTATTTATGTTAAGTCAAGTGTTCCTGCGGGAAAATTAAGTATTAATGTGGACTCTAACGAAGATCACTTAAAGGGTTTTACTTAGTGTAGGTAGAGGTATGGTTACTATAACTATACATTGAAATAGTTATCCTTGACGTAAGTCTTAGAAGGATGTTCATATCTTCGTATGGCTTATAAATAAAATGGTATGTATATATTGGATTTACATGTTGATTATTCTATATGATGTTGGTTTCATGTATGAACATTCTATTGGTCTATATTGCTAAACATGATGATGAATACACTTGATGCTATGTTATGTGATGTTAGGTATTGATAATGCTTCTTCATTTGGTTTGCATGGTTAGGTAAGGTTATTGGGTTTTACTTGGTCATTGAACTTGTAGACTTGATAGTGAGTTATGAGTTAGGGTCTTGTATCTGTGGTTATGACATGAACTCTTATACATTACTTGTTTATATAAAAACATGTTCGAGTTGTATTTTCTATGGTTCTAACATGCTATTCAATATGTTGACTTGGTTATACTTAACGATGTTAGTCTTCTTTTTAATATGCTATTTCCTTAATGTCCCATTTTGCATGATTTCTATATTATGTGTGCATATATTTCCATACTTAGTTCAAAGTATGTACTAACCCCTATTTCTCCCCTTTTCTCCAAAACATTTTAGGTTTCGGTCATTGAAGGGTTTGTGACTAGTTTGAAAGGAAGGCTTGGATCATTTCTCCATGTGTTAGTATGTCCTCCAAAACCGAGGATGATGTCTTTTCTCATTTTACCTACATGAATTGCTAGAGTCTAAAAACAATAGTTTCACTCTTATTATTCAATATATTATTGTAAGCCCTAAGTGTCATTTATACACTTGTGTAAGGGATATGCCCTAAGTGTCATTTATACATTGTCAAGTACATCCCTCCATGAGAGAAAAGTGTTGAGAATGGCTTGACAAAAAACCTTGGAGTGTATACTTGACTTCATGTGGATATGCAAAGTGATACAGATAATCTAGCATCGACGCGGACTCCGTGTAGAAAGTAGAGCCACACCGAGAAGTTGTGACTACTATGCAAGTAGGTCAGCGGCGGAGTCCTTCAAGTTGTTGACTCAAGGAATCCGAGTGGATATCTCCATATCCTATGTACTTATAGGTTCTTGAGAAGCATTTCGTAGTATTCAAAGCAAAAAATGAACTTATACCTGCCCAAGGGGTATCGCGTAGTGTTCATGATTATTAAGGGATCAAGACATACATTAATATGTATTTGGTAGGATCCATATGATTAAAGAAATTACAAATTCTTAAAGAAGTATCTCATAGTGTTGCAAATATAAATATAGGGGCTAGTATCCAAATTAAAAAGTAATAGAAAAGTATTTGAAAGTAGTACCTTGCATGAATGGTGTTATGGGGCATCATAAGGGTATTGAACAAGGTATAACCTAGGGTCACTATTTAAGAAGATATGGAAGATAAAAAGGGATTAGAGTTGCCTTTGCTAGTATAGTAGTCATGTGATAATCCTAATAAATGAGGTTAAGTGATTATGTGGCCATGGAGGTGAACATGTTAAGGATAAATTCAAGATAGGCTTAGTATGTGAGGTAGTATAGGTGTCCTTATGTGCATTGAACAAGAATGTATTGATGTAATAACACGGGTATAATACTCTTTAGTGTGAATAACATAGGTCTTAGTTCTGATAGTGGATTTTGATAAAGAATGACCAAAGAGAGGTACTTAGCTTTTTTAGTAGTATGGGATGTTACCTTAGCCTTGAACAATTATACTTGGATGTGTCTTGTGATATGTTTCATTTGAGTAATGAGGACAAAGGTGTTAAGTACGAACTCTTATATGTTTTATGATTCTTTTATATGCTTATGATATTCATGGTATGTTATATCTTTACTTCCTATGATTAGGTCTATTATAGACAAACACTTTGAGATACCTTATGTTTGATATGTTAGTTTCCACACTTAGTACAAGTCGTACTAACATATAATGCTTACATATTAACCAATGTAGGGTCCTGAAGAAATTTACTTGCTTTGAAGGGTAGTGTTTCCAAGGTTTCCAATAAGTAATGATTGGTGAATCCTCATAGTTTTTGAGGAAACCACCCCTATGTTCTTTTATGTTTTCTTTCTGTTTTAGACTTTATGTGGGCTGGGTCCCAATATTTTCTTTTATGTGAAAGAAAGATTGTTTTTTGACTATGTTATTAGAGATTCTACTACTTTAATGAAATTCGTATTCGTTTACATTTAGTGAAAGACTTAAATTTCCTTCCATTTGTGCATGATGTTATGTTATGAAGTCAAGTGGCTTGTACAAGACCTCCAAGAGGTCAAGTACACCGCGTTGCGATTCTTGACTACTATATCTTCTACGATATACTCTATGGTCGTGAAAAGCATGGTATCAGAGCATAAGGTTATGAAATGGTCTAAGGATGTCTCAAAACTACGTCTAGTAGAATCTCATTCATCAGTGTAATTTTCGACACACCTATGAGTAGGAGGCTATGGGATCCTTAGGAAACTTCTCATTCTTCATTCTTCAACTTAGCCATATAGTGTTGCTTTAATAGTCTCTGTTCTAATATTTGCCGATGATTTTGTTCAGGTTATGGCTAAAAGTAGGGCTAATGATTGAAGGGAAGGATATGGGACTATGGTGCAAAAGATTCCTCCCCAAGTGAAAGATCAAGTTCCTTGTAATGACCCCTAAGTACACCCTAGAAGTTAGGGCATCCTTGTGTTGTCACACAATAAATGAGACTTCAAGAAGTCTCAGCTAAGCCTCTTCTATCATTCATTGCATCGTAAACATTCTAAATAGGTAAGAATTTAAAACTTTCTTCACACACGAAGAACTCTTTCATAACCATTACACAAGCGGAAGACTTTAATTTAAAACATTAAATCCATACAACATCCACATGAACCATCTAAACTTTAGAGTATAGAACACTTTGGACTAATCTCATCCAAGACAATAAAATAAAGACTATGACATTAGGGACACGTGGATATTGTCCTCGAATCATTAAGGACTCACCAATAATTCATCTTCAAGCCTTAGAAACCTATCCATTCTCCATGGAACATCAGAACTTCCAATACCCTATACTTTAGTCAAAAGAAAAAACAAAGGTTAGCACATTACTTGTACTAAGTATGGAAACCATGCAAAAACTATGAAAATGAGATATTTAGTAAACAACATGGTTTTCATGAATTTCAATTAAAATATCATACTATAAGCATAAGAACATCATTTAACAACTTAGAAAGAAATAACTAAAGCAAATCATCATATTTTTATAAACCGTATCGTGAATTTTCTTCATTGTACAATGAACTAAATTCACTGTTACAGTGAAGTTACTTCACTTCACTTTAAACACCCTTTAGCATATAACCTTTTAACTAAAAGCTATCCTAAGATTAACTTAAGTCACACAGAGGAAGACCGCCCATACACCATCTCTAAATCTGCCTATACGACCCTTAAAATTACTTATAATGAGTCACATACACACTTAACAGACATTACCATAAGAACATAAAATTTTCGTACCAAGGTGACTCTAAGGTTTACTTGAGTGAGTTGTGAAGCGCCCACCCTTACAATCCTATAAGCACACACTTAAGAGATCCTATAGACTACCTAAGATAGAATCATTCTCATTTAACACATCAACATGTATGTGATACGACATTCTCCTTCAAAAGACTATCAAAAGACTTACTTAAGTAAATAAGGAAGATAACGTCCCTAATGAACTCTTCGAGATTACCTAAGTAATATTAAAGACTACATGAGGCTTATATCATGTCCACATAATCAAACAACTTCCCTAAGTATAGTCATTCTTAAGACTTATCTAGTAAGATAAGAAGTGACCAGTACTATGCCCCCTTCATAAAGTAGACAACCCTTAATTACTCTAGGTAAGTACAACTTCATTTAACATACTTCCTTAACTTAAATCATTAATTCATTAGTTCATTTAAGACTCATTAACCACATAAAGGACATTCAAGTAATGGTCTTAGACAAGACCTAGGGACTCAAATTATCACCTTCAAAGACTATTGTGCAATCTTTAGATAGCATCCCAAACCACCACCTACACTTCATTGAACTTGTCTAACGCTCATAAGTATCCCATATGATGAGAATAGGCAATAACCGACATAGTCCATGTTATCAAAGCATGGATCCGGAGTTCTAACCTACTCCGATGAGGGTGTTCTACTTGCCAAGGGTAGAACTAGGGCACATCGATTGTAGGCATATGGTTAAGGAATATGAAGGTAGTGGTTCGTATTCTAGCCCAAGAATTAACTAGAACTACTTCCCTTACCATACTCACTCGACACTAGCCTGTGTTCTCATAGAGTAATTCATATTAATATTCAGATAAGAGGGTTCCATAACAAGTTGATAACTCAATCACATTTACCCTACCATAGAGAACCTCTTAGGGCTTCCTTCCAATGGCGACAAGATTCTCATTATGAATTTCCCAAGGATTAACATGATGTTTTTCCAACCAATTAAACATAAGTCCATCATTCCATTACATCAAGGATATTATTATGGCTTTCGACTTCAACATACATAACCGTACCACTAGGTTCAAGGTTTCACATAAAAGACCTTCTTAACATCATTCAAGGTCACATAAATTTCATACATTCAAGACTAAGAGACTTAATCATGTTATGTCAAGACATCACATATTCATATTCATACAAGCAACAAGTAAGGGACACATGTCAACCAAGACAAGACAACACATACTTCACCTTAACACATATTACTAGTCATCATATAAGCACATAGGAATAACCATTATCATCTTTACGTCATAATACAGACTACCATATCATCATCAATATAAATCTTATAGACTCATATAGTCAAGTAGGAACAACCACACATCAACCCTAACACTACACATAGAAGCTCATAGTCAGAGTTTACAAGATTTTCTAACGTATATAGAAAGAACAATACTTTAACATTAAATTACATATAGATAAATATGCTTATACTCCACATAAATAAGTTAGAAAATCACCTTAATACTTCAGGTAGTGCTGACAAGGACATGATCATCATATTTTACAAATTAACGCCAACAAGGCCAGATCAATTCAAATAACACCACCACCATAAGTGGACCATAACAATGAAAACATAATTAAAGTATAATTAACATAAAATAAAAGGAAATAAGGAAGCATACCTCCACTCCATCTCACCACTTCGATTGCAAAGCTAAATAATTCAATTCAACATCATAAGGCCCTAATCCAAGGCCATAACCAACTGTCCAAAGCAATGATATCAATAATAAATGGAACAAGGTCAATTCATTACATACTTATAAATTTAATACAACCTAGATATCAATTGAATATAATTATTGTATCATTAGATAACCAATAGAAAATTACATTAGAAATCACTTATATCAATTCAATAAGCTTAGAATGCAATCAATAAAAGAGTATTCATTACTCAATTAATAAAATTCAAACATCCTATAAACAAATTAATCATAATTTATACATGAATCAAAAGCCCATAACAATCTACACATGAAATCATGAATATGAATGCATATTCAATTCACCCATATTTTAGTGAAATATTAGAGATTTGACAAGATCAAGGGTTCGTGGAGAGTTTCATTCGAAAACATCAATTATACATAAATTTGATCATATACAAACGTTTGGAAACCATTTATGCAAGAACCTAAGATTTAGAGTAGAAATTGAACTTTTTTTTTATCATTTTGAAAACATTAAAAATCATCTTTGAAATTGGCTCTAAGGTGAAAGAAAGACTCAAATGAAGAAATACCATACTTTATTCTAAGAAAATAATGAATATTAAAGAAGAACACCATTGAAGAAACATCTTCAAGCGTTATCTTCACTTTGAACTCACATGGAGGTTTTTAGAGAAACTTTAGGAGGGAAGGGGTTTTGTTTAGATGGTAGGGCTTAAATCAGAGTTTAATCAGTTATATATTCTTAGAAAAACCGTAAACACCTAAAACAAACTTCCCCACTTTTTATAAGAGTTGGGTGAATTTCCCAAAAACCCCAAGTCTTAATAGCAAAATAGTCAACTTTTCAGCACCATCGATGGACCGTTGGTCAGGCCACGTCCCGTTGATGGGGGCTCGTGGTTCACTTCAGAGGTTCCCCAACCTGCAGGATACATATACCAACTGACGATACCCATTGACGGGATGTCTTCTGGTCGACAGGCCGTCGCATGGTCCGTAATTTGGCAACTGCATGGCAGTGTTGGTCTCTAAGTTGGGCTCCTTTCTTAGTGCCCCTTTGAGGGTCCTATGTGGAGTCGTACCGGAAATTGCCACCCGAATTATATTCGTGTTTTATTTTAGCACATACAACATGATTTTCATAAAAAACAAACAAGTAAAACTTGACAAAACATACATAGACACGCAAGGTCGTTTCAAGGCAAACCGTTCGAACATCATGGACGTTCTTGGACGTTTGACCTCCAAACTTCACGAAACTTGACACAGTGACCTTAAACACCACATAAACTCATTTGATAACTATATAACGTCATTAATAATATATAAGCACATATAACCACACATAATGTACAAAGGTCACTTAGTCATCAAACGTCTTGGTTTTCCCTTGACGTTTGACTTCCAATGAACCTAAACGCTTAGAAATACCTTAAACCCACATTATAAAATATTTTAGGACCTTATACAACCACTACAACAATGTTAGGCTCTAGATTCACCTAATTCATATTCGGGGTCTTATATTCCTTCTCAATTTCTTAATGATCCTCCAATAGGGAATGTTTTGTTTGAGGACTTTAGGACTTCTATGAATTTTTTGCCTCAAGCCTTAACGGAACAAGCTAATAGAGTAGAGGTTCCTTCGGCCAATCCTATACGACGAATTTGTGCTACTCGAGTAAGGGAGTTCTTGAGAATAAATCCACCGGTGTTCTTAGTCTCTAAAGTTTATGAGGATTCGAATGGGTTTATTGATGAGATGTGTAACGTGCTTGAAATCATGGGGTGTATTCCATTGAAAAGGAGGATTTGGCTGCCTATCAATTGAAAGATGTTTCCCAAATTTGATCTAAACAATGGAAACATAGTAGACCAATAGAAATACGATTTATAGAGTGGGAGACTTTTAAGTTAGATTACCTTGATAGGTTCTTTCTTGGGGAATTGAAGAGTGCTACAATGTAGTAATTTATAAACCTCAATCAAGGTTATTTAGGTGTTAAGCAGTACAATTTGATGTTCATTATTTTGTCTGCATATTCTCCATTCTTGGTAGAAAATACTAGAGACTTGATGAATAGGTTCATGATGGGAGTGTCTCACTTAGTAGAAAAGAGTGTTGTATGGCAATGCTTGTGGATGACATGGACATGTCAGGGCTTATGGTGTTTTCCCAACAAATAGAAGAGTCAAAACTAAAGAAGGAGAAGGATAGAGAAAAGAAGAGGCTAAGGTTTGAAGGTTAACTTTTTCTATGCGAAGTCCGAGGGACAAGATAGGCCCAGAACTAAACCAAGCTATTCCAAAAAAGATTCTTGCAGCACCAATAAGGTTGATAAGCATAAGGGTAGTTGGTCTTCAAAATCTTTTTTCACCTTGTGTGGAACGATTCAGTATGGTTAGTGTCTAGCCGGCACAGATGGTTGTTTTGGTTGCGGAAAGTATGTGCATAAAGTGAGAGATTGTCCGCATCTTATGACTTAAGCAGCAGAAGGCAAGTAAGTTCACTCAGGTATTTTGGAGGGTTCTCCTCTAGCCAAGGGGAGGTTCTATGCTCACCAATCTAAGGGAGATCAATAAGATCTCCTTATTTTCCTTTCCGGTATGTGCCTCTTTAAAGATTTATGAAAAATTTCAGAATTTCATAATTTCATATGATTATGATTTTCTTTATTGATATTGATGTTTCCTTATGATGAGGAATTGATATTACAAATACGTGTATCTTATTCCAAGTGGGGGATAAGAACTTTTTTCGTAAGGTCTCACTATGGTTATAAGTAATTATGTTTAGCTAGGGTATGTGCATTTAGGTATAATGCAGGTATGATGGTCTGCTAGTCTAAAGCAGGTGCTTTAAAAAAGTGTTCAATAAGGTGTCATTCGAGGGTGAATCTTTCCCAAATGGGGAATACCTTTAGGCCCCAAAATTGCACTAAGTCAAAATAGAGCATATCACGTGTTTCATGAGGTTTTAAGATCCTAAGTTTATAAAATATGGTGTTAAGGGTCAGTATATAGAGTGCGAGAGAATTTTGAGGGAAACGTCCAAGAACACCGATAATGTTTGAAATTCATCCTTGAGATTTGCTAGCGTGCCTTGGTATGTTTCATGAGGATTTATGTAGTGTTTCGAGATCAAATTTATATGGAAGTTTCCTAACATATAGATGGAAGCATTTACGGTGGAAAATCTGGGTAAACACCCCAACTTACAACCTTAGGGTCCTTGAAGAGGACCCAACTCGTGACAAAGTTGTCAAAAACACTTCAAACCAATAAGGGGCATCAACAGACCGTAGACAGGTCCATCGACACCCCGTCGATTGGGGCATTGGTTGAAAGTTAACTTCTTGATATTTAGATGTTAATGAGGACTCTCTGACCAAGACGATTGTTGCTTGTATGACATGTTGTCTGGTCGACGCCCCGTCGGTGCGTTTTGTCGATTGGGTATGTACTTTCTTGTAGTTCTCTGTTAAGTGAATGGGTGAATTGGTAACTTCACCCTATGACCAAGTAAATGCATGGGCAGTTATTTTAGGTAGTTTTAGGTATTTTATGAGTATAAAACAATTAATAAGCAAACTAGACTCTAGATACCAAATCAAAGCCTCTTGGTCACATTAGAACTCTCAAGAACACCATAGAAGAAGAATAAAATTTGAAGGAAGAATATTACGACGAATTCACAGAGGTTCAAAGCTATTAAGGCTCTAATTTAAGTTATGTGAAGCTTATTCATTCATAGTTTCTTCTATCCATGAAGTTGTAATATTTCACAAATACAAGATGTGTTCTAGGGACTCATATAAGTGTCATAGTATTTAGAAATTCTGTTAAGTTTTATTTTAATGAATATAAGTAATTTAGGAAGTCTACAATCCAAAACATTCAAGAATGTTCATTAAATTCGAAAACTAGTTCAATGGGGTACTAGAGAGCCTTAACCGATTTGACTAGCTTTTACGAGTCGAAAAGTGATGAAAATTGGTGGAATGGTGTCTAACATGAATTCAAGTTAATTAATAGTAGAAAAATCCGGGCATGACTCCCCAAGGACAAACGAAAGACCCTTAAGGAGAACCCTTGCATTTTGGGGTCAAAGATTGTGTGGGCAGTGTGCACCTATGAGGGGAAACGACGTGGCTTAAGTTGATCGATGGGGCGTCGATGCCATCTGTCGACCAACATATAACCATTATGGCTAATGGTACATTTTTACCAGTCTATTAATCAAACGACGGATGTGCATCATAGAAGGGGAGAGTGACCGTCCATTGACCCACAATCCGTCGATCATGGTGTCATGTGTGGGGACTGGTTTTCACTATACATTTTAGATTTGGTTAATTAAATAATTGGCTTAGTTTTAAAGATTATTATTGATTTGGGGATGTATACTTAAGTTTTTTAACCCCCTATATAAATCCCTAATTAACCTAATAAACATACATAATTTCCAAACCCAAAATTCTCTTCCTTCTCTCTTCCTTCTCTCTCTAGTGGATAACTCCATTGAAGACGAAGCTAGGGGAGGGTTTAAGGTCTGCAAAGAGTCAATTTATTCCATCAATATTCATCAATTAGTAATGTATGTGATCTATTAAACCTTTTGGACCTCCTTCCTCAAAGTATTCCATCAAATTGATTTCAAAAGTTGGGTTATCAAGTGGGTTTTCATCAAAATACGAATTTCATGTTGTGAATTGTTTTGTTTATGGAATATTTTGGATATTATGAACATATTAACATGTATTGTAACTTAATAATGCTATATCTTGATCGTTTGTTCTAGTTTGTAGAATATTACCTTTACCACTTAACCCTAGGTTGGGATCTAGATAAGAATTGTACTATATTTGTTCAATTGAATTGGTTATTGGTTGAATTACTTTTAGATTTTGTTTTGTATAAATGATTACTAAATTAGGATGAATTATATTCCTATCATGTTAGTTCTTGAAACGTTGATCTTAAATTGACCTATGTATCTTATCTTACATATGAACTAGTGATGAATTGTAATGTAGTCATTCAATTAAATTTGTTATCATGTTGGTGATTGTTATAGGATGATACTATACCCTAAATGGGTTTAGTAAGGGATTATGGTAATACCTTGATGATGAATCATGAATGAGACTTGGTAAGTCTTATTACCCCTATTACTTACTTCGATTATGGTTAATTGTGAGTAAATAGTTGTATTGGAGTATGCCTTTTATTAGGATATATAGGGTTGGTATGATATTGAATTAAAATGTCTTGACTATGGTTTGTGAGGTGTTTTTTAAGATGTATATTCTATAAGTATTGTAATGATTTTCTAATATGTCTTGTTATGATAAGAATATGTTAATGTGCTAACCTCACCTATGTGAATTGTAATGAAAGGACAATACTCATACAATTCTTATTGAGATATGATGATGGTGATGATGATGTTAATACAAGGGTTAGGTCTTCTAACTTACAATAATCTATTAATATTAATAAAGACAACAAAGATATTTCAAAAAAAGACTTATCTTAGTGCTGAGTGAACTTGACAATTGATACGTGCTGATTTTGCATAGAGAAAGATTCACTCTATTGTTCCATAGGAGTTATTGACACTCCTATGAGGTATACTCATCCATTTGATTCCCATGAGAGGAGGCCCTAATTTCCAAGTGGTATGTAAAGGGATTATATCTACCACTTAGTTGTTTAACAATGTTGCCCTCATAGGAAGATTAACTAGTGTGTCCATATAGAAAGCTACGTTTATGTTTTGTTTTACTTTGGTCGGTAGACAACCTTCCTTCGGTGTAATGAACACCGGATTCCACACGTAGCTCTTGTTGTCTATATTTGTTATGGAAACTGTTCCCTAAAATAAAATGAAGTAATGAAGTACAAACCAACTAGGGTGACTTGAGAGGTTGACTTAGATTAGGTAGGGGTATGTGAATCTACCAATGCCTTGCACTAGTTTGCCTTGAAGGTAACTTTAAGAGGTTGTTATTATGAATATATATTATTATAATTGTACATGATATGTGTATGATGAACTTTCACGTTGGTTATACAATATGTTTATTGATGTCACTTATGAATATGTTTTAGTCTACATTGTTATTGTACGATGATTTGTACTCAAAAATACTATGCTATGTGATGTAGGAGGTTGGTGATGATTCTTGTTGGGTTACTTGATTGAGTAAGGTTATGGGGCTTTCCTTGGTCATTGCACTTGTTTACTTGATAAGATTTGTGGGTGATTGTCTTGCTTTTTTTATGTTATAATGAACTCTTATTCGTGGTTGTTGAGGTTATGACTTCATGGCAGAGTTGATCGACTACTTATTCAATTGCATGATATGTATGTGGACTTGACTAGTTTTGATGTTGTAGTCTTGTGATGTACATGCCTATGACTTAATAAATATGTCTTATTGATTTGGTGTGCTTCTATTGAATGTGCATAAATGTTTTAAAAGTAAACTGCATAATTAATGAAATGTCCTCTTATAGTATGTTGTCGTGATTTGTCTTTAAATTGTCTTATACTTAGAACAAGTGGTGTACTAACCCCATTTCTTCCTTTTCGCTAACATTTTAAGGTCCGATCATTAATGGGTTTCTGAAGATGACTTGAAGAAGACTGGGATCTGTTAATCATCCAAGTAGTGTAGGTCCTAACTTTTCGAGGGCGATTACACTATCTAGCTAATGAATTTGTTCTGATTTTAAGACTTAAATGTTTCTTTCTTTTCCATTTAGTCTGAAACATTTTATAGCCCATGTGACGCATTCTTACTTTGATGTATGGGCTAGGCCCAATTTGATATACTCTTATTAGATGGTTATGAGATGAGGAGACTATTTGAGACTATGTTATTATATATATATATATATATATATATATATATATAAATATATTTATGCGCATAAAAGTATAAAAATAAGTAATATAATTGTACGAAGGGTCTATCTATACTCAATATATAACTATTATATGTATCTAGTGGTCTATGTAAACTTCAATGTAGAAATAATAAAAAGTTTTAAACATCCCCTAATTTTGACATATGAATCAAAAGATTTAAGTTAAGAGGGTAGTCTTGGTAATCAAAGAGGAAGACGACACCGGTTACGTCTAGGAGGTATTCCCATATGTGATAGAAATCCGCCTAGTTTCCTTTCAATTGTGAATACAAAGAACCCCATTCGAGAGAGGGTTGTCATTGAATTGTGGGTAAGGCTTGATTGTTATCCCAATCTAGTGGGTAGCATTAAATGATGTTTATATGATTATTATATCTTGTTTTCATGGAATATTGTTGTATTTGATGTTGAAGGTGATCATGGTGATTTTAGGTCATTAAAGAGTAAATGAAGATTCTAAGTTGATTTTCTTTATTCAATTGTATTGTATGCTAATTTATCATGTTTGAATCACCTATGTATGAGTTGAACTACTTTATTTATTATGATTGGTATTTATTTAATTTAACCCGAATGTATGAACAATGTCTATATTCACCTCGTAATGAAGAATGTGAGGAGAAAGCTAAGGCTAGAAGATTCTATAATATACCTACAAATGAAGATAAAATTATTAGATGAATAATGAACCTTAGGATGGTTGTGTTGGCTTTAGATATAAGATGATTGATTGAAAGTGATACAATTCAGTTGAGCATGGAAATTTTTTCCTTGGACATTTCTCCATGAGAGAAGGTTAAGCAAGGCTTTACAAGTAAACCTCATAGTATTTGCTTGACTCCAAGTGGTTATGCAAGGTGACACAGATAGTCTAGAAAGGTCCCGAACTCCAAGTAGAAAGGAGAGATACACCTAGTAGTTGTGATAACTTTTCCATTAGGTCTCATTAGGCGGGAGTCCTTCACTTGGTAGAATCAAGGTATCCTAGTAGACATCTCCATATTTTATGAACAACATGCTTGAGAAGAATCTCGTAGTGTTAATAAGTAATAAATGAACGTAGGAATGCCCAAGGGGTATATCATTGTGTTCCTTATGTGTGAATGACTTAGACATACTCAAGGGGTTTTGTCGTATGGTTCATGATTATTAAGGGATCAAGACATACATGATTAAAAAAGTATCTAGAAGTGTTCAAATATAAACATAGGGGCTACGCAACAAAGAAAAAAGTGATAGAAAAGCATTTAAAAGTAGTACCTAGCATGAATGCTTTTATGGAGGCATCATAATTGCATTGCGCAAGGTGTAACCTAGGATCACTAATGATGAATATATTGAAGATAGGATGGGACTAGAGTTTCCTTTCCTAGTATAGTAGACATGAGAGAATCCTAATAAATAAGGTTAAGTGATGATGTGGCTATATAAGGTGAACATGTTAAGGATAACTTCAAGATAGACTTAGTACGTGAGGTTGTATGGGCTGCCTTGTGTACATATCACAAGTATGTGTTGAGGATTGACAAGGGTATAATATTGTTTAGTATGAATAACTTAATTCGTAATTAGGATAGTGGATTATGATCAAGAATGACCAAAGAGAGGTGCTTAGCTTTGGTAGTAATATGAGATGCTACCTTAGCGTTGCACAAGTATACATTGAGTTGGCTTATGATTTGGTTCATTTGCGTAATGAGGAAAAATAAGTTAAGTATGAACTCTTATATGTTTTATGATGCTTTCATATTATTATGATATTCATGTTATTGTCACATTCGGGTCCTAGACCCTAGATGACACTAGCATCGTTAATCTCTCAGATGTCGCAGACAAGTCTCTTCTTAGATTTCATCACAATCATACAGTTAAATTTATTAGAAAGTTTAGAACTTATTAAATTTAATGAAGTGTACTTAGATTTCATATAATTCTTGCATAAGAGTTATATACTAACAACTCAAAATAAACAACCAACTATAAACAGATTGAACGATTGAAATGAAGAATTCATAATATCAATAATAGTTGACAAACCGGCCTTAATACAAAAGCTTGAATAAATTTTTGAAAGTAAATACTAGGGACAACATCCACTAGCTATGCCTAATTTAGTAAATCTAGAAAATAAAGGGTAGGCATCCTTGAACTCAAGAGTACCTACCAAAATCTGGAGGTACTAGTCAAAACATCTTTAACTAAGTATATAGGTTACTAAATACTTTTACTAAGTATGAGTGTAAGAAGATAAGCACATAAGGACTAGGCATGATCAAGGAAAGTTGTTCCTATAGCAACATGCCTTTTTTTCGAACGTGAAGTCACTTCACTTTCCTAATTCGTTATTTAAGAATAATGCTATGAGTATGACATATTTTCATGCATTTAAAGCAAACAACTCATTTTCTATATGAACATAATACCCTTGAATCATGGAACATTATTTTTAGAACAACTCAAGCAAAAAATATATTTTTGCTCCCCTTAGGCTGAGAGCTCCCTCTTCAAGGCTTAGTTTAATTTTCACTCTTTTCATCTTTTTGTTGTATATTTCAATTATCCTTTGATCCTATGTTTTACTTATGAGTGCAATAATTTATTGTAGCCCCTTTGCTACAATGAATGAACTAAGTAATCCAAAAGACTAAATTGGGCATGAAGTCTTTATAATCCAATCTTTATTGCTATGCCCATTCTTTGATCATTTGCCTAATATAAAGATGCTGAGACATATATTCATACTCAACTAGATGTGTCATTATGTTTTGCTCCCTTTATTATCTTAAGCCAATAACCGTTAGAACTTCATTCTTATCAAACACTCATGATTTGATATACTTATGCTTTTGCTTACTTAGTTCACTTTTGAACTTAAATTTCTTCTTCTTTGATCTCATGTTCACTTTGAACATGCTAGGTTGAATTAGAATATTCTTTTAAGACTTCCATTGGGATCTTTCTATGCAATGACTAAGAGTGACTTACACCATTACTTAGTCTAACCTCACCCTTTGGTCATCCTATCCGAACACCCCTTGTCTTCCTAGTTCGTTCTTTCTTTCTTTATTACTTTCAAAATAAATCTTTATAATTTAACAAAAATAGATCATGTGACCTAACATGAAATACAATGTATTCTCCATACATAAAAGAGGTGTTTCACCGGCCAAAGTGAAATTGAATACTTCCTAGCTTTCTTAGGTGGATCAAATAGAGAGTAACCTATGCTGGCTACATAGTTCAAAGACTAGGAGAATTTGAAGACCCTTATCCACATTTGTTGTAGTCTCATCTCATGAGGCTTACATGTTTTTTTCATAAGCTCATTACTTGTCTTTTCGTGCTTAGCCCAATTTATTATACCTTAGAAATTTTAGAGTTGACTCATACACTATGGAAGATTTGTTCTAGTATGAGGTATGCTTAGCTCAATGGACGACTTGTCATCCCATTCTATACTTGATAAATGTGAACTTAAATCTTAGATTATCATTATGGTGTGAATTATACTTGTCTCGCGATTTATAACACCCTTTTATGTTAGTATTTTTAACATAATTGTTTAGGTACAAGTGAGACTTGTCTCGCTTCCTTTAACCCCCCATTCTAGGTCAATTTCATAACTCATAAGCTTTTAGTCATATCATTACTCTCCTTATCTATGTTATTTGGTAGTTGTGTACCATTCTTTATAAAAGTTATAAAGACTTATTCAATGTGCTACTATGTTCATAAGTTCATTTACATAGGGTATGTTGGGACTTGTCCCAATCATTGGCATACCTTAGGTTATGAGTTCATCGAGTTACATCTTCACAAGTCAATATTTAACATGTATTTCGCCTTAAAAGAAACAACACAATATACATTGGCCATATAAGATTTTCATGACTTAGTCATTGGCCAATTCTGTTACATATTTTTGATATAATATTGTTGGCCAATTTATTGGCATAAACAAAAGTTTTACTAAGAAATTGTCATGATATTATTACAATAAAAGTCAATTAACTTCATATATATATATATATATATATATATATATATATATATATATATATATATATATATATATTATAGTAATCTCATCAATTTAATAAGCCAACTTTTAACATTTCATTAGCTTATAATAACAATTCAATGCTTAGTTTGGTCATGATATAAAGTTCATTTTCCGGTGAAGATTCATTAACTAGCTTTGATTCTCATTGTTATTTCTTCTTGAAACATTACATTCAAAACACTTACAAACATATCTACTGACAGTAATCGAAACCTCCATTCCTTTTAACAGTAGACTGAATTTCATAATTGACTTATAACAATTTCATCTTCTCGAACACAATTAGGCATTACAACATTTCTTTTCTCATGTAAATGATACTCTATTCATATAGATCTAACCTACAGGTCTCATTTGACATGATCAAATCACTGAAAGCTACACATAATGATGAATTAGCACCTCATACCAACAACATGCTCTAGATTTGAATTATACATACCACTATAATCGAAAATAGGGAGAACTAAGTAGATGAAGATTCGACAATTTAATTGGGAACAACCCTAGTTTTTATTTTCTTGAATTAAGAACATTTGAAAAGACTCCTGGGGAAAGTAATCCTAGATAGAATTCCATACCTTATTATAAAATTTAATATATGAACATCACCCTTTACTTTGCACAAAAACCATGAAGAATTGCCTTGAAATCGCCTAAGGAGAAATGAGTATTTTTTTTCTATTTTTCTTACGTTTGGTCACTATTTTTCAGTCCCGTGTTTCTACTGGATGAACGTGAGTCTATGTTTTAGGAATTGAATATTGAATAATATTAAACTTAGGCTGTCAATTAGCTGAAATACCAAAACGCCCCTCCTAAATTGACTAAAATAGGAGAGCATTTGAATTAGGCAAATTCTGAAAATTTACTAAGGGTTTCGGCTTTGACCAAGATTTTAAATTAATTAATTAAGTATCTAATTTAATTAATTAAGTTACCTAGGGTAATTACTGAAGTACTCTTAAGTCAGAATGATGATAACCAACCCATTTGGACCATTTTAGGTTAGGTACTAGGATGTTTCTTTAGTTAGCTACTCGACTAACTTCACCCAGTTAGGTTTATGGATTTAGGTCACAAGTTAGTTCATGTTAATTAGTCCTAGGTTAGTTATGTAGTTAGGTAATTTTGTTAGAGCCTAGAATTGGTTAGGAAGCTCTACCCCACGTGGCCTGACCCGACACGTTTTGTCCCTCTTAACCACCCTAACTGAATTGGTTGGGCATTATCGTTTGGTCTGCCGGCCGGTAGCACATGTGTTTCCATGCACATTCCTAACTGTGCACTCTGTAAACTTTGAAAGTTCAGTTTTTGTCCAAGGATCCTCCCTATGTCCTTATGCACTAATCTACATGATCATTTTAAATGATCATGTGCTATGGTACCTAGGCATGATAATGTGCGTAAGCTAAGAAAACAACAATTTTAGCTTATGATCTTAATTGCAAGTACAATTCCTAAATAACCTTGGATTGGAGCATTTGAACAATAAAGTGTATTTGCAGTTACTTGGTAATGCATAGAAAGTGGCTAACACCCTTAAGCCAATATTCTCTAACATGCCAAATATTACTCGATATTTGGCATTGGGATACCTATGTACCCCAATACATAATCTTAAAACCTAATAAACTATTCACTAAACAAGTACATTTTCTAGAATGTTACAGTTATGTTATGTCTTTATCTCTTATGATTATGTCTATTATGGACTATCTCTTTGGATATCTTATTTTTGGTATTATAGTTTTCGTGCTTCGTACAATTCCTACTAACACAGATTTCGTACATGTTAACCAATGTAGGGTCTTGAAGTGATTCAGTTGCTCTGAATGGTAGAGTCTCCAAGAAGCGATGATTGGTGAGTCCTCGTAGCATTCGAGGACACAACCCCTATAATCTTTTATTTTTTTGACTTTATGTGGGCTGCGTCCCAAGATTTCGTTCATGTAAAAGTTAGATGGTTTTGAGACGATGTTATTAGAGATGCTTCCACTTTTATGAAGTACTTTTGTTTTACGTTTAAAGAATTATTAAAATTTCCCTCTATTTAGGACTGATTATTCAATGAAGTCATGTGGCTTGTACAAGACCTCATAGAGGTTAATTACGCCATGTTGCAATTAGAGAAAACCATATAACATAGGGTATACTCTCAGTTCGTGACAAACATAACTCAAAATAATGCATAAACCTCGTATAAGTCTCATTCCAATACAAAAATGCAAGTCAATACTACCAATGACATCATAATTGGCAATAGTCAACAAATGCATATTTTAACTTCATTAAATTTAGACATCATAAGACATTACTCATAATCCCAATATAAGCCTACTAATGCAATGTACATGTGAAGTCCCATAACCTCACACATACTAAGTAAACTCATAAAGACACCTTAAGCTTCATTATTTAGTTCATACTTCAACATGACAACTATAGTCAACTACATACGTAATTATTGATTTGGAGTTTTGATTTGTGGGTGATTATGGTATGTAGTGGAATTTTGATTTAATTTCTCTTCACTTCTATTAAATTCAAACTTGACAGATAGGAAGTAAAAGAAGCATGTTGCATGTGTATTGTGTTGAAGAGTCTTGTTGAAGTAGAATTTCATTGATTCCTTGCATCGTGCATTTCATGAAATTATGATTATGTTGTAAAATGAACTAATATGGTTTTGTCTCTATATTTTCATGCTTCCGTCATAAATTTCTTAAATATTGTATTAGTGAATGTTTTCGAATAATTCACTGTAAGGTTTCGACTGTTCACGTTAAAGATTTTACAATTTTTAACTAAATTGTTCTTTTATGAAAACTGGTTTTAATGTGTATATAATTGATGTATATGATCATGATAATGTGTGGCGAAAGATTTCTTCCTATTTATAGTGAAGTATGTGAGCCTTATTGTATGACGAGTTGTAGATTAGTTTCTATCTTCTTGTTGTGTTTTAAGTCTCTTGTGTATGTGAAATTGGTGTTCCTTCTAATGTTTGTATTTTATACTGTGTGGTATGATTATGTGTTGCTAGTTTTGAGTTTGTTATCTCTTTGAAGTGCCCAAGGAGTAGAAAATGTCATTCGAGGATGAATGTTGTCCAAGTGGGTGACAATGTAACACTATTCTAAAATGGTTTATAATAGTGTTTGAATTCAGTTTGAGGAGTTTGGAAGTGAAACGTCCAAGACTTCCGGAAACAAGTCGAAGTTGAACTAGTATGTTGTAGTATTTTGTAGTGGAGTTTTGGGGTATGGTTTGATGGTGAAATTAAGTATTGATGATTCCTATGTATATCATGAAATATTAATGAAACTTCGGAGTGTGACGCCCCATGGACTAGCCTAAGGGTCCCCAGCGAGGACCTAAATATGGGCAAAGCGAGCTTCCGCGCCAGGCAATAATTTGTAGTGTGTGCGCATCTTGAAGCGTGCACTGAGAAGGGAAAATTTTGACCTACGACGCGGGGACATCGCGAAACATTATATCTCAAACTTTTCTGGAGCCACGAATGGAAAGTGCTTCCACGACGTGCAGTGACCTCCCAGTTTTGGTCTCATCGTTTTCAAGTTAAATTTGAATTGTTTAAAATTTCCATTAAGTGCGAGGGTCTTTTAGATAATTTTGGGATGACTTATTGTAAGGAACAAAAATTGAATTAGGTCCAAATAGACCTTAACATGTAGTTCCATGAGATTATGTAAAATGATCAATGATGATGTTTAGAGGCAGTATATAGAGTTTGAGAGAGTTGGGAGGTGAAACGTCAAATAATGTCCGGTGGTATTTCAAAGATAACCTTAAGACGTGTTGACGTACCATAGTATGTTTCGTGAGGTTTTACGTAGTGTTTTGAACTCAAATTGATAAGATGGGTTCCTAACACCTAGACGCATGTAATTGAGGTGGAATCGTCTGGCCACGACTCCTCAAGGGCCCCGCAAAAGGCTCTCAAGGAGGACCCCAACCATGGACTAGACACTTACTAGGCAGTGTGAATCGACGACTAGTGGGTTGGTAAACTCTCCGTCGATGGGAAGAATCGATTGAGACTTGGGTTAGAGCATCCTTGAGGTGCCACATGGCAAATGAGACTTCAAGAAGTCTCACTAAAGACACTCGTATCATTCATTGCATGATAAAACATTGTAAAATGAGTAGGAATTTAAAACTTTCTTCACACACAAGGAAGTCTTTAATACAAATACACAAGAGAACGACTTTCAATAAAACATTGAACCTTGACATCTCATTGAACAATCTAAACTTTGGAGTATAAAATACTTTTGACTAAGACCATACAAAACATAAATTAAAGACTAAGACATAAAGGAACATGTGGATATTGTCCTCGATTCTATGAGGACTCACCATTCTTCTTGAACCCCTCCATGGCATATCAAGACTTCGAATTTCCTACACATTAGTAAAAAAGGGAAAAGAAGTAGTTAGTACAGTAGATGCACTAAGTATGGAAACCATGAAAAAACCATGATAAAGAGAAATTTAGTAAATAACATGCTTTCATAAATTTTAATTGAAACATCATAATATATCATAAGAACAACATTTAAAAACTTATAAGTTTAATCATAATTGAAGGAATATTACATTGAACTCCTTCACTATTACAGTGATGTTCCTCCACTTCAAGTTTGACACTTTCTAGAACATAAAAGTTAACCTAAGACTCACTTAAGTAAGAAAAAAGATAGAACGCCTTTGCACCCTCTCTAGGCACACCTAAATGATCCTTATGACCACCTATAATGAGATATTTACACTCACAATGAATCAAAACACATAACACGAGATCCTCCTTCCAAAGGTGATTCTAATTTTCACTTGAGTGAGATGTGAAGCGACCTCTCATACAATCTGTTTAGGACAGACTTAAGAGATCCTTTAGACTACCTTATATAAAATTTTTCTCACTTTATACAACAATATATAAGTATTATGACATTTTTATCCAATGTTATCAAAAGACTTACTTACGTCAATCAAAAAGATATTGCCTATGCTTAAGATCTCCATGATTACCTAAATAAACCTTAAGACTACATAAGGTTGGATCATGTCTACTTAATCCACTACTTCCCTAACTAGAGTCATTCTTAAGACTTATCGAGGTAAGATATGAATTGACCATTCCTATGCCCCCTTCACACCTTAATTAGACAACCCTTAACTACTCTAGATAAGTATTTTTTTCATTTAGCATACTTTCAAGATTAAGTCATTACATTCAATAGTTCATTTAAGAGACATTCATCACATCAGGACATTCAAGTAATGCTCTTGGAAAAAACCTATTGTGCAATGTCTTGATAGCGCCATATACCACCACCTAAACTTCATATAATTCTCCAATACTAGTAGGTATCCTATAGGATGAGAATAGGCAATAACCGACATACACCATGGTATCAAAGCATGGAATCCTGAGTGGTAACCTACTTTGATGGAGGGTGTTCTACTTGACAATGGTAGAACTTGGACACATCCCATGTAGTCACATGGTTGAGGAATATGAAGGGATTTCTTCGCACTCTATCCTCAACCTAACTAGAGCTACTTCCTTTACCATATTCACTCGCTTCTAGACTTTGTTCTTATATAGTACTTCATATTAACAGTTCATAAAAAGGGTTTCAAATCTTATTCATAACCCAATAAAATTATTTCACGACCGGAAGAACCCCCTAGAAGTTAAGAGGAACCCTCTTTTCATGACATGGCGTACTTGACCCTTTGGGGTCTTGTACAATCCCTTGAACTATCGTTCATTACATATGATATGAAAAGTAGTGCAGAATTAAAACTTTTCATGAATAATTTAATTAAAAGGAAATATTTCATAAATACTTAGTAAACCTCATAGTCTCAAGCCAAACTTAATACACGACATGATTAACTTTGAGACACGACCCTTAACGTTTAATGGAATGCATAATGATTCTTTAACTAAGAAATTGAGAAACGGACTATACCCTCCAATATGTGAGGACATACTTTGTCTTGAGAGGAGCTTTCCCAAGCTTCTTGTTCTAGACTCCAACCTTCAAAAGGCTTCCAACCTTTACATATAGTATAGAAAGTATGGGGTTAGTACAAATAACGTACTAAGATGGCATATGCAAAAAAATGGGAAAATGGACATTTTAGTAAAAAAACATTTCATAACATTCATGAATTTAGAAACAAAACAACTTAAGGAACATCATTTACCACTTAAAGGAGTATTCCCATAATTTTTAAACTAAAGGAACACTTCACAGTAACTTCCCAAAAGTCAACACTAAACTTTAATGAAAATCACAGTGAATGGTTTGAGCATTTATAGTGAAAGCCTTACAGTGAATGGCACGGTTAAAGTTATATGAACTCATTTTCCTTTAAATCTTCCCTAACCGAAGGTTATCCTAACATTTCCTAAGGTTGTCCAAGAAGGGATCATCGATACACCCCTTTCAAGGGACACCAAAGCTAACCCTTAAGACCAAGCAATATTAGGCTGACCTCGTTGGAAATCAAATCCACGCCCTTTGGCGAACATATGCAACATACTCATGGAAATAAAAGTCACACTAAGTGCAATGTGAGAGTATCATACCATACTACCACTCATACTTAGTAATCCGAATGAATCATATTTACTTGAGCACTTCACAATAATCATCAATAATAGTACACCATAACACTCATTCACACGGATTTCATGAAACTACTCTTCTCCCATAGTAGTTATAGGTCACACTAAGTGAAATGTGAGAATAAAATCCAATACTACTTCCTACTTAGTGCTCCTGATGGTTACTATTTTGATTGAGCACTTCACGATATTCATTCACAACATCAGTGACATACATGGTAACTTAGTTCAATCAATTCTTTTGTGGGAGTTAGTTTAACCGGCAAAGACCATGAGAGATAGATATGGAATACCGTTATTAACCCATATCGGATAAGGGATCCTTACTTGCCTAGAGTAAGGTCATGCTTCTTATCTTTAACATGGATTTTCAAATAGCTACACGTATGCGGGTACATAGTTAAGGGATACCGAGATTGCTACTAAGTAACTCATTCTCTACTAACGAGGAGTACTCATATCAAGAGTTACATTGGAAATAAAACATCTCAACTCACAAAAAGTAATCCACCTCTACTTTATATCCTCTCGGTGCTACGCATTAATCCACACGAATTCTTAACATTATAAACTATAGGTCAAGGATAACTAGTGAATACCACATCTCAACTAACGAAGGTCATTTATCTCAAACCTATCTTAGGTAGATCATTAGGAATAGTGAGGTTGCTACTAGACACTTCATCTCTACTCACGAAGAGTGTCCACCCCAAGATTCCCCTTTTTCTCAACTTAGCATCATACATTCTTTTAAGCGTGAGTACGTGTGCACATGTTAGCACACCTTACACATAAGAATCATTTCATTTACATTTCATTCTATACATGCTTAGACCTTCTTTCAACACATCACACACATAAACATTCTTTACATAATCATTTAAGGCATCTTAGACATATTCCTTAACATACTTCTCATAACAAGCTACAAAAAATATTTAACAACAATATCTTCTTTTAGGCATACTCTCTAGACTATTTCACATAAAAGCTTCATCAGGCATATTTAAAAAGAATAGCATAATTTTAATCTTACTTCATATAACGTGTCTTCATTTCCTCATGCACAATAAACTAGTAACTTTTTACATTCATACAATTCAACTAAACACCTCCACTAAGAAGGTGGACCATGCCACTCAAGAGAATTTCGAAATCCAATATAAACTACATAAAAAACTAACCGTTTAATCCACAATTTCATCACCTATAAAATTTTCACAACATTTCATCATAATAAAGTCATTAGAGAAGTATCTAAACAACAATAACAATAGAAGAAAACCAAGACTCATTCTCTGCATAAACATTCTCATTTAAATCATTGCTTTATCAAACATTTGAAGAAAAACATTGTCATGATTCCATTGATGTTTTTAACCTTATAATCATCAAATAACATTAGAAACATCATTATTTAGTCATTCAAAACAATTTCATGCACAACTCATATTCAGAGTTTAAGATAGAAGAAACTAGGGTTTGATAACCCATTTTGAAAGTTCATTAGAAGGGACTCCTTGAATGGAAGAGAGTTCAAGGATGAATACCATACATCATATTGAAGAAACACCAATGAACTTTTTTTAAGAAACTACCATAAACAACCCTCCTAGAATTTCTTGGCTTCTAGCTTCCATGGTGACTTGAGAGATTCTTCTAAGAGAGAGGGGTTTTGAGTTTTAGGAAGAGGGGACTAAAATAATGTTTTAGGGTTTAAAACACTTTAATATAACTTAAAAACACAAAAAAATCAGCCTAGGGTCCCAAAAGACTTGGTGTGAATTTACACAAAACGCCCCAAATAGGCAGCAACGTGCAACAGCTTTAGCAGGTGACAGTTGACGATCCAAGCTACTGCGCTTCGATTGATCGACACACCATCCTGATGGAAGTCGATGGCATCAGAGACTGTTTCAAAAGAGGGCTGTACCTCCCACCAAGTATGGAACGACGGCTCGGTGGACGGGGTGTTGATGGGCCTACGCCCAGTAGTCTACTCCGTCGATTGAGCAATGTTCTTGTCAGTTTCTTCCCAATCATGGGCCCTTCATTTAGGGAACTTTGTCGGTCCTATGTGGGGTCGTTCCCATAATTTAAACCTTAAAATAAGTCGTCTAGTTCTTAGGAACATCTCATGCAGGTTTCAAGCGAAACGAACACATAAACTCACTTAAACACCTTAAGACACATAAGCGCTATCTAAGGCACACTTTCGGAACTTCATGGACGTTTGACCACCAAACTTAACAAAACTTCACACACTGCGAAAGAACACTAATTTAACTTCTTTTAAATTCATAATAAACACTCATGAGGCTCTTGTTCAACCTAGTTTATTTTAGGGCATTACATTCTCCCCCACTTAGAATAACATTAGTCCTCGAATGATACTAAAATTTCAAGAACATCAAGGACTCGCTTAGGATATCATAACTCATTGAAATTATAGCTCAAACTCTTAAAGTCAAAGCATCAACTAGCAAGGAGTATATTTGACATTTTCAAACATTTAGCAACATATGCAACTCTTGCGAGCTTCAAAATTTTCAAAACTCTCCCTTAACCTTCTCCTATGGAGGAACTACCTTCTCCAACATTAAACATTCTCATATACATTAATTTTTCATACATTGAAACTTAAATCAAAGGAAAGAAAAATTTAATCAAAATTCTAAAATCTTACAGTGAACATGACTGTAACATCATTAAGCATGCTTAAAACTTAAAATTTTCATTCTTTCAGCAATTCATCAAGAGGGAATGATCACAAAAACATAATACCATATAAACTCATCTCATAACACATTGAAACCATAATTCATGAAAAATGCATATTTTTCTCAAAAATTTGGACTCCTTTACAGTTAATTCAAAACATCACTATGTCACATGCTTAAAGTTTTCATAATGCACCTTACAAGCAACTTTATCAAGATGGCATGACAATATGAGGGACAAGACAACACTAACTTGATCCAAAGAACATGACAAGTTTTACTAAGTATAATGTGAGAGTAGCATCCCATGCTACAACTCCCACTTCATGACCCTTGAGGATTCTCTTGGACTAATTACTTACATGGCATTTTACTCAACTCAATGTCCCCAACTTAGGGTAAAGCCATCATAAAGGCCTCATACTATAAAGCACAATTACGCCTCTCACAAGCTATGAACTCACACTACCCTAAACTCATGAATATAAACATTAGGATTCAAGTTAAGAATAACACTTTCCTCTTAGGATTCAAGCCTAGACAAATTATCTTAAACATCACTTCATTCAACTCGTAGGCACCACTTAACTCTATCTCATGGAACAAAACTTCCCCAGTAGATATTCATACCACGTTTTTTCCTTAGTAAAAGCCTAGATCACAACATCCACCAAATCAAAAGAATGACTATTCAAACATTAACCACACAAGAGGGTTGCCCTCTACCCTTAGAAAATCTCCACATTCTTACAACATTCCTTAAATTGGCACCTTAAAGCATATCTACCATCATTGAACATAATAACACGACAACTTATTTATTCTCAAAAGCACTTTATTCAATCCTTATAACTCTTACCATGATTAGAACTAAATCACCATGGAGTTTCTCGTCACAACACTCCCAACCTAATAGTTCAAACCTAGCCATAAATGCCATCACATCCCAAATTTCAAAACATACCTTCACATCTACTCTTTTAGCCACAAAACCATCATAACATCAAAACTCACCTTTTCTCTCCCTCAAACTTAGAAACATTTCCCCTTCCAAGCAATCACTCCTAGAAGACCACCGGACAAGGGAACATAAGAAAGAGAGAGAGGACTTATGGAGTTAAGTTATATGGCACGATTTAAGAGTAATGAAGAAAATGAAACTCTATCATCCTATAGACTCTTGACCATGGATGTGTCGCCACTCACACAAATGACCAAGATACTACTAGACGTGGATTCTGAGTCTCTTAGACTTTAAACTATTTCCCAAAACCTAATGCTCTTATAAAAAGTCTTTCACGACCCAATAGTACCCCTTAGAAGCTAGGAGGAACCCTCATTTTGTGACCGGGTGTGAAACTTTGGTGTCTTCTACATGCCGTTAACTATCATTCATTACATAAGACATGAAAAGTAATGCGGAATTAACACTTTTCAAGAATAATTTATTAAAAAGTAAATCTTTCATAAATACTTAATAAACCTCATTTCACAAGCCAAAATTATGACATGCGATGATTAACTTAGGTACACGGCTTTTTACATTGAAAGGAATTAATAGTAATTCTTTAACTAAGAAATTAAGAAACGGACTATGCCCTCCAATATTTGAGGACATACTTAGTCTTGAGAGGAAGTTTTCCAAGCTTCACCTTCTAGACTTTAACCTTCAAAATTCTTCAAACCTATACTTATATTAAGAAAAGTATGGGGTTAGTATAAATAATGTACTAAGTATGGCATATGCAAAAACACGCGAAAAGGGACATTTTAGTGAAATAACACTTCATGCCACTTAAGTAAAACATTCATGAATTTAGAAAAAAAACAACATAAGGAACATCATTCCACACTTAAAAGAATTTTTCCATAATTTTAAAAATATGTGAACACTTCACAGTAACTTCCCAAAAGTTAACAGTAAGCTTAAATGAACATCACAGTGAATGGTTTTAACACTTATAATGAAAGCCTTACAGTGAATGGCACGGTCCAAGTAATATGGACTCTTTTTTTTTTATGCTTCCCAAACCCAAGGTTATCGTAAGATTCCCTAAGGAGGGACAAGAACGGATCATCCATACACCCCTTTCAAGGCACACATAAGCGACCCTTAAGACCATCCAATCTTAGGCTTACCTCATTGGAAATAAAATCCACGCCCTTGGCTAACATATGCAACACACTCATGGAAATATAGGTCACACTAACTGCATTGTGGTAGTAGCATCCCATACTACCACTCTCACTTAGTGATCCTAATGGATCCCATTTACTCAAGCACATTACTATAATCATCCATAACATATAACCATAACAATCTTTCACATGGATTTCATGAAAGTACTCTTGTTCCACAGTAGGCATAGGTCACACAAACTGCAATATGAGAATACAATCCCATACTACTACTCCCACTTAGTTCTCCTAATGGTTATTATTTTGATTGAGCACTTAACGACATTCATTGAAAACATCCCTTATATACATGCTAACTTAGTTGAATCAATTCTTTTATGGGAGTTAGCTTAAGAAACAAAGACCATAAGATCTAGGCATGGAATCCCGATATTATCCGCTATCGGATGAGGGATCCTTACTTGCCTAGAGTAAGATAATGCTTCTTAGCATTTACATGGCTTTTCAAATAGTACAATTATACGAGCACATAGTTAAGGGATAAGGAGATTTCTACTAAGTAACTCATTCTCTACTAACAAGGAGTACTCATCTCAAGAGGTACATTGGAAATACAACATCTTAAATCATGAAGTGTAATCCACCTCTCCTTCATATTCTCTCCCATGAATTCTTATCATTACAAACTATAGGTCAAGGATAACTAGTGAATACCACATCTCAACTCACAAATGGAATTCATCTTCAAACCTATCATAGATAGCTCATTAGTAATAGTAAGGTTGATAATAGACACTTCAACTCAACTCACGAAGAGTGTCCACCTCAAGAATCTCCTTTTTCTCAACATAGCATCATACATTCTTTTAAGTGTGACTGTGTGTGTACACTTGAGACAACCTTACACATAAGCATCATTTCATTTATATTTCATTCGATACATGCTTAGACCTCATCACATCACACACTTTAACATTCTTTACAAAATCATTTAATGATTTTAGACATAATCCTTAACATACTTCTCATAACAAGCTTCATTAAACACTTAACAAGAATATCTTGATTTGAGCATATCGCTAGACTAATTCACATAAAAGCTCCATAAGGCACATTTAACAAGAATAATATCATTTTCAGTCACATCTAGGTTTACCCCCGAGACCTAACTGGCATCATCTTCCTTTTAAAGAATAAAACTAGACTCTTAGTCTCATGTCATTACATTCATAGGTTGAAAAATGCAGAAAAATTTAAAAATATCATTACAACAACTTGGAGGTTTACATAGACCTCTACGTAAACATAATATAAATTCACATGGAGTATACATAGACCCTTCGTAACATATCCTTCTACTTCTATAGCACATATTTATACATAAAATATAGAAATAGTCTCAACGACTGTCTCATCTCATACCATCTAAATGATTATCACAATATGGTCATAGCCCTTACATCGATCCAACAAGATCATGTATATGACATACGAAACTACAATGCTCAATTAAAAAGGAGAAGGAATGAAAGAGTCAATAAGCTCATAACAAAATCCGTAAGCTAGAGAATAATATTTCTCTTGAAATTTGAAGACCTACCCTACATGAATGAAAGGAAGAATACAACCCTTCAAATATTTCCCCTTCAAAACTCTTCAACGACCGGAAACTAAAATATTTGGGAAAAGGGAAGAAAATGGGGTTAGTACTCCACATGCACTAAGTATGGGAAATTATGCACATACACAAGCAAAACATACTAAAAGGGACTTTTAAGTCAAAACATGTGATTTTACCCCTTTAATAGCTTAATGCAAAGTAAAGTAAGTCACATCAACCACCCAAACATGCTTACTATCTCAACAAGTAATACTTATCCCAACATACTTGAAAGCATGATTTACTACAACCCTAACATCAAGGAATAATATCACAAGAATTAATAAGAGTCAAACATATCATAATATGAAAGACAACTACTCACAAGTCCTTACCAAGTCAAGATGTGTAATGACCATGAAAATCCCCATAACCTCACTCAATCAGGTATGCTTAAAAAGAAAATATCATCAATGTCCAACTTTTCAAATTATGACATTTCAGTTTTCATTTTATCATATATTAGCATTATAACCCAAGGCATATTCATAAATGAACTAATCAACATATAGTATCAAAAATTTGCCATGGTCATCATATATAAATCATATATTATCATAACATAACATATATAATAACCTCCTCCTAAGACTCCCCTCAAGGCTAACTAGTGCATTGTTTAGGTAGAGTCCCATAACCGTACCTAAATGAATCTAGACACCTAAGGTTATTCAAGTTATAGTTAAAGTCCTTAATTTCGTTTTACCTTTTGAGAACATAATGCCTAACCGAAATAGACAACATGAGATAGTGTGGAATTCGATGTCATAAAACCTTACACAGAAAGAAGGCGGACTACTTGACAAGGTAGTACCAAAACCTGAAACATAGAAACTACGTTTATCTTCTAGCTAGTATTATTATGGGGGCAACACAATTAAAGAACTAGGAGATTTGGTTAGGACTCTTTTTATGCTCCATGCAATATAGTCTCCAATCTGAAGTGTAATGTAGTGTTCCTACCTTCCCTATGTGCGAAGGAACACTCCTCAATCTAGTTCACTCGGTGCTAAGCTAGATTCCCTTTTTAAAAATGTCTTTATGCCTTTAATTATAAAATATAGATTAATTTAGGCCATAGGGTATACCCCTTATATAATCATTATCATCAATAACTCAATAAGAATTGTATGAGTACAAGTCCTTTCATCACTATTCATATAAGTGAGGTTAATACATTAGTATTTCAAAGCATATTAAGGCACATTGGTATTTTTCACCATCCTTATATCACATACACGATAATCAACCTCACAACATAGTCAAGACATTTCAATTAAACATCATACCACCCTATAATCCTAGAATAAGGCATAATCCAATGTAATATCATTACTTAAAAACAATTAATAATAATTAGAAGTAAAGATAGAGATTCTAAGACTTACAATGTCTTCCTCATAGTCTGTCATCAACGTCTTACGATCAACCCATATCTCAACCAAATTTGGGGAGTAACATCATCACATAATGATAACCAATAAGATAACAAGGCAAAATACATCTCTACAACATAATTTAATGTTAGATCAGAACTTGAGACATGATACATAGGCTGATTTCTCATTACAATTCATAACCTTAACCACAACTCCATAACTGGTATGATAGGCCTATAATTTATCTTAATTTAATCATAATAACACAATAGTATAGTAATCTAATCAACAATCAACTAAATTGAATGATCACAATGCATTATATGTCAAGATCACAACTTAGGGTTAGGGATGTAGGTTCATATTCTTTAATTTACACCAAACCATTACAATTACAAGAAAAAAGTTTAATTACATGTTAATATACTAAATATAACCTAAAGAAATCATCAACACCTCAATTCATAACTTCAATCTCGTAGTTGGATGAAACCCATAAGAGAGCTCCACTGTTGAGATCTATTCTGAAGGAACTCTTTGAGAAAAGAGTCTCTATGGTGAATAGAACCCATACCTTAACGTTTGACAAAAATTTGATGGTGAATTCTTCCTTTTCCAGCCCCCAAACCCTAATCCTTGCTAGTCATCAATAATGAGTTCAAGTATAGAGAGAAATAAGAGAGAACAAAGAGAGTTTATTTGTAAGTTGATCTTAGGTCAATAAGGGTTGAGGTTATTTATAGCGGGGCTTAATCAACTTAATTAGTCTCCTTTTAGTCTCCAAATAACCTCTCACCCACCTAATTAATTAAAAAATCTGAATTAAAAATGTGCAGAAACTTTGGACCCTCACAAACGAGACCTAATTTAAGGGCCGTCTATGAGTCAACGGACATCCCCCCTCCGTCCTGCACTCCGACGTCTTTGTTAGAGACTCTGCAGGCGATGGGCCTTTTCCAATTGTCTAAGTGTGGGAGGATGGTGGCATCGACGCCCCGTCGATCCACACATGGACAGTAACCTATAACCTTGAACTCCATCGATGAGTTAAGAGGTTGTGAGGGTGAAGAGGCATTCTCCACCAGCCTATATGTGGGACGAAGGTGGCATAGACGCCTCATCGATCCAGAATTGGGCCATTGTCTCTCCCATCGATGCACACTGCCAGACAGTGTTGCACCAACTACAAAGGTTCTCTTCAAGGAACCTTGGTTGGTCCTTGGGGAATCGTACCCGAATGTTTCGACCATGGAACAACTCAAATATCCATTAGCTACCTTTCCACAAATTATCGTATATTTCTGACTCCTAAAAGTTAGTTAAATAGGCGAAGACACACTAAAACCGCTTTGAACCAACCTTTGGGACATCATGGACGTTTTTGGGTCTTTTTTTTCTAAAACCATCTAAATGACCTATACTCATTAATAATTGACTTATAAACAATACTTAGACCATATAACAGCTAGGTTAGGATTTACGACACGTCTTGGATTTTCAAGGTGTTACATTATCCCCCCCTTAGGAACATTCATTCCCGAATGACACCAAAACTGTTTGGGAGGATGGAATAGACTCAAGACTAGCATCTCAAGCAATAAAAAATATTAAATCAATATAAATCATGTCATTTCATCATGGCAAATTTCAACACTCATAGTTTGACACGTAAGACAATTTACTTCATTATGAGGCATTTTCATCTCACAACACTTATGAGCTCAACATACATTACATGAGTCAATTAGCACAAAGTTCCACTTAACAACATGATATGTATCATTTCATAAAGCCTCACCATATCAATATGCACAACATCACTCAAAACAAGCAGAAAGCAAAATTTCATGTTTTTAATAGAATTTCAACAGTAACTTCACTGTAAGTTTTTAAAAAATAAATAATGTGCAAAACTTCATTCAAAAATATTATTTAAAAAAAATGAATAATCCTAATTCTCAAAAAGACGAGGGTAACGGGACTTCATGTCGGCCTCGGCCTCCCATGTTGCACCATCAACTAGATGATGTTTTCATAACACCTTTATGGAAATTACATCTTTATTCCTCAACTTCTATACTTGCATATCAAGAACTTGAACTGGAACTTCATCATAAGAAAGGTTATCCTTGACACCAAGTCCCTGAATATAAAGAAAGAAATTGGGATCACTGATACAATTTTTCCACATAGAAACATGGAAAACCGGATAAATCAAAGCTAATTCTCTAGGAAGTTTCAATTCATAGGCAACCTTACAAACCCTTTGCAATATTTCATAGTGACCCACATAACAAGGAATCAACTTCCCTTTCTTCCCAAATCTAACCACCCTTTTCATTGGTGGAACTTTTAAATACACCTTATACCATTCCAAACTCCAAATCCATTCTCTGATGATCGGCGTAAGTCTTTTGCCGACTATAGGTCGTTTGCAACTGATTCCTTATGGTATGAACCTTTTCCAATGTCTTATGAATCAACTTAGAACCGAGCATCAATGGCTCACCCACTTCAAACCCTCCAAATAGGAGACCTACACCTCCTACCATACAAGGCTTCATTGGGAGCCATCGAAATGAATGAATTAAAAAAAATTGTTGTAGGCAAACTCCACCAAAGGTAAATGTCTATCCCAACTCCCTTTAAAATAAATGATGCAATCCCTTAGCATATCTTTAAGGGTTGGTATGGTACGCTCCGCTTAACCTTCCGTTTCGGGATGAAAAGCGGTGCTTAATTTCACCGTTGTAACCAATACTTTTTGCAACGACCTAAAAAATCTAGATGTCAATTGTGCACCCCGATCAAATATTATGGATAAAGGAATGCCATGGCAACACACAATCTTATCTAGGAATATTATTGCATAATCCTCAGCCGAATATGACGACTTGATAGGAATAAAGCGAGCGGACATAGTAATTGGATCCACAACCACCCATATGGAATCATATGACTATTGAGTCTGAGGTAAACTACTACAAAGTCAATATTGATGTTTTCCCACTTCCAAGTATTAATTTGAATTTATTGTACTAAGGCACACGACTTTAGGTGTTCAACCTTTATTTGTTTGCAATTCGAACACTTAGCGACAATCTCCTCTATGTACCTTTTTAGACATTCCCACAAATATATCTCCCTTAGGTCATGGTACTTTTTTGTCGATCCCAGACGAATTGAGAAGCGGGACCCATGTGCTTCTTATAGGATCCAATCACTTAATGCCTCTACATGGGGAACACAAAATATCCCTTGGTAACTTAACACACCATCCCCCCTAAAGAGAATGATTCATTAAACTTGCTGAGAACCGATTCTTTCAATTCCATTAAGGGTAGATAAAGGTGTTCTTTGGACTTCACCTTAACCACTAAAATGACTCGGAGTTATGATGAACTATAGCAAGAACTCTCCAACCTCACCCCCTACCTTGCAAACCTATATACTTCCCTTGCTAGGTCCTTCTTGGTTTTGTCAAGATAAGATATACTACACATAATCATATGACTTAGGGAATCCGCAACTACATTACCCAAGCTTAGGTGATAAAGGACACTCATAACATAATCTTACAATAACTCTAGCCACCTTCTTTATTTGGTATTCTACTCCTTTTGTGTAAAAACATATTGGAGACTCGTATGATCGCTAAAAACATCAACATGAACCCCATACAAGTAATGCCTCCAAATTTTCAAAGCATACACAATGGTCTCTAATTCAAGGTCATGAGTGGGGTAATTTCTCTCATGTACCTTTAGTTTCCTAGATTCATAGGCTATCACCTTCATGTGTTTCATAAGCACACACCCCAAAACCACTCATGATGCGTCACAATAAACCACAAAACCCTTTGTTCCCTTTTGTAAGGTCAACACCGAACCAGAGTTAATCCTATCTTTCAACAATTGGAAACTTCTCTCACATGCCTCTGACCACTTAAACCTTTACTCTTTTAGGTCAAAGTAGTCAAAGGAGACGCAATGGACTCGGAACCATCAACAAACCTCCGATAGTAACCCACTAAACCCAAGAAACTCCTAATGTAAATTGGAGTCAATGGTCTAGTCCAGTTTTTCACTGCTTCCTTTTTCCTTGGGTCTACCTCAACTCCCTCACTTGAGATGATGTGCCCAAGAAAAGTCACCGACCTCAACCATAACTCACGCTTGCTATATTTGGCATACAATTGATGTTCTTTAAGGGTTCGCAATACTACCTTCAAATGACCCATATGATCATCCTCATTCTTCAAATATATCAAGATATTGTCAATGAAGACAGTGACAAATGAATCTATGTAATTTTGAAATACTCGATTCATTAGGTCCATAAACGGCGGTACAAAATTAGTGAGACCGAAAGACATGACCAAGAACTCATAATTCCTATATCTAGTCTGAAAGTCCATCTTTGGTATATCCTCCCCTCTCACTATAAGTTCATTATACCCCTAATTGAAGTCTATCTTTGAAAAGTAGCTCGCCCCTTGGAGTTGGTCAAACAAGTTATCAATCAGAGGGAGAGGGTACTTATTCTTAATGGTGACCTTTTTAAGTTGGCGGTAATCAATTACATTTTCAAGGACCCATCTTTATTCTTCCCAAAGAAAACAGAAGCACCCCATGGATAAATACTAGGCCTTATAAAACCATTATCTAGTGAATCCTTAAGTTGAGCCTTCAACTCTTTCAATTTGATCGGAACCATCCGATAAGGAGGAATTGATGTGGGCTTTGTATCCGGTAGAAAATCATTGCCAAAGTCAATTCCTATTCGGGAGGAATACTGGGAAGGTCATTAGGGAATACCTCCAGAAACTCACTCACTACGGGTACCGACTCGATGGGAGGAACTTTGGAGTCTATATCAAGGACTCTTACTTTATGATATTAACAACCATTTGAGATTATTTTCATTCTTTTAGACAAGAAATAATACGACCTCTAGGAATAGAATTTCCCCCTTTCCACTCAACAACGGGTTCATTTGGGAAGTTAAACCTCACCACTCTTGTCCTACACTCAATGGATGCAAAACATGCATGCAACCAATCCATACCCAATATAATATCAAAATCAAGCATATCGAGTTCTACTAGATCAACATAAGGAAATCTATTGGGCAACCTTATTAAACAATTTTTATTCACTCTTTTTGCAACAACCGACTCACTCACCGAAGTAGACACTATAAAAGGTTCATGCAAAATATTAGGTAAAATATCAAACTTTTTAGCTACTAGAGGTATAAAAAATGATAAAGTAGCACGGGGATCAAGTAAGACATATACATCACTAGAGAAGACATTCAACATTCCAGTCACCACACCAGGAGAAATATCTTGCTCACCCCTAGATTGGAGAGCATAGAAGCGGTTCTTCTTTGGATCAGCACTACAACCACTTGCTTGAGCTTGACCACTACTCTTATCTTCACTCTTCAAGTTTTGGAAATAACTCATCTTGTGACAACTCTTGCCCCAACTAAAGCAATCATATGTCCCCTTATGGTAATCACCATAGTGTTTTTTACCACACTTTCCTCAAGTTGGCTTCTCATTTGGTGAATTAGTACCTTTTCCCTTCTTAAATTTAGGGTTAGACACCATATCACCACTAGCCTTTGGGAATTTTGAAGGGACTTGATGAAAAACCCACTTCTTAAATCTAGGCTTGTCTTGTATTTCAAGCCTATTATTTGATAAACCTCAATAATATCACCTTCTTCTTTCAGCATCTCTACTTTTTTGCTTAATCCTTGCCTCCTCAACCCTTCTTGCATACACCATAAGACGGGAAATTTTCATGTTGTCATGTAGCATGGACGATTGTCACTCCTTTTGTAAGTCCTCTAACACCCCGGTCACAAAATGGCTCATTTGGTCTCTAGGATCAGCGACCAAAGAAGGAGAATATTTGGACAACATAATGAATTCCAAAAAGTACTCATGGACACTCCTTCCTCCTTGGCGAAAAATGATGAACTCCACCAGATTTTCTTCCCCCACCTCTTTAGGGAAGAACCATTCCAAAAAACCTGCTTTAAAGATCTCTTAAGTCAGTGAACCTCCCCTCAATGACTTATTATCCCTCTATTGCATATACAAAATTTGAACCACATCCTTGAGTTGGTATGTGGCCAACTTGGCCTTCTCACTTGAAGACACCACCATAGCATATAGTATTTTTTACACCTCATCGATGATTTCTTGGGGGGTATTCATGAACATTAGACTCATAGAAAGTAGGAGGGTTCATTCGAGTGAAGTCCCTTAGATGGGACACCATAGTAGTGTCTTTTTGGTGAGGACGGGGAGCAATCTCGTTATTGTCTTCCTATAAGCACAACGATAGGATTGGATGTAAAGAACACCATAAGTATACTCTATTGGCAAGGTATAATATTTCAAAAAAAAAGAGAGTGATTCATAATCATCATATAGGTTCCTAATCATAAGTGTGGCGCGCTAATTATGAAGACAAACCTACATAGATGTGTAAGAGAGAGAGAGAGAGACACATAAATCAACGATATTCAACCTCATGCTCTTATACCAAGTTTGTCACATTCGAGTTTACCTTCTAGACGTAACCGGCATCATCGTCTTATTCAAGGACAAAGAATAGCCTCTTAGTCTCATGTCCTTACATTCATCGGTTGAAAATGCAGAAAAAATTAAAACTTCCATTACAACTACATGGAGGTTTACATAGACCTCTATATACACATAATATATATTCATATCGAGTATATATAGACCCTTCATGTAGAAAGGATACATAGTCTTCTACTATTATTGCACATTTATATAGTAAAATATAGAAATAGTCTTAACAATTGCCTATCTCATAGCATCTAAATGATTATCACAATATGGGCATAGCCCTTACATCAATCCAACAAGACCATGTATAGGTCATACGAAACTACAATACTAAATTAAAAAGAAAAGGAATAAAAGAGTCAATAAGCTCATAAAAAAATCCATAAGCTAGATAATGCCATTGCCCTCAAAAGTTGTGGACCTACCCTACTTAGATGAAAGGAAGAATCCATGCCTTCAACAATGTCACCTTCCAAACTCTTCAACGACTAGAACGTAAAATATTTGGGAAAAAGAGACGAAAATGGGGTTTGTACTCCGCATGTACTGAGTATGGGATCTTATGCACATACACAAGCAAAACATGCTTAAGGTAATTTTTAGTCAAAACATATGATTTTACCCCTTTATGGACATAATGCTAAGGCAAGTAAGTCATATCAATAAACCAAACATGCTTACTATCTCAACAAGTAATACTTATCCCAGCATACTTGAAACCATGATTTACTATAATCCTAAAAATCAAGGAATAATATTACAAGAATGAATAATCGTCAGACATATCATAATAAGCTAGAAAACTACTCACAAGTCCTGATCAAGTCAACGAGTGCAATGACCAAGCAAAGCCCCCATAGCCTCATTAAATCAAGTATCCTTAACAAGAAAACATGACCAATGTCCAACGTCACATATAATGGCATTTAGGCTTTAATTTCATCATATATTAACATTATAACCCAAGGCATATTGATAAATGAACTAATCAACAAATAATATCAACAATGTGCCATGGTTATCATGTATAAATCATATATTATCTTAACATAAACATATATATGAACCTACTCCTAAGACTCCCCTCAAGGCTAACTAGTGAAATGTTTAGGTAGAGTCTCATACCCCTACCTAGACACAGCTAGACCCTTTAGGTTATCCACGTTAGAGTTTCAAGTCCTTTAATTCGTTTTACCTTTTTGTAACATCTTGCCCTAACTGACATAGACCACATGAGCTAGTGTGGAATCCGGTGTCATATAACTCTACACCAAAAGAAGGAGGACTACTTGCCAAGGTAGTGCCAATACATGAAATATAACAACTACGTGTATCCACTAGCTAGTGTTTCTATGGGGGCAACATAGTTCAAGAACTAGGAGATTTGGTTGGGACCCTCTATATGCGCCATGCAATATAGTCTCCAATTTCAATAGTAATGTAGTGTTTCTACCCCATGTATAATCATCATCAATAGCTTTATAATAATTCTATGAGTATTAGTTGTTTCATCACAATTCATATAAGTGAGGTTAACACATTAGCATTCATATCATATTAAGGCACATTGATAGTTTTCACCATTTTTATATCACATAAACCTTAATCGACCTCACAACATAGACAAGAAATTTCAATTAAACATAATGCCACCCTATAATCCTATTATAAGGCATACTCTAATGTAATATCGTGACTTAAAAACAATTAATCCCAGTTAGAAGTAACGATAGCGATTCTAAGACTTACCAAGTCTTCCTCATAGTCTATTATCAAGGTCTTACCATCAACCCATAACTCAACAAAATTTGGGGAGTAACATCATCACATAATGATAATCAATAAGATAACAAGGCCAAATGCATCTCTATAACCCAATTCAACTTTAGATGACAACTTGATACATGATACATAGGCTAATTTTTAATTATAATTCATAACCTAAACAACCTATCAAGAACTAGCATGATAGGCCTATAATTCAATCTTAATTTAATTATAATAACACCATAGAATAGTAATCTAATCAAAAACCAACTAAATTGAATGATCACAATACTATATAAGTGAAGATCACAACTTAGAATTAGGGATGGAGGATCATATTCTTCAATTTAAACCAAACCATGAACAATTACAATAAAAAATTTGAATTACATGTTAATATACTCTATATAACCTAATGAAATCATCAACAACTAAATTCATAACTTGAATCTTGTAATTGGATGAAACCCATAAGAAAACTTCACTTTTGAAATCTATTTTGTAGGAACCCTTTGAGGAAATAATCTCAAAGGTGAATAGAACCCATAACTTAGGGATTGACATGGTGCAAGTCCTCTTGAAAGAGAGGGGTTCCTTCGGGAACACGGACACAGGTGGTGCATGGTTGTCATCATCTCGTGCCGTTAGGTGTTGGGTTAATTCCCGCAATGAGCGCAACCCTCGTATTTAAATGCCATCGTTGAGTTTGGAACCCTGAACAGACATGTTAGTGATAAGCCAGAGGTAGGTATGGATGACGTCAAGTCATCATTCCCCTTATGCACTGGGCAACACACGTGCTATAATGGACGAGATAAAGGGTCGCGATCCCGCGAGGGTGAGCTAACCCCAAAAACCCGTCCTCTATTCAGATTGTAGGCTGCAACTCGCCTGCATGAAGTTGGAATCGCTAGTAATCGTTGGTCATCCATACGGCGTTGAAATCATTCCAGGGCCTTGTACACACCGCCCGTAACACTATGGGAGCTAGCCATACCCGAAGTCGTTACATTAATCGCAAGGAGGGGGATGCCGAAGGAAAGGCTAGTGACTAAAGTGAAGTTGTAACAAGGTAGCCGTACTGGAAGGGACGAATGGATTTTAATGTTTGACAAAAAATTTTATGGTGAATTCGTCCTTTTCTATCCCCAAAACCCTAATCCTTGCTAGTCTTCAATGGTGAGTTTAAGTACAGAGAGATATAAGATAGAACGAATAGAGATTATTTGTGAGTTGATCTTAGGTTTATGAGGGTTGAGGGTATTTATAGTTGGGCTTAATAAACTTAAATAGTCTCCCTTTAATCTCAAAATAACCCGTAACCCACCTAATTAATTAAATAAGCTAGATTAAAAACGTGCAGCAACTTAGGACCCTCACAAACGAGACCCCGCTTATGGGCCTTCTGTGAGTCGACGAACATCCCCCCCTCCATCCTGCACTCCGTCGTCTTGATCAAAGACTGTGCAGGCGAGGTCTTCCTACAATTGTCTATGTTCCGGACGACAATGCCATCGGCTCCTCATTGTTACACACAGGGACCATAGCCTTTACCTCTACACTCCATCGTTTAGTTTAAAGGTTGTGCGGGTGAAATGGTCTTCTACACCAGCCTAAGTGTGGGACGACGTTCGCATTTACTCCCCGTCGATCCACACACGGGCTGTCTTCTGTTCCGTCGATGCACACTACCGTACGGTGTCGCATCAACTACAAGGGTCCTACTCAAGGTCTTTTAGTTGGTCCTTGGGGAGTCGTACCCGGACGTTTCAACCATGAAACTACTAAAAAAACCATTAGCTACCTTTCCACAATTTTCATACATTTCCAACTCGTAAAAGTTAGTCAAATAGGCTAAGATACACTAAACATCCAAAATGACCTATATTTGTTAAAATGGACTTAGAAAGAGTACTTAGACCTTATGAAACCTATGTTAGGCTTTACGAAACATCATGGATTTTCAAGGTGTTACATTTTGATCTTACTTCACATAAAGAGCCTTCATGGCCTCATTCACAATAAACTAGTAACTTTACATTCATACAATTCAAGTAAACACTGCCACCTAGAATGTGTACCATACCACTCAAGAGCATTTCAAAATAAAACATAAACAACATGATCCAGTAACCCTTTAAACCAAGATTTCATCAACTATAACATTTTCTCAGCATTACATCATAATATAGCCATTAGGGCATTAGCTAAACAACAATAGCAATACAAGAAAACCAAGACTCATTCTCTACATAAACATGCTCATTTAACCATTGATTAATCCAACATTTCAAGAAAAGATTTATCATGATTTAATTGATGTTATAACCTTAAAATCATCAAATTACATTAGAAACATCATTATTTAGTCATTCAAAACATTTTCATGCAAGAACCATATTTAGAGTTGAAGATAGAAGAAACTAGGGTTAAGAATCCTCTTTGAAAATTCATTAAAAGGGACTCCTTGAATGGAACAGATTTCAAGAAACTACCATCAACAGCCTTTTGAGAATTTCTTAACTTCTCCCCTCCATTGTGACTTGAGAGAGTCTTTTAAGATAGGGGTTTTGGGTTTTAGCAAGAGGGTTCTAAAATGAGATCATAGGATTTCGAAAACTTTAATATAACTTCAAAACACTAAAAAAATTATCCTAGGGTCACAAAATAATTGTGGTTAATTGACCCAAAACACCATAGTAGGCAGCAACGTGCAAGAACTTTAGCAGGTGCCAGTCGACGATCCAAGCTATTGGGCATCGATTGATCGACGGCTTGTGCTGCTGGGCGTCGATGGAATAAGAGAGTTGTTCAAGGGAGGACTGGACTTCCCACCAAGTATGGAACGACGGCCCCAGTCGACGAGGCGTCGATTGACCTAGGCCCAAAATACATCTCCATCTATTGGGTAGTGTTCTTGGCAGTGCTGTCCAAGTCTTGGGTCCTTCATCTAGGGCCTCTTATGGGTCCTCTCTGGGATCATAACCGGACATTAAACTCCTAAACTAAGTCTTAAAGGTCTTAGGAACATGTCACTCAAGTTTCAAGCAAAACGAATGCATAAATTCACTCAAACACCTCAAGACACACAAGCGCTATCAAAGGCACACCTTCTGAACATCATGGACATTCTTGGACGTTTGACCTCCAACCATAACAAAAAATCACACACTGCCCCAAAAATTTAATTAACTCATTCTAAATTCAAATTAATTCAATAAATACTCATGAGGATCTAGTTCAGCCTAGTTCATTTTAGGGCGTTACACATTCACCCTACCAAAGACGTCCTCTAGGGCTACCTTACAATAACGACAAAGAAAGCTCACGATGACTTTCCTAAGGATGATATGATGTCGTTGCAACAAATCAAACTTAAGTCTATCATTTATTAAAAGAAGGATATTGTTACAACTTTTGACTTCAAAGTTCATAACCTTACCACTAGGTTTAAGGTTTCACATAAGGGACCTTAATAGCATCATTCAATGTCTCATGTCATTCATAGATTAAAGACTAAAAGGCTTTAGCATCCTCAGTTAAGATATCTCATATTTACATATCTTTCATGCATCAACAAAAAGGGACTTGGTTCAACCTAATCAATACACTACTTTCTCATAACACATGTAAGAAGTCATCGGAAACTACCTTAGTCATACATATCCATTTAAGAGTAAAACATGTCAACGTTAACAGATCTACACAATGCTTTATCATACATCATCACAGAAGAACAATCATAACATAATAACTCACACAAGATCATAAAATCACTATATGATACCTTACTGTTAACTTTTACGAATAACACACATTACCTCTCATGCTTCAAGCAACATGTTCATACAATCCATAATATCTTAGACATAATTACATTGCTTCACTACAAGAACTTAGCATTATACCTTTATATAAGTCCTTACATGATACTAATGGAATTCATTAAGTAATTCCACGAGGCCACATACTTTACAAATATAACACATAAACACCATATCATATGTGAACAATTCCAATAATTATTGTATACAAAAACTATACATAATATCGAGCGAGTTAGTCCACCATACCACCCATCCAATCTCAGAACATCCATTCACAAATCAAACAACAAAATATTCAAAGGCCCTTACTCATGGACATGAACATTAATTTAATTCAATAAGTTTAATATACAATGGATATAAGAATATACAATACTCATGTGATCAAGTTGAGACAGCGTATAAACCATTCAATCATAATCTATACATAAATCAATAACCCATTACAATCTACACATGAATTATTTAATAGTTAGTCATGATTAATCCACTCATATTTCAGTCAAATTGAGAGATTTTATAAGGTAAAGGTTTCATGGATAAATTCATTGGAAAAAACAATTATGCATAAATAATATCATATCTTAAGGTTTGAAAACGTTTCATCCAAGAACCCAAGACATAGAGTAGAAAACGCTCTTTTTTATCTTTTTGACATCTTTGAAAATCATCTTTGAAATTTACTATAAGGTGCGAGAAAGCCTTAGATGATATGATGTCGTTCCAACAAATCATCCTTAAGTCTATCATTTATTACAAGAAGGATATTGTTACAACTTTTAACTTCAAAGTTCATAACCTTACCACTAGGTTTAAGGTTTCACATAAGGGACCTTCTTAGCATCATTTAAGGTCTCATGTCATTCATACATTAAAGACTAAAAGGCTTTAGCATCCTCAGTTAAGATATCTCATATTTACATATCTTTCATGCATCAACAAAAAGGGACTTGGTTCAACCTAATCAATACACTACTTTCTCATAACACATGTATGAAGTCATCGGAAACTACCTTAGTCATACATAGCCATTTAAGAGTAAAACATGTCAACGTTAACAGATGTATACAATGCTTTATCATACATCATCACAGAAGAGCAATCATACCATCATAACTCACACAAGATCATAAAATCAATATATGGCACCTTACTGTTAACTTTCACAAATAACACACATTACCTATCATGCTTTAAGCAACATGTTCATACAATCCATAATATCTTAGACATAATAACATTGCTTCACTACAAGAACTTAGCATTATACCTTCATATAAGTCCTATACATGATACTAATGAAATTCATTAAGTAATTCCACGAGGCCACATACTTAACAAATATAACACATAAACACCATCACCATATGTGGAAAATTCCAATAATTATTGAATACAAAAACTATACATACTATCGAGCGAGTTAGGCTAGCATACCACCCATCCAATCTCAAGAACTTCCATTCACAAATCAAACAACATAATACTCAAAGGCCCTTACTCATGGACATGAACATTAATTCAATTAAATAAGCTTAATATACAATGGGATATAAGAATATACAATACTCATGTGATCAAGATGAGACAGCGTATAAACCATTCAATCATAATCTATACATAAACCAATAACCCATTACAATCTACACATGAATTATTTAATAGTTAGTCATGATTAATCAACTCATATTTTAGTCAAATTGAGAGATTTGAGAAGGTAAAGGTTTATTGGAAAAATTCATTGGAAAAAAACAATTATGCATAAATAATATCATATCTTAAGGTTTGAAAACGTTTCATCCAAGAACCCAAGACATAGAGTAGAAAACGCTCTTTTTTATCTTTTTGACATCTTTGAAAATCATCTTTGAAATTTACTATAAGGTGCGAGAAAGCCTTAGATGATATGATGTCGTTCCAACAAATCAACCTTAAGTCTATCATTTATTACAAGAAGGATATTGTTACAACTTTTGACTTCAAAGTTCATAACCTTACCACTAGGTTTAAGGTTTCACATAAGGGACCTTCTTAGCATCATTCAAGGTCTCATGTCATTCATACATTAAAGACTAAAAGGCTTTAGCATCCTTAGTTAAGATATCTCATATTTACATATCTTTCATGCATCAACAAAAAGGGACTTGGTTAAAACTAATCAATACACTACTTTCTCATAACACATGTAAGAAGTCATCGGAAACTCCTTAGTCATACATATCCGTTTAAGAGTAAAACATGTCAAAGTTAAAAGATCTACACAATGCTTTATCATACATCATCACAGAAGAGCAATCATAACATCATAACTCACACACGATCATAAAATCACTATATGGCACCTTACTGTTAACTTTCACGAATAACACACATTACCTATCATGCTTCAAGCAACATGTTAATACAATCCATAATATCTTAGACATAATTACATTGCTTCACTACAAGAACTTAGCATTATACCTTCATATAAGTCCTATACATAATACTAATGGAATTCATTAAGTAATTCCACGAGGCCACATACTTTACAAATATAACACATAAACACCATCACCATATGTGAACAATTACAATAATTATTGTCTACAAAAACTATACATAATATCGAGCGAGTTAGGCCACCATACCACCCATCCAATCTCAGAACTTCCATTCACAAATCAAACAACATAATACTCAAAGGCCCTTACTCATGGACATGAACATTAATTAAATTAAATAAGCTTAATATACAATGGATATAAGAATATACAATACTCATGTGATCAAGATTAGACAGCGTATAAACCATTCAATCATTATCTATACATAAACCAATAACCCATTACAATCTACACATGAATTATTTAATAGTTAGTCATGATTAATCAACTCATATTTTAGTCAAATTGAGAGATTTGAAAAGGTAAAGGTTTCTTGGAAAAATTCATTGGAAAAAAACAATTATGCATGAATAATATCATATCTTAAGGTTTGAAAACGTTTCATCCAAGAACCCAAGACATAGAGTAGCAAACACTCTTTTTTATCTTTATGACATCTTTGAAATTTACTATAAGGTGCGAGAAAGCCTTAGATGAAGAAATCCCATACCTTATTAGAAGAACCTAAAGACAATTGAACGAAAAATTCCGGTGAAGATCCATCTTCACCTTGAGCTCTCGTGGAGGTTTTTGGAGAAACATTAAGAGGTAAAGGGTTTTGATCTAGGTGCTAGGGTCTAAATTAAAGTTTAATGAATTATATACTCTTAAAATACCCATACAAACCTAAAAAAAAACGTCTTCCTAATTTATTAGACTTACGGTGAATTTCCCAAAAAAGAACCCAAGTCATAACAGAAATCAAGCAGAAAAATGCAGCACCATCGACACCCAGCATCGATGGTCCGTTGGTGATACCAGGCCTCGTCGATGGGTTCCATTGGTTGTGTATGCAACTCCACACATTCATCAACACCATCCATCGACGGGCTGTCATTTAGGGCAGTCGATTGCCACTTCCATGTAGTGTTGAGCTCCAAGTTGGAGTCCTCTTCTACGGCCCTTTGTAAGTCCTAGGTGGAGTCGTACCTAGAATTTGAACTTCTAAACACAAATTTATAGGTATTATGAACATCTCCAAACAATTTCAATATCAAAAATGCCACCAGACATGCTAAAATATATCCAAATTCACAAGGACGTCAAATGGCTTTTTTTCGAACATCATTGGACGTTCTTGGACATTTGACCTCCAATCCTTAGTATACTGAACATGCTGACTATAAACACCATTGTTAACCACATAAGTACCTAATAAACTCATTACACACAAATAAACATACTAATACACATAAGGTTCATAGTTGACTAGTTTCTGAATGTCTTAGTCGTCCCTTGACGTTTTGACTTCTAACTTAACCAACACTGTAGACACTGGCTCAAACATCATTTTAAACAATCTTAGGAGTTAAAGACTTCTTTACACGTGCATTAGGACCTACTTTCACCTAATTCATTTTTGGAGGTGTTATATTCTCCCCACTTGGACAACATTAGTCCTCAAATTACACTTGCTTCATTTTAGACCTTATCAAAAGATGATTAACTGAAGACTAGGAGAACATAACCATACAACAAGAAGAACTCTTTAATACAAATACTCAAGTAGAAGACATTCATTAAAATATTAAACCTTTAAAACATCGCATTGAAAAATCTAAACTTTGGAGTATACAATATTTTGGGCTAAGCCATACAATACATAAAATAAAGACTAAGACGTAAAGGGACACATGGATATTGTCCTCCAATCGATGAGGACTCACCAATACTTCATCTTCAACCCTTAGAAACCTATCAATCCTTCATGGCATATAAAGACTTCCAATTCTCTACACTTTAGTCAAAATAGGGAAAAGAAGGGTTAGCACATTGGATGCCCTAAGTATGGAAATCATGCAAAAACGATGAAAAAGGGACATTTAGTAAATAGCATACATTTAAAAATTTTGATGAAAACATCATACTATAAGAATAAGAACAATATTTAAATCCTTAGAAACACATAAGAAGTTACATAAACAATTTATCATTATTGAAGGAGCATTATAGTGAACTAATTCATTTGTTATAGTGAACTCCTTCACTATTACAATTGAAGGAACATTATAATGAACTAATTCACTGTCATAGCGAACTCTTTGTTACAGTGAAGTTCTGCAAATTCACATTGGACATTTTCTAGCATGTAATTCCTCCACTAAGAGTTATCATAATACTCACTTAGGTTAGACAAAGAGAGACCTCCCATACACCCTCTCTAGGCACACCTAAATGATCTTTAATACCACCTACAATGATATATTTACACTCATAATACACCAAAACACTAACATGATATCCTTCTATTGAAGGTGATTCTATTTTTCAATTGAGTGAGTTTTAAAGCGACCGCCCATACAACCCCTTTCACACACACTTTAGAGATCCATATTAATACTTAAGATAAAATAATTCTCACTTAATACAATAATATATAGGTACTATGACATTATCCTTCCAAGGTTATTGAAAGACTTACTTAAGTAAATCAAGAAGATAATGTCCATGATTGACCTCTCAAAGATTACCTAACTAATCTTTATGACCACCTAAGGTTGGATCATATCTACTCAATCAACCACTTCCCTAACTAGAGTCATTCTTATGACTTATGTACGTAAAATACGAAGTGACAATTCCTGAGACCCCTTCACACCTTAACTATACAACCCTTAGCTACTCTAGATAAGTACATATTCTTTAAAAATAATTTCTATCTTAAGTCATTACATTTATTAGTTCATTTTAACTACATTCATTACATAAATACATTCATGTATTGGTCTTGGAAAAATTCCTACGAACTCTCACTAACATCTTCAAAGCGTATTCTTCAATGTCTAGATAGTGTCCCATAGCAACATGTAAATTTCATATGAGTTCTCCAATACTAGTAGCTATCTCTTATGATAAGAATAGGCAATAACCGACCTAGACTATTGAGGCAAAGCATGGAATCCACAGTTGAAACCTACTCGGATGGAGGGTTTTCTACTTGCCAATGGTATAACTTGGACACATACCATGTAGGCCCATGGTTAAGAAATATAAAGGGCTTTCTTTACATTCTAGCCTTGTCACGACCCAAAACCGAGCCGCGACTGGCACCGACACTTACCCTCCTATGTGAGCGAACCAACCAATCTAAACCTTAACATTTCAATGTATATAAACAGAAAGTAATGCGGAAGACTTAAACTCATTAATAAAAACCAATTCAATAACTATTAAAATTCAACATCTATTATTCCCCAAGATCTGGAAGTCATCACCACAAGAACATCTATGATAAAATTACTAAACTAAGAATATTCTAAGAAACTAAAACAAGTAAAAGCTAGTACGAGCCGGAACTTGAAGGCATCAAGACATGAAGAAGAAGATCCAGTCCAAGCTAGAAGCGTTAGCTCACCCTGAAGATCCGATGTGACGAAGAGTGGCTAGAATTGCGGTTGAGTTGAAGACGACGGTCCGTTTGCTGCACTCCACAAATAACAAGGAAGAAAACATAAAAGTAGGGAGTGAGTACAACCACAAGTACTGAGTAGATATCATCGGCCAACTCAAAATAGAAAACAATATATATCAAGTAATATTACAAAATCAACTACAATACTTTACATGTAGCACAACAAGTATTTTCATCATTAATAAATACCGCCAAGTTCACACATGAGGACTCAAGCCTCAATACCATACTCATTTGGGAATTAGGTTCATTAGATTGAGTATATTAGCATATTTCAAGATTCATTATCTTTATCCTCTTGTGTCGGTACGTGACACTCCGATCCTCATTCTATCCTGGTACCGAAACGTGGCACCCGATCCTCTATTTCTATCCTGGTACCGGAACGTGGCACCCGATCCATATACTATCCTGGTGTCGGAACGGGACACTCCGATCCTCATTCTATCCTTGTACCGGAACGTGGCACCCGATCCTCTATTTCTATCCTGGTACTGGAACGTGGCACCCGATCCCCTAATCTCACCACTTTCGTTCATCAAGCCTTCTTTTATACCAAGGCATCATCATTAACAAAGTAGATTAGGGTTTCTTTTCAAGATTTGGGATTCAATAGCTTCATCATGCTTATTTATTCACAATTACATAATCATATTCATGCAAGCATACAATTAAGCATATAGAAGGGTTTACAATACTACTAACACATATCATTCGCTATTAAGAGTTTACTACGAATAGTGTGAAAACCATAACCTACCTCCACCGAAGATTAGTGATCAAGCAAGAATATTCCCAAGCTTTGTTTCTCTCTTCTCGTTCGATTCCCTCTCCTTCTCTTTGTTCTTTATATTTTTCTTATTCAAAACCCTCTTTCTTTTACCCTAATTAGCATATAATTAAGAATAAAGATTGCAATAATGACCCACTAATTAACTTAAGGTCACCTCTTTTAACCCCCAAGTAATTAGACTTATTAACATTAACCCACTAACTTTATAATTAAAGCAGGAATAGTCCAAAACGTCCCTTAAAACACTTAAGGAAATCCGACCCAGACTGGGATTACCCAACCTGTGATGGCCCATCGTGCCTTCGACGGTCCGTCCTGCAGGTCGTCGCAAAGTTCAGAGACTCAATTTCCACTAAAGAGTCTGTGACGGTCCGTCACGCCTGTGACGGTCCGTCCTGCCATTCCCTTACGAAGTTCAGAGAGTCGATTTCAGTACCCAATTTCAGAATTTCTAAGTGTTTTGAAACGAGACCCTGCGACGGTCCGTCGTGCCCATGACGGTCCGTCATGGGGTCCGTCGTCTCAGCCAGTTTTCCAGAAATAAAATCTGCTGCTCAAAACGACTAAACAGGTTGTTACTATAGATACCTATTTACCCATCGTTCATCCTCGAACGATCACAAGAAGAAAAACAAGGGTGAGAAGGAGTACCTGAATCTGTAAACAGGTGTCGGTATCTTTCTCGCATATCAGCCTCCTTCTCCCAAGTAGCCTCTTCAATTGGTCGATTTTTCCATTGAACTTTGATGGATGCAATCTCCCTTGACCTCAGCTTGCGGACTTCTCTATCTAGAATGGCAACAGGCTCCTCCTCATAAGACAAATTTTCATCAAGCAGAACTGAATCCCATCGAATGATGTAGTTTCCATCCTCATGGTATCTTTTCAACATACATACATTAAATACCGGATGCACAGCGGACAACCCTGGAGGCAAGGCTAACTCATAAGCCACCTCCCCTACTCGCTTAAGTACTTCAAACGGACCAATATACCTTGGGCTCAGTTTACCTCTTTTACCAAACCGCATCAAACCTTTCATGGGCGAAACCTTCAACAAGACTTGTTCACCCTCCATGAACTCTAAGTCCCTATCCTTTCGGTCTGCATATTCTTTTTGCCTACTTTGCGCCTCTAAAAGCTTTTCTTGAATAGATTTTACTTTCTCTAAAGTATCCCTCAAAAGGTCCGTACCCCAAGGTCTAACCTCAAATGCATCAAACCAACCAATGGGAGACCTACATCTCCTACCATACAATGCTTCAAATGGGGCCATGTCAATACTTGAGTGATAACTGTTATTGTATGAAAACTCCGCTAAGGGTAAGAAGTTATCCCAAGGACAACCAAATTCTATCACACATGCACGAAGCAATGTCCTCCAACACTTGAATCGTTCGCTCAGACTGACCATCGGTCTGAGGATGGAACGTAGTACTAAGTCCCAACCTAGTACCCAATTCCGCATGCAGTGTTTTCCAAAACTTAGAAGTAAACTGCGTACCTCTATCTGATATAATGGAGAGTGGAACCCCATGCAACCGAACAATTTCTGAGATATAGATTTTGGCTAACTTCTCGGCATTGTAAGTCACCTTGACCGGAATAAAGTGAGCAGACTTAGTTAACCTATCAATAATCACCCAAATGGAGTCATACTTACCCATTGTCTTGGGAAGACCAACCACGAAGTCCATTGCAATTCTCTCCCATTTCCATTCAGGAATGGGCATTCTCTGAAGCGTTCCTCCGGGCCTCTTGTGTTCATACTTTACTTGCTGACAGTTTGGACATTTGGCAATAAAATCAACAATGCCACGCTTCATTCTACTCCACCAAAAGTGTTGTTTTAGGTCACGGAACATCTTGGTTGCACCAGGATGTATAGAATACCTTGAACTATGAGCCTCTGTCAGAATAGTGGTGATCAAATCATCGATGCGGGGTACACATACCCTTCCTTTAATCCTCAAAACACCTTCCTCATCGATTGTTTCTTCTTTAGCCTCTCCTTGCAACACTTTATCTCGGATCCGGATAAATTTCTCATCATTAAACTGCTTTCCCTTGATCTTGTGAAGGAAGGAAGATCTTGCATCTACACAAGCCAAAAATCCTCCCTTCTCATTTACCTCTAATCTCATAAGGTCATTAGCCAGAATCTGAATTTCTCTAGCCAATGGGCGTGTAGAAGCTTGAAAGTGAGCTAGACTTCCCATACTTCCCGCTTTTCTACTTAAAGCATCCGCCACAACATTCGCTTTTCCCGGATGATACAAGATTGTGATATCGTAGTCCTTCAGTAGTTCCACCCATGTCCTCTGTCTCAAGTTCAAATCCTTCTGTGTAAAAACATACTGTAGGCTACGATGATCCGTATAGACTTCACACTTAACCCCATATAAATAGTGCCACCATTGCTTTAATGAGAATACTACCGCGGCCAATTCCAAATCATGGGTCGGATAGTTACGTTCATGCACCTTTAATTGTCTTGAAGCGTAAGCAATCACATTCTTCTCTTGCATTAGCAGTGCACCCAACCTAGACTAGGATGTATCACAATAAACAATGAAGTTCTTACCCTCTACTGGCAAGGTAAGGATAGGTGCGGTAGTCAACAAAGTCTTGAGTTTCTGAAAGCTTTCTTCGCACTCGTCCGACCATATAAATGGAACATTCTGCTTATTCAAGTTCGTCAATTGGGAAGCAATAGAAGAGAATCCCTTGATAAATCGACGATAATAGCTAGCTAAACCAACAAAGCTCGTTATTTCTGACACATTAGTAGGTCTTACCCAATTCTTCACTGTCTCAATCTTAAAAGGATCCACCATCACTCAATCCTTAGAAACCACGTGCCCCAAGAAGGACACTGCATCTAGCCAAAACTCACACTTAGAGAACTTGGCATAAAGCTTTTTCTCCCTTAACATTTCCAATACAATTCTCAAATGCTCCTCATGTTCCTTCTTACTTTTAGAGTATATTAGTATATCATCAATAAATACGATCACAAAGAGATCCAGATATGGCTTCAAAATCCCGTTCATCAAACTCATGAACGGAGCGGGGGCATTCGTAAGACCAAAAGACATCACTACAAAGTCGTAGTGCCCATACCTAGTTCAAAAAGCAATCTTTGGCACATCCGTTGCCCGTATTTTCAATTGATTTTAACCGGATCTCAAGTCAATTTTAGAGAAAACACAAGCACCTTGTAACTGATCGAACAAGTCATCAATGCGAGGAAGAGGATACTTGTTCTTAATAGTTACTTTGTTCAACTGCCGGTAGTCTATGCACATCCGAAAACTTCCATCCTTCTTCTTCACAAACAAAATCAGAGCACCCCAAGGAGATGCACTTGGTCTAATGAAGCCTTTGCTCAACAACTCTTGAAGTTGGGCCTTTAACTCTCTTAACTCCGCGGGAGCCATTCTATAAGGGGGTATAGAAATGGGGCGAGTACCCGGTTAATGATCAATACAGAAGTCAATATCCCTATCTGGTGGCATACCAGGAAGATCTGCAGGGAACACATCCAAAAACTCACGGACTATCAAAACCGACTCAATCGAAGGTACTTGGGTAGTGTCATCCTTGAGATGTGCCAAGAAATCTAAACAACCCTTACTAACCATTCTCTTAGCAAGAAGAAAGGACACGATACGAACCGGATTGGAAGTGTAGTCACCCTCCCACACTAACGGATCTGTCCCAGGCTTGGCTAACGTCACAGTTTTAGCATTACAATCCAAGATCGCAAAATTAAGAGAAAGCCAAGTCATACCCAGAATTACATCAAAGTCAACCATTTCTAAGATAACCAAATCTACATAAGTGTTGCTCCCCAAAAAATTCACCAAACAAGACCTATATACCTTTTCAACTACCACAGACTCACCCACCGGAGTAGAAACACGAATAGGCATATCAAGTAATTCACAATGTAAATTTAGACCATTAGCAAAAGAGGAAGATACATAAGAAAATGTGGATCCAGGATCAAACAATACAGAATCCATGCAATCACAAACCAGAAGATTACCTGTGATAACAGCATCAGATGTCTCCGCCTCCGATCTCCCAGGGAAAGCATAACAATGGGACCTTTTGTTTGTTTGCCCGTTGCCCTTACCATGTTGTGACGTAGTGGCTCCAGTTTTCCCATCACCCTGGCCGTTTTGGTTACCACCATTACCTCGGCTACCTCGTCCTCCAGGATGACGGCCTCTACCATAACCACCTCTACCTCTAACCATTGGAGGTCTGTAACTCTGTTTTGGACAATACCTCTAAATGTGTCCAGTCTCCCCACATCCATAACATTCTCTGGATTCAAGCATCGGTCTCTCAGAGAAGTGTTGATCGGTCTGAGGTGGACCCCCAACTACAGTTTGTAGTGAAGACTCAATTGGTCGGACTGAGTAACCTCCGGAACCCTGTCCTCTAGAGTAAGAACCATTAAACTCACCTCCCTTTCGAAACCTTTTTGATGTCGAAGCCATGGTGAAGTCATCTGGCTTTACTCCTTCCACCTCTATTACGAAGTCTACCACTTCCTGAAAGGATTTCGTTGTAGCCGCTACCTGTAAGGCTGAAATCCGCAACTCTGACCTCAACCCCTTCACAAAACGGCGAATCCGCTCTTGTGGACTAAAACAAAGTTGGGTGGCATATAGGGATAGTGCGCGAAACTAGCCTCATAAGCAGTATAGTAACATCTTACCTTGCTCTAGGCTCAAGAACTCATTCTCTTTTCCTCCCTCAAAGTTCGGGGGATATACTTCTCCATAAACAAGCTAGAGAATGAGGCCCAAGTCATAGGTGGTGCCTCTATTGGTTGACAATCTACATGTGACACCACCACATTTTGGCGTTTCCTTGGAACTGATAAGTCACAAACTCCACACCAAACCGTTCTACTATACCCATCTTGTGTAGTAGCTCATGACAATCAACCAGAAAATCGTAGGCATCCTCTAATTCAGCACACTTAAAGACTGGAGGTTTCAATTTCAAGAACTTGCTGAAAAGTTCTTGCTGATCATTTGTCATTATAGGCCCTGTAGTCAGACGAGCAAACGTGCCTATTTCCAATGAAGCATCCATACGGGGAGCCATAGTGGCTGCATGTTGTACCTCTGAAACCGGAGGTGTTGGTGTAGAAAACACTGGAGGTGCCTGACCCTGATCAGATAACTCGCTAAGATAAGCAAGAACCTGATTGATCATCTCTGGGGTAGGTTGGGGTGGCAATTCCTCATTTTTCACTTGTTCATTCTCCCCTTCCTCACCCTCTCTCACTACTTCCTCAGTCGGTGGAGGAGTCACCGCCCTAGCATCAGATGGGCTAGGTACTTGTCCTCTTCCTCTAGAGGACGTCCTCCCACGACCTCTACCACGGCCTCTTGCCGCTACTCCTCTTCGAGCTACAGCCCCAGTGGCTGGCTCAGATGCTTCTTGTCTTGCCGGTGTTGGTGTTGGCACCGTCGTTGCTCTAGTTCTAACCATCTACGAAATAGAGTGAAGATGGTCAGATACCAATTTGTATCACCTAGATACCAATTGGATTCAAGTAGTAGCACGAAAGAAAGAATGAAAGAATGGAATTTTCCTAAAGTCTTATAGCCTCTCAAAGAAAAGTAAAGGCGTCCCCCTACCGTTCCTTAAGACTCTACTAGACTCGTTCTTGTGTGATGAGACCAACGAACCTAATGCTCTGATACCAAGTTTGTCACGACCCAAAACCGAGCCGCGACTGGCACCCACACTTACCCTCCTATGTGAGCGAACCAACCAATATAAACCTTAACATTTCAATGTATATCACAGAAAGTAATGCGGAAGACTTAAAAACTCATTAATAAAAACCAATTCAATAACTATTAAAATTCAACATCTATTATTCCCCAAGATCTGGAAGTCATCACCACAAGAACATCTATGATCAAATTACTAAACTAAGAATATTCTAAGAAACTGAAACAAATAAAGCTAGTCCGAGCCGGAACTTCAAGGCATCAAGACATGAAGAAGAAATCCAGTCCAAGCTAGAAGCGTTAGCTCACCCTGAAGATCCGATGTGACGAAGACTGGCTAGGAATTGCGGTTGAGTTGAAGACGACGGTCCGTTTGCTGCACTCCACAAATAACAAGTAAGAAATTAACTTAAGAAGTAGGAGTCAGTACAACACAAGTACTGAGTAGATATCATCGGCCAACTCAAAATAGAAAAAATATATACAAGTATATTAGAAAATCAACTACAATACTTAACATGTAGCACAAAAAGTACTTTCATCATTAATAAATACCGCCAAGTTCACACATGAGGACTCAAGCCTCAATACCATACTCATTTGGAATTAGGTTCATTAGATTGAGTATATTAGCATCTTTCAAGATTCATATCTTTATCCTCTTGTGTCGGTACGTGACACTCCGCTCCATATACTATCCTTGTGCCGGAACGTGGCACTCCGTATCTCATATACTATCCTTGGTACTGGAACGTGGCAACCCGATCCATATACTACCCGGTGTCGGAACGTGACACTCCGATCCTCATTCTATCCTGGTACGGAACTTGGCACCCGATCCTCTATTTCTATCCTGGTACAGGAACGTGGCACGCGATCCATATACTATCCTGGTGTCGGAACGTGACACATCGATCCTCATTCTATCCTAGTACTGGAACGTGGCAACCAATCCTCTATTTCTATCCTGGTACCGGAACGTGGCACCCGATCCCCTAATCTCACCACTTTCGTTCATCAAGCCTTCTTTTATACCAAGGCAATCATCATTAACAAAGTAATTAGGGTTTCTTTTCAAGATTTGGGATTCAATAGCTTCATCATGCTTATTTATTCACAATTACATAATCATATTCATGCAAGCATACAATAAGCATATAGAAGGGTTTACAATACTACTAACACATATCATTCGCTATTAAGAGTTACTACGAATAGTGTGAAAACCATAACCTACCTCCACCGAAGATTAATGATCAAGCAAGAATTTTCCAAGCTTTGTTTCTCTCTTCTCGTTCGATCCCCTCTCCTTCTCTTGTTCTTTCTATTTTTCTTATTCAAAACCCTCTTTTTTTACCCTAATTAGCATATAATAAGAATAAAAGATGGCAATAATGACCCACTAATTAACTTAAGGTCACCTCTTTTAACCCCCAAGTAATTAGACTTATTAACATTAACCCACTAACTGTATAATTAAAGCAGGAATAGTCCAAAACGTCCCTTAAAACACCTAAGGAAATCCGACCCAGACTGGGATTACGCAACCTGTGACGGCCCGTCGTGCCTGCGACGGTCCGTCCTGCAGGTCGTCGCAAAGTTCAAAGACTCAATTTCCACTAAAGAGTCTGTGACGGTCCATCACGCCTGTGACGGTCCATCCTGCCATTCTGTTACGAAGTTCAGAGAGTCGATTTTAGTACCCAATTTCAGAATTTTTAAGTGTTTTGAAACGAGACCCTTCGACGGTCCGTCGTGCCCATGACGGTCCGTCGTGGGGTCCGTCGTCTCAGCCAGTTTTCCAGAAATAAAATCTGCTGCTAAAAACGACTAAACAGGTCATTACAAGCCTCAACTTAAGTAAAGCTACTTCCCTTAATATACTCACTCAGTTCTAGCCTTTAATCCCGTAGAGTAATTCATATTAAAGGTTCATTCATTTGTATTCATATTTTATTCATATCCCAATATCATTCACCCTACCAAAGCGATCCCCTAGGGATACTTTACAATGGAGATGAAAATAGATCATAATGACTTTCCTAAGAATAATATGATGTCGTTCTAGACAACCAACCTTAAGTATATCATTCATTACTAGAAGGATACCATTACGCCTTTCGAATTTAAGGTTCATAACCTTACTACTAGGTTTATGGTTTCACATAATTAACCTTCTTTGCATCATTCAAGGTCTCACGTCATTCATACATTCAACACTAAGAGGCTTTAGCATCCTAAGCCAAGACATCTCATATTCGCATATATATCATTCACTCTAAGGCACCTTACTTTTAACCTTCACAAATGACACATATTACCAATCATGCTTCAAACAACATGTTCATACAATCCATAACATCTTAGACACGATTACATTACTTCACTTCAATAACTTCACATATACCTTTATACAATTCATAAACATGATACTAATATAATTTATAAAGTAATGACGACGAGACCACATCTTTTACACAAATAACACATAAAAACCGCCACCATAAGTGTACCATACCAATCATCATTCTAATACAAAAACTATACATAATATCAGGAGAATTAGGGCAACATACAACCCATCCTATCTCACAACTTCCATCCATAGCAAAATCAACAAACACAATACTCAAAGTCCCTTAGGGTTGACCATGAATATCAATATAATTCAATAAGATTAATATACATTTGATCTAAGAATATTTAATACTCATGTGAAAAATTTTATTACTATACCTTCCCTATTCGTTACGGGTTGGTTATTTGTCAGCACAGGTTTTGTTTACAATCTGTTTGGAAGCCCTTAGTGAAATGAATATTATACATAGAGACGGTAAGAAATTCCATTAATAACTGGCCGTTTTGATCGTTTGGAACAACTCGATGAATTTAGTAGATCGTTTTAGGAGGCCCTAATGATAATCTATACATAAATACAGATCCCGTAACAATATACACATGAATTAATTAGTAGTTATCCAAGATCAATCTACCCATATTTTAGTAAAATTGAGAGATTTTAGAAGGTAAAGGGTTCATGGATAATTTCATTTGAAATATAAATTATACATCAATGATGGTATATCTTAAGATTTGAAAACGTTTTATGCAATAACAAAAGACTTAGAGTAGAAATAGGACTTTTCATGTTTTTGAAATCATTGAAAATTATATTTGAAATTGACTCTAAGGTGGTAGCAAGCCTTAGACGAAGAAATACCATACCTGATATAGCATTCCAAAAAACTTACTTGTCAAGTGAAGAGTCTATTAGGTTTTAAGAATATGTATTTGGGTACATATGCATCCCAATGTCAAATATTAAGTAATATTTGGCATGTTACAGAGTATTGGCTTAAGGGTGTTACCCAATTTCTATGAATTAACAAGTAACTTAAAATTCACTTTTATGTTTAGCCAATTTCTTTGTATTAAGATATATTTTAATTCTCCAATGCCTCAATCCAAGCTTGTTTAGGAATTGTACTTGCAATGAAGACACAAATCTAAATTTTTTGATTTCATAGCTTACACATATTAGGTATGAGACATCCAAGTGTCAAGCCTAGGTACCATAGCACATGATCATTTATTATGATCATGTATATAAAATAGTGATCAAGGACATAGTGAGGGTCTTTTGACAGGAAATGAGCAGAAACACATGTGCAAGCAGATGTGCAACACATGTTCAAGCACATGTTCTAATTGTCCAAGAGACAAGCAACCAAGCCCAACTAAATTCGGTTAGGATGGTTAGGGGACAGGCGCACGAATGGCCCAAGGCACGTGGGGCCTAGATTCCTAACCAAGTCTACGCTCTAACTAACTTACCTAACTAACTAACAAACATAGGACTAACCGAAATAAACTAACTAGTGTACTCAAAACCCTAAGACCTAACCGTGTGACAATACCCGAATAACTAATTAAAGAAAAATCCTAGTACCTAACCTAGGATGGTCCAAAGGGGTTTGTTATGGTCCTAGTGACTTAGGGGTACTTTAATAATTACCCTATGTCACTTAATTAATTAAATTAGCTACTTAACTTATAAATTAAAAATCCTAGTAAAAACCAAATCCTTAGCAACTTTTCAGATTTGTCTAAGTCAAATACTCTTCTATTTTTAGTCAATTAACGAGGGGCCTTTTTGTAATTATCTAATTGATTATTTAATTAAGTTAATTAGCCTAAGTTGAATTAGTTAATATTAAGTTCCTAAGACTTAGACTAACTTTTAACTAGGTAAGAAACCTCATGACTCCAAAACAGTAACAAACGTAAGAAAAACAGTGAACAATTCTCTTTAGGCGATTTCAAGGCAGTTCTTCAAGATTTGTCATGCAAAGTACGGGGCGATAATCGTAGATTCAATTCAACATAGAGGTATAGTTTTTTCTATTGGATTCCTCTCGCTAAGCGGCTTTACATTATTTTTGATTCAAGTAAATCCAAACTAAAGTTGTTCCCAATGAATCGAATGTTTATCTGCCTAGCTCTTCCTCTTTCCGATTCTAGTAGTATGTACAATGATAATCTCGATCATGTTGTTGGTATGTGGTGCTAACTGATCATTATGTGTAGGTTTCTATCATTTAACAATGTCGAATGAGACCTATAGGTTAGATCCATAATAATACACTATCATTTACATGAGATAAAAATGTTGTTATTCCCAATTGTGTTTCAGAAAATGAAATTTTTAAAAGCTAGCTTGCTTAAAATGATGAGATTACTATAGTATATACATGAAGTTAATTGAATTTGCTAATGATATTCTCATGACAATTGTTAAGTGAAAGTTTGGTTTATGCCAATAAATTGCCTTACAATATTATTTCAAAAATATGTAATAAAATTGGCCAGTGACAAAGCCATACAAATCTTATATGAAATGTAAATTATGATGTTATTGTAAGGCCAAATACATATTAAAAAATGACTTTACAAGTTGTAACTCAATAAACACATAATCACGGGTATGCCACTGAATACGACAAGTCCCGACATTCTCTATATAAATGAACTTGTGTACATAGTAGAAAATTGAATAAGACAACAAAATAATGTTGAATAAGATAGGGTGAGTAATGAAATAACATAAAGCTTATTAGTCATGAAAAAGACCTAGAATGGGGTGTTAAAGGAAGTGAGAATAGTTTAACTTGCAACTAAACAATTATGTTACATATACTCGCATAAGATGGTGTTAGAAATCAGGAGAGAAGTGTCATTCACAGAATAATGATAATGTAAGATTCAAGTTCGCATTTACCAAGTAAAGAAAGGGATGAGAAGTCATCCGTTTATCTAAGAATGCCTCATAATAGAAGCAAGATTCCATAATATATGTGTCAACTCTAAAAGTCGTAAAGTATGAAAAATTGAGCAAAGCACCGATAGACTAGCAATGAGCTTGTGCAAGCACATGTAAGCCTCATAAGATGAGACTAGCACTAAGGTTGATAAGGGTCTCCAAAATGTCCTAGTCATTGAACTATGTTACCAACATAGGTTACTAGCTAATGGATCCAACTAAGAAAGCTAGGAATTATTCAGTTCACTTTGGCCGTGGAACCACATCTTTTATGTGTGGGGAAGACACTAGATTGCATGTTAGCTCACATGTTCTATGTCAGTTAAATGCTAGTATTCGGTTTCACTTTAGCCGGTGAACCATCTCATTTCATCGTAGGAAAGACACTGGATTTCATGTTAACTCACATGATCTATCTTAGTTTAATGATAAAGATTTCTTAAAGAAAGTAATAAAGAATTAAAGAAAGAAATGTATGTTGAAAGTGAACATGAGATAAAAGAATAAGATATGTAAGTTCAAAGTAAACTAAGTGTGCAAAAGCACAAGTAAATGAAATCACGAATGTTTGATAAGAATGAAGTTTTAAGAGTTATTGGATTATGAAAATCATATAATGGGCATATCCAATAATATTTATATTATTCAAACAACCAAAATAATGGGAAATAGCAATAAAGATTGGCTTATAAAGACTTCATGCCCAATTTTACAAGAATGGAAAAATTAACTTGTAAGTAGGGTAGTCAAATCATTTCCTTAGTCTTTTGGATAACATACTTGATTCATTGTAGGAATGATACCATAGTAAATCATTGCACTCGTAAGTAAAACGTAGGATCAAAGGCATGCTAGAGGAGCTCTTGTCCTAAGAGGGAGCAAAAATATTAATATTCGTTTGAGTTGTTCTAAAATTATGTTCATGATTCCAAGGTCTTATATTCATATAGCAAATCAGTTGTGTGTTTTAAATGCATCAAATTATCTCTTATTAATAGCATGATTCATATATAATGAATTCGGGAAGAATAGTGACTTTACTTTCCAAAAATGACATGTTGCCATAGGAAGAGCTTTCCTTGATCATGCATGGTCCTTATGTGTTTACGTGCATACATCGATACTTAGTACAACTGTGTACTAAGCCATATACTATTACTATTTTTATAGGTGTAGGTCGCTGAAGAATATTGAAGATTCGCTTGAAGTTGTTTGGATTAGTACCTCTAGACTTTGGTAGGTCCTCTTGAGTTAGAGGATGCCTACACTTTATATTCTAGGTTACGTAGATTACATAGCAAGTGTATATTGTCCCTAATTGTTCCTTTCAAATATTTGTTCAAATGTTTATATTATGACCAGTTTGGCAACTATTAATAATATTATGAATGTTTCATTTCATTTGTTCAATCTATTAATAGATTGTTGTTTATGTTGAGATATTAGTTTATCACTCTTATGCATAAATTATATGAAGTCTAAGTACACTCCAGTAAAGTTAAAAAGTTTTAAATTTTTTGCTAAATTTAACTGTATGATTATGATGAAAGCTAAGAAGAGGCTTGTCTGTGACCTTTGAGAGGTTAACAACGCCACTCTCATCTAGGGTCTAGAACCAAGGTGTAACAAAATTGGTATCAGAGCATGACGTCAAATTACCTAGGAAGTAAGGCTCAAAAAAACCATCTTGCGTAGTTTCTACCTTATAGTTGTTAAGTGCACCACAAACATGACATAGAGACTTAGTGATGTTAGGAATCTTCCTTTTTCTACTCTTTATCATGCTATGTAGAGTTTTGACATTTTTTGTCATTCTAGCATCTAACTTCCTTCTTGTGTGTGCGTGATGAACACAAGAAGAAATGAAGGCAAGAGAGTTGGAGAAGCAGCTTCTAGGGGAAACCAAGCTCCTCCTCAAGCCCCACCTTTTGGAGTGTAGGTTTCTATCAACCCAACTGCATTGACGGATGGAGAAGTAGGAGACATCATTACAGCTGAAAGAGTATGTAGAGATTGCCTAATAATGGTCTTGATAGAGTTACCTATGCTAACCTGATAGAATTAACCATGCTTGACATTGATATAATATTGGGTATGGATTGGCTCAATAAATGCTATGCTACCATAGACTATTGAAACAAGGTGGTAAGGTTTCATTTTCCTAATGAGTTAGAGTTGAAATTGGAAGGGCGTAGTTCAAATTCAATAGGCCAAATAGTTTCCCAGTTTAAAGACAATAAGATGTTATATAAGGGGTATTTATACCACTTAGTAAGAGTTAATGACTTAGAACATGAGGTTCCTTCCATAGACTCTGTGTCCATAGCGAATGAGTTTCAAGATGTCTTTCAGGAGGATTTACCATGAATGCCTCCTGAATATGAAATTGACATTGTTGTTTACTTAGATCCTAATACCAATAACTTTTCTATTCCTCCCTATAGAATAGATCTAGCTGAACTCAAAGAGTTGAAGTTGCAGTTTAAACATCTACTTGATAAGGGCTCCATCAGGCTGAGAATATCCCCATGGGGCGATCCAGTGTTGTTCGTTAAGAGAAAGGCTTGAACCCTTTGAATGTGTATCGATTATTGGCAAGTCAACAAAGTCACTATAAAGAACAAATACCTTCTTCCCTGAATTGATGATCTAATTGATCAGCTCCAAGGTTCAAGTTTCTTTTCTGAAATAAGGGTATCACCAGCTTCGAGTGAGATAAGAGGACATTGCTAAGACTGTCTGCCATACTAGGTATGGTCATTATGACTTTCTTGTTATGTCATTTGGTCCCACAAACGCACCAGTCGCGTTTATGGACCTTATGAATAGGGTCTTTCGTGAAAACCTTGATTCTTTTGTCATAGTATTCATAGATCACATTCTCATATACTCAAAGAACAGAGAAGAGCATGAACAACATTTGAGAATGATATTGCAAGCACTCAGGGAACATCAATTGAATTCAAAATTAAGGAAATGTGATATTTTGCTGAGATCTGTGACCTTCTGTGGTCATGTTGTTTCCGACCACGGTGTAGAGGTTGATCCGGAAAATGTTGAGGCAGTAAAGAATTGGTTGAGACCCCTCACTCCTACAGACATACAGAATTTCTTGGGATTGGCTAATTACTATCGCATGTTTGTTGAGGTCTTTTCCACTATTGTTGCTCCATTGACAACTTTAACAAAGAAGAAGGCGATGTTTGAGTCGTGTGAAACTTGTGAAAAGAGCTTCGAAGAGCTCAAAGAATGACTCACTTCAGCCCCAGTTCTCACATTGCCAAGGAATGGTGAACGGTATGTGGTTTACTGTGATGCTTCGCTAGTAGGTTTGGGATGTGTTCTTATGAAGGATGGCAAGATGATTGCTTATGCATCAAGACAGTAGAAAATCCATGAGAAGAATTACCCTACCCATGATCTTACATTAGCTGTTGTTTTATTTTTGTTAAAACTTTGGAGACATTACTAATATAGTCTACATATTTATGTATTTACTGACAATAAATGTCTTCAGTTTTTTTTCACACAGCGAGAATTGAATCTTCGTCATAGAAGATGGCTAGAGATGCTCAAGGATTATAACATGAGTGTCCACTATCACCCAGGTAAGGCCAATGTAGTGGTCGATGCTTTGAGCCGATTGAGCATGGGAAGTATGTCTCATATTGATGACGAGAAGAAGGAGCTGATTAAAGAGGTACACCAATTGGAAAGGTTAGGTGTACGGCTGGTAGAGACACCAAGTGGGGGTGTTTCAGTTCATTGCAGAGTTGAATCCTCATTTGTTATAGATGTTAAAGATAAGTAGCATCTACACCCAGTGCTCATGGAGTTGAAAGACTCAGTGTTGAGTAAGTTTAATGAATCATTCTCCCTAAGGGAGTATGATGTGCTTAGATACCATGGCAGATTTTGTGTGCCCAATATTGATAATCTTAGAACTAATATTATTGAAGAGTCTCATGGATCTTCATACTCCATTCATCCAGGTTCCACAAAAATGTTTCGTGATCTCAAGTAGATCTATTGGTGGGAAGGTACGAAGCGAGATATTTCTATGTTTGTGCAGGAGTGCGCTAATTACCAATAGGTTAAGGCCCAACATCTTAAGCCTAGAGGTGTTACCCAGTCGATTAAGATCCACACATGAAAGTCGGAGGCTATTAATGTGGAATTTTTAATTTGTCTAGCCAGTACAAGGAAACTTCATGATTCCATTTGGGTAATTGTTGACAGGATGACTAAGTATGATCACATCATTCATGTGATGTATACTTACAGAGCAAAAGATTTAGCCAACTTGTATATTGATGAAGTAGAACGGTGGCATGGGATCCCTTTATCTATCATATCGGATAGGGAATCCTAGTTCATTTGTCACTTTTGGAGAACATTCAAAAAGATCTTGGGTACATAGGTGAAGCTCAGTACTGCTTTTTATTATCAGACGGATGGACAAGATGAGTGTACCAGTACGACCCTTGAAGACATGCAAAGAGCATGTGTTATTGACTTTAAGGGGAGTTGGGATGATCACTTTCCACTTATTAAGTTCTCTATTAATAATAGCTACCATTAAAGTATAGGGATTGCACCTTTTGAACCACTATATGGCACGAGATGTAGGTCCCCCAATTGGGTGGTTTGAGGTAGGAGAGTCTTCCATCCTTGGCCCTGACATCATACATGAGGCTGTGGAAAAGGTGAGAATGATCAGGGATAGATTGGCTACTACATACAGTAGTAAAAAATCCTATGCTGATAACAGGTTGAGGGCTCTTGAATTCGAGGTAGGTGATCAAGTCTGCCTGAAGATATAACCTATAAAAGGGGTGATAAGGTTTGGTAAGAAAGGTAAGTTAAATCCGAGGAATATAGGTCTTTATGAAGTCTTACAGCGAGTAGGGAATGTTGCCTATGAACTTATGTTACAAAATTACTTTGCTTCTGTTCATTCAGTGTTTCATGTTTTGTTGCTTAAAAAGTGTCTAGGCAATCCAACATCCATCTTTCCTCGTGAGGTGTTAGTAGTCGATGAGAACCTCTATTACGAAGAGATTCCAGTTGAAATTTTGATCGCCATGTGAAACAGCTGAGGAATAAAGAGGTTTCCACCGTAAAGGTGTTATAGAGGAACCACCTTATTGAGGGAGCAACAAAGGAAGCCGAGTCCGACATAAAATCCCGTTACTCTCACTTGTTCAGTTCTTGAGGTTAGATATAGTCTTCCTAAGTTTAATTTTATTTATGAAACTCTAAATTTTAGTGCATTAGTTGGTTTTGGTTTTTTAAGTCCATAACTGTGTGTTTTATACTTGCACTATATGTGTTAATATGAGTTCATGCTTGCATTCATGTTACTGTTTTTGTATAGCATTGACATGATTTTTGTGTTGCATGAGTTGTGATGTGCATTTATTTAAAGTGAGATTAAGAAGGAGGTTCCTCAATCCAAGATAGGAATCTATATATAAGATTTGACTGATGTGTATCATCAAGAGTAAGTTGGAATCAAATATTCACAAAGAGTAAAGTTCAAGTATGTTGAAGTGTTTTCAAAAATACCCTCTTTGATTCAAAATGATGTGTAGTGTCTGTTGGGGACGAATGTTCCCAGGGGGATGATGTAGCATTGCTGAAAATGTACTTGTCTAGTGAATAATCTATTAGGTTGTAAGAATATATGTTGGGGTACCTAGGAATCCTAATACCCAATATTGATTAATATTTGGCATGTTGGAAATATTGGCTTAAGGGTGTTAGCCAATTTGTATGTACTAACAAGTAACTTAAAAAACACTTTGATTCTTAGAAAATTTTTATGTATTAAGATATATTTTAATTCTCAAATGCCCCAATCAATGCATGTTTAGGAATTGTACCTGCAATGAAGACCCTAAGATAAATTTTCTGATTTCATAGCTTACACACATTAAGTACGAGGCATCCAAGTGTAAAGCCTAGTTACCATAGCACATGATCATCTTAAATGATCATTTAGATTAAACAGTTCCCAAGGACATAGTGAGGATACTTGGACAAGAAATGAGCAGCAACACATGTGCAAGCACATGTGCTAACCGACCAAGAGGCAAGCAACCAAATCTAACCGAATCCGGATAGGGAGGTAAGGGGGCAGGTGCGCGAATGGCTCAAGCCACATGGGCCCTGGCTTCCAAAATAACTATAAGCTCTAAATAATTTACCTAAATAACTAAATAATCTAGGACTATCCAAAATAAACTAACTAGTGCACCAGAAATCGTTAGGACTAACTGGGTGACACTACCCGAATGACTAACTAACGAAACATCCTAGTATCTAACCTAGGATTGTCCAAATGGGTTGGTTATGGTCCTAGTGACTTAGGGGTAGTTCTGTAATTACCCTAGGTCACTTTATTATTTAAATTAGCATCCTAATTAAATTATTAAAAATCCTAGTCAAAGTCGAAACCTTAGAAAATTTTCAAATTTCTCTTAGTCAAATGTTCTCCTATTTTTAGGCAATTTAGGAGGGGCATTTTGCTAATTAGATAATTGATTATTTCTTAGTTAATTAGGCTAAGTTGAAATAGTAAATATTCAGTTCCTAAGACTTAGAATCATGTTTAACTAGGTAAGAAACCTTATGACTCAAAAACAGTAACAAATGTAACAAATAAAGTGAACAATTCTCTATAGGCGATTTCAAGGCAGTTCTTCATGATTTTTCCTTCAATGTACGGGGTGATCTTCGTAGATTCAATTATACTATAAGGTATGGATTTTCTCTCTTATATTCCTTTCCCAATAGGCTGTACAAATATTTTTGAATTCAAGAAAATTGAAACTAGGGTTGTTCCCACTGAATCAAATGTTCATATCCCTAGTTCTCCCTATTTCCGATTGTAGTAGTATGTATAATGGAAATCTCGAGCAATTTGTTTCTATGTGGTGCTAACTGATCATTATGTGTATGTTTATATAATTTAGTAATGTCGAATGAGACCTATATGTTAGATTTGTATGATTAGAGTATCATTTACATGAGAGAAGAATATTGTGATGCCTAATTGTATTTGAGAAGATGAAATTGTTAAAAGTTGTCTTGCTTCAAATTATGAGATTACTATGGTATATAAATGAAGTTATTTGACTTGGCTAATGAATATTCTCATTACCAGTGTTTAGTGAAAATTTAATTTATGCAAATAAATTGACTTAAAATATTATTTCCAAAATATGTACTATAATTGGTCATTGACAATGCCATACCAATCTTATATAGTCAATGTAAATTATGATGTTCTTGTAAGACAAAATAGATGTTAAAGAATGACTTGACAAGTTGTAACTCAATGAACTCATAACCCATGGTATGCCAATGATTGGGACAAGTCCCAACATATCTTATATAAATGAACTTGTGAACATAGTAGCATGTTGAATAAGTCCTTACAACTTTCATAAAGAACGGTACAAGAATACTAAATAATTTTGAACAAAATAAGGGGAGTAATGCATAAAATCTGATGAGTCATGAAATTGACCTAGAATGGGGTGTTAAAGGAAGTATACAAGTCTTACTTGCACCTAAACAATTATGTTAAAGATACTAAAATAAGACAGTGTTAAAAATCGTGACACAAGTCTCATTCACACTATAATTATAATGTAAGATTAAAGTTTACATTCATCAAGTAAATATAGCATGACAAGTCATCCATTGAGCTAAACATACCTTATAGTATAAGTAAGCTTCCATTATATATGAGTCAACTCTAAAAGTTGTAAAGTACGATAAATTGAACAAAGAACCGATACACTAGCAATGACCTTGTGCAAGCACATGTATACCTCATGAGATGAGACTACCACCAAGGAGGATAAGGGTCTCCAAAATCTCCGAGGCCTTGAACTATGTCGCTTGAATATGTTACTAGCTAGTGGATCCACCTAAGAAAGGTAAAATGTATTCGGTTTCACTTTGGCCAGTGAACCACTTCTTTTTAGTGTGGGGAAGACACTGATTTTATGATAGCTCATATGATCTATGTCGATTAAATTCTAGTATTCGGTTTCACTTTAGCCGGTCAACCACCTATTTTCAGTATGGGGAAGACACTGGATTTCATTGTAGCTCACATGATCTATGTAAGTTTAATGCTAAAGATTACTTAAAGAAAGTAAGAAAGAAAGAAAGGAAGAAAGAAAAGTATGTTAAAAGTGAACATGAGATCTAAGATGAAGATATGTAAGTTCAAAGTGAACTAAGTATGAAAAATCATAAGTAAATCAAATCACCGGTGTTCGATAAGAATGAAGTTTTAACAATTATTGGCTTATGCCAATAAAGGGGGCAAAACATAATGGCTAATCAATGTCCCATAATCTTTATATACTGGAAATGATCAAATAATGGGCATAAATAATAATTTTTATAATATGCAAATACTAAAATAATGGGCATAGCCAATAATCTTTATATTTTTAAAACAATCAAATAATGGGTATAGCCAATAACGATTTTCTTATAAATACTTCATGCCAATTTAACAAGAATGGAAAGAATAACTTGTAAGTAGGGTAGTAAAATCATTTCCTTAGTCTTTTGGATTACTTACTTGATTTAATTGTAGGAAAGGGACTATAATGAATCATTGTGCTCGTAAGTAAAACATAGGATCAAAGGAGATCATTATACTATACAATAAAAAGAAGAAAAGACTGAAAATAAACTAAGGCATGGGAAAGGAGATCTCGGCCTAACAGAGAGCAAAAATATTAATTTTTGTCTTAGTTGTTCTAAAATTATGTTCATTATTCCAAGGTCTTCTGTTCATATAGAAAATGAGTTTTGTGCATTAAATGCATTTAAATATTTCATATTCGTAGCATGATTCATAAATAACAAATTTGGAAAGTAAAGTGCATTCACTTTCCAAAAATGGCATGTTGCTATAGGAAGAGCTTTCCTTTATCATGTGTAGTTCATATGTTTTTTGTGCATACACCCATACTTATTACAAGTGTTTAATAACCCATATACTATTATTATTTTTATAGGCACATGTCCTTGAAAAAGATTGCAGATTGAAGCTGTTTGGATTAGTACTTCGACACTTTGGTATGTCCTCTTGAGTTTGAGTATGCCTACGCTTTATATTCTAGATTTAGTAGATTATACATAGCTAGTATATGTTATCCCTAGCATTTGATTTCAAATATTTGTTCAAGCTTTTATATTAAGGCCGTTTTGGCAACTATTAATAATAATTTGAATTCTCTATTTCATTTGTTCAATCTACTAATAGATGGTTATTTATATTGAGCTATTAGTATATCATTCTTATGAAGAAATTATATGAAGTCTAAGTACACTTAAGTAAAGTTAAAAAGTTTTAAATTTTCTGCTAAATTTAATTTTATGATTGTGATGAAAACTAAGAAGAGGCTTGACTGCGACCTTTGAGAGGTAAATGACGCCGGTCTCATCTTGGGTCTAGAACCCAAGTGTGACACCTTATTAGAATAACTCAATTATTATTGAATAAGAAACTCCATTGAAGATCCATCTTAATGCTCCATCTTCGTCTTGACTCTCATGGAGGTTTTTGAAAAAACATTGGGAGAGAAAGGGTTTTGTTCAAGGTCATAATGTCTAAATAAGAGATTTATGACTTAAATACTATTAAAATACCCCTAAAAACATAAACTAAACGTCCTCCTTATTTTTTAAGACGTGGGGTGAATTTCCCAAAACCCCCCAAGTCTTACCAGAAAACATAGAAAAAATGCAGCACCATCTGCACCCAGAATTGACTGTCGGTTGGTGAGATCACGCCCTATCGATGGGATCCATTAGTTGTGTGTTCAGCTTCCCAACCTGCAGGCTACATGGATCCATATACGCGACCCATCGACGGGCCATCGTCTGATCAACAAGCTGTAATTTGGGCCAGTCGATTGCTACTGCCAAGCAGTGTTGAGCTCCAAATTGAGGTCCTCCTTCTTGGGCCCTTTATGAGTCCTACGTGGAGTAGTACCCATATGATAAACCTCTAAAAACACAACTATAGGTATTAGGAACATATCCAAAAAATTTGAGCGTCACACAAGTCATGTAACATGCTAAAAGACATGTAAACTCACAAAGAGGTCCAATGGCTATCTTTCAAACTTCACGGGACGTTCTTGAATGTTTGACCTCCATACAATACCAAACTCAACACATTGACTCTAATCACCATTTTCAACCACACAAGAACCTCATAAACTCATTACACATACATATGTGGATGCAAACACATATGGCACGCTTGTGACTACATATTGAATGTCTTGGTCGTCCCTTGACGTTTTAGCTTCCAACTTAACCCAAATCATTACACACTACCTCAAACATCATTTTAATCCATCTTACAACTTTAAGAAAGTCATTTTTTCGTTTTATAGGAGCAGTATATGACCAAGATGATGGACCTATAGGATTGACCATTGTCCAGCAAATGGTCCAGCCATCGATGCAGTCTGCAATTCTTCAAGTTCACTATTAAGTGAATGGGTGAATATTCGCATCAAATAAAATTCATATGCGGTTCTCTTATGTAGTTTTAGGTGTTTTATAACTATTTAATCTATAAAAGACGCCCGTACACTCTAGACTTCAAATCAAAACCCTCTCTCTCTCATTAGAACACTCAAGAACACCGTCGGAGAACAAGAAGAATTAGGAGCAGCAACTTTGGATGCTTATTAATTCATGTATTCTTCCATTTTATCCCCCCAGTTTCCCTTCAATTGTGAATCAAAAAAACCCAATCAAGAGGGTTGTGATTGAATTATTGATAAGGCTTGATTGTGATCCCAATCTAGTGGGTAGCATTCAATAATGTTCATATGATGAATATGTACTGTTTGTTTTCAAGCTAACTGAATGCCTATCTGCTGCCAAATTAACTCAGTCTCATTGAATAAGTGGACTTTTCATGGTGAATTATGAAAATTGATCTTGATGGTGATCATATTGATCACAGGACATTACATACTTGATAAAGGTTTTGTCTTGATTTTTCTAAACTTGATTACATTCTATATTAATTGATCATGATTGAAACATCGAATCACGAATTGGACTATTTTTGATGAATTTGGATTGGTATTTATTGAATTGAACCCTAACGTATGAAATATGGTTATATTCACCTAGTATTGATGAATGTTAGAAGAAAGCTAATGCTAGAAAACTCTATAATCTACCTATGAATGAATATAGAATTAATTGAAGAATAATGAACCTTAGGATGGTTGTGTTAGCTTTAGATTTAGGATGATTGTTTGTATGTGAAATAATTCATTTGAGTATGGAGATTTTGTCAAGGACATCCCTCCATGAGAGAAGGTTAAGCAAGGCTTGACAAGTACACCTCGGAGTATATGCTTCACTCCAAGTGGTTATGCAAGGTGAGACGTATAGTCTAGAAAGGGTTCGGACTCCAAGTAGTAAGGAGAGCAACACCTAGTAGTTGCTATAAAATTTCAATTAGGTCTCATGAGGCAGGAGTTCTTCACGTGGTAGAATCAACTTATCCTACTAGAGATATCCATTTTCTATGAGCTTAGACATGCTTGAGAATTATCTCGTAATGTTAATAAGTAATGAATGAACATAGAAATGCCCAAGTGTATATTATAGTGTTAATAATGTGTTAATGAAATTAGAAATACACGAGGGGAATCTCATAGTCTTCATGATAAATAAGGGATCAAGTCATACCTTAAAAGAATTATATCCTAGGATCCATATGATCAAGGAACATAGAAATGCTTAATGAAGTATCTCAAAGTGTTCAAAATATGAAGATAGGGGCTAGGCTCAAAAGTAGGAAGTAATAGAAAGGATCAAAATGTAATACCTTGCTGTAACGACCTGTTTAGTCGTTTTAAGCAACAGAGTGCATTTCTGGAAAAACTGGCAGAGACGACGTGTGTCCCGACGGACCGTCGTGGTCACGACGGCCCGTCGAGGGAGTGTCGTCCCATGGCACTTAGAATTTTGAAATTGGGTGCTGAAAATCGACTCTCTGTAAATTGTGACGGACCTGCAGGACGTGCCGTCACATCCACGACGAACCGTCGTGAGTCCCGTTGCAAAACACTTCAACTTTTGAGAATTTGGTGCAAGAAAACGAGTTTCTGACCGTCATGACGGAGGAACAGGACGGACCGTCACGGCTGTGACGGGCCGTCACGGCTGTGACGGGCCGTCACGGCTGTGACGGGCTGTCACAGGCCACTTGAGCTCGAGGGAGCTGCGACGACCACTGTGACGGACCGTCGCAGGCACGACGGCCCGTCACAGGTCACGCAATCCCAGGCAGTTTAGGATTTCTCCACACGTTTTAAGGGTCGTTTATGACTATTCTTTCCTTAATTATAAAGATTGAGGGGCAACATTAATAAGTCTAATTACTTAGGGGTTAAAAGGGGTAACCTTAAGTTAATTAGAGGGGTTTATTGTCCTTTTTCACACTTAATTATATGATTAATTAGGGTAAAAGAAAGAGGGTTTGAACATAAGAAAACAAAGAGAAGAAACAGAAAGAGGGATAGAGAGATCGATCGAGAGGCTGAGGAGAATAACAAGGCTTGGGAGATTTCTTGTCGATTTCAATTCTTTGGTGGAGGTAGGTTATGGTTATATTACGATACTCGTAGCGAACTCTTAATAGTGAATAATATGTGTTGATGATATTGTAACCTGTCTATATGCTTAATTGTATGCTTGCATGAACATGATTATGTGATTTTGATAAAACAAGCATGATGAAAACCATTGAATCCCAAATCTTGAAAGAAACTTTAATCTATGATATTAATGATAATGCCTTGGTATAAAAGAAGGCTTGATGAATTAAAGTGATTGGGATTGATGATGCCTTGGTTTAGAGAAGGCTTGATGAACGGATATATTAGATTAGTGGATCGGAGTGTCACGTTCCGACACATAGAATTAGTGGATCGGAGTGTCACGTTCCGACACATAGAATTAGTGGATCGGAGTGTCACGTTCCGACACATAGTATTAGTGGGACGGGTGTCACGAACCGACACGTAGATGTAGGGGATCGGAGTGTCACGTACCGACACATATAGGGGATCGGAGTGTCACGTTCCGACACATATAGGGGATCGGAGTGTCACGTTCCGACACATATAGGGGATCGGAGTGTCACGTACCGACACATAGTAGTAGGGGATCGGAGTGTCACGTACCGACACAAGAGGAAGAAAGATAATGAATCTCGAAAGATGTTAATATACTCAACATAATGAACTTAATTCCCAAATGAGTATGGTATTGAGGCTTGAGTCCTCATGGATGAACTTGATGGTATTTATTGACGATTATAATACTTGTTGCTACATGTTGAGTTTATAATTGATTTATAATATTAATTGATATGTATTATCGCCTATTTTGAGTTAAATGATGATATCTACTCAGTACGTGTGGTTGTACTGACCCCCTACTTTTATGTTTTCCTCTTGTTATTTGTGTTATGCAGCAAACGTTCCGTCAACTTCGACTCAGCAGTAGATCAAGCCAGTCTTCACTCCATCGGAAATTCAGGGTGAGCTAATGCGTCTAGCTTGGACTGGATCTTCTTCTTCAAGTCTCGATGCCTTGAACTTCCGGCATGGACTAGTTTTTACATGTTTTTTAGCTTTTTAGACATTCTTAGATTAGTAAATTGAGATAGATGTTCTTGTGATGATGACTTCCAGATTTTGGGGATATTAATAATAGTTTTGAGTTGTTTTATTAATGAGTTAAGTCTTCCGCATTATTTCTGTTGATATTGTATGAAAATGTTAAGGGTTAAATTGGTTGGTTCGCTCACATAGGAGGGTAAATGTGGGTGCCAGTCGCGTCCCCGAATTGGGTCGTGACACTTGCATAAATGGGTTTATGGGGCATCTTGAGTGCATTGCACAAGGTATAAACTACGTTCTGTAATGAAGAAGAGATTGAAGATAGGATAAGATTAGAGTTGCCTTTCCTATTAATAAATGAACTTAAGAGATTGTAAGGCTACGGAGGATGAACATGTTAAGGATAACTTTAAGAAAGGATTAGTACGTGAGGTAGTATGGGCTTCCTCATGTGAATTGCATAAGCATGTTTTTTGAATCATAAGAGTGTAGAAATCTTTGTATGAAGTACGGCTTTTAGACACTTAATTAAAAATGATACGGTGACTTCATCATATGCTAGTGTGTGAGGTATTATGGGATGCTTCACATGCATATCACAAGTATGTTTAAAGTTGGCATAGGGGCATAGTGCTCATACGACATGACGAACTTAGGTCTTAATTATGAAAGTTAGTTGTAATAAAGAATGACCAAAGAGATGTACTTATCTTTTTCCAGTAGTATGTGATGCTACCTTAGCTTCGCACTATTATACTTAGACATGGCTTGTGAGTAGTTCATTTGAGTAAGAAAGATAATTATTTAAGTACGATCTCTTATATGAATGCATAATGCTTTATTATTTTTATATTATTATTCATGTTATGCTTATGCCTTTATCACTTATCATTATGTCTATCATTGGCTAAACTTTTGAAATATCTTATGTTTGGTTTGATAGTTTCCATACTTAGTACATATCAAACTAACACATATAGCGTAGATGTTGTCCATGTAAGGTATTGATGATATCGATTAGATTTCAGGGGTAGAGTTTCAAGGCTTCAAAGGAAAGAAGATTAGTGAGTCCTCATCGCATCCGAGTACATCACTACTAAGTTTTCATTTATACTTTTATATGTTTTTAGACTTTTATGGGTTTTGGCCCAAGACTATTATACTCGTGAAGTCATAGACGGTTTATGAGACATATATTAGACGTTTTATGTAATGTCTTCTTCAATATGATTTGAAAGAAAAGTTTTAATTATGTGTACTTTATATATATATATCCAATAAAAGATTTCTAAGAGGCTTGTACAACACCTCGAGATGTCAAGTATGCCGAGTTGCGACCCAAGCGTTGCCCTAACTTCTAGGGTGTACTTGGGGGTCATGAGAAACTTGGTATCAGAGCATAAGGTCATGAAATGGTCTTAGGATGTCTCAAATACAACGTCTTGTAGTGTCTTATTCATTAGTTTGAGTCGCGACACATGTCTGAGTAGGAGGCTATGGGATGCTTAGGAAAGTTTCACTTCTTCTTTCTTCAAGTCGTGCCATAGTGTTAGAATTATGTAAGACCTTTTTCTAATGCTTTCCTTTTATTTTTTAGGTTATGGCTAACACTAGGGCTAATGCAAGAAGGGAAGGAGATGGGATTGGGGATAAAGAGCGTGTGCATGCCCATGTGCAAAGCAATGTACCTTCCCTAGTGCAAGAGAAACTTCCTCCTCAAGATCCTAATTACCCTAGGGAATGCTATGTTTGAGGAATTTAGCGCTTCTATGAATTTTTTTGGTCAACCCTTAAAGGCCAAAGATAATAGAGGAGAGGTGGCTCTAGGAAATCCAATAGTAGCAATGGGTGCTACTAGGCTAAGGGACTTCTTAAGAAGAAATCCACCAGAGTTCTATGGGTCCAAAGTTTGTGAAGATCTGATCGGTTTATTGATGAGGTGTTTAAGGTTCTTCCAATCATGGGACTGTCTTGCATTTAATAGGCGGATTTGGCTGCCTATCAATTGAAAAATGTCTCCCTAATTTTGTATGAACAATGGAAATATAGTAGACAAATAGGAGCAGGTTCTATAGAATGGTAGACTTTTAAGTTGGCTTTCCTTGATAGGTTCTTTCCTAGGAAATTGATGGAGGCTAAGATGGAGAAGTTTAAAAACCTCAAGCAAGGTGAATTTAGTGTTAAGGAGTATGATTTGAAGTTCACTCTTTTATATAAGTACTCTCACGGCTTAGTAGCAAATCCTAGAGACTTGATGAACACGTTCATGGCGGGAGTGTCCGACCTATTAAAAGAAGTGTGTCGTATGGTAATGCTTGTGGATGACATGGATATGTCAAGGCTTACGGTGTTTGCTCAACAAATAGAAGATTCAAAACTAAGGAAGGATAAGGTTACAGAAAAGAAGGAAAGGCTTAGAACTAAACCAAGATATTCCGGTCAAGATTCTTCCAACCCCTCGGTTTATAAGGAAAAGGGTAGTGGATCTTCTAAATTTAGTTGCCCCAAGTGTGGAAGGAGTCACTATGATAAGTTCCTAGACGGCACGGATGGATGTTTTGGTCTTGGGAAGGATGGACAAAAAGTGAGGGATTTTATAATTCTTAAGACAAAAGGGAGAGAAGGAAAGAAAGCTACAATAAATAGTGAGGAAGGTGTTCCTAAAGCCAAGGCTAGTTTTTTTTCCTTCAAATCCAAGGACGACCAAGAGTGATCTCCTTATATCCATTCCGATATGTGTTTCTTTATTTTTTTAAAAAATATTCATAATATCCTATGATTATGAATTTTTTTGTTGATTTTATGTTCCCTTATTATGAGCAATTGATGTTAGGAAGACATGTGTGGCTTTTTCCCAAGTGTGGTATAAGGAGCCCTCTTCGTAATTTTTTTTTATTATTATGTGTAGTTATTCTTAGCTTGGAATCGAATTGATTTCCTTGAATTAGGTAAGTGAATTTGAGTATAATGCATGTACTATGTGTTGCTACTCTAGAATGAGTCCTTTAAAGAGATGGTCAAGAAGGTGTCATTCGAGGACGAATGTTTCCCAAGTATTGAATATTATATGGACCTAAATAAGACTCAGCAACAAATAGAGAATAACCTGTAGTTTCATGATACAATGAGGTCCTAAAATGATAAATTATAGTATTTAGAGTCACTATATAGAGTTTGACAGTGTTTGGAGGTGAAACGTCCAAGAACGTCCTGTGACGTTACAAAGTTAACCTTAAGACATGTTGGCGTGGCTTAGTATGTTTCGTGCGGTTTTACGTTGTTTTTGGAACTCAAATTGATATTAATGTTTCATAAAACCTATAAGGACATATATGGGGTGGAAACATCAAGGCACGACTCCACAAGAGCCTCATGAAAGGCTCTAAGGAGGACCCTAACTATAGCCTAGTCACTGCCTAGGCAATGTCGATTGATGACTCATGGGTTCGTCGATGGTAAGTATCAATTGATACTGTCTCCTAAGTAAAGGTAACCTTAGAGAAGTCTCTTACCAAGACTACGGATCTACAGGACGGACAATCTTCAAACCAACGGTCAATCCATGTCAAATAGTCAATGCAACCTGCATTTCTCGCAATTCACTTTTAAGTGAAAAGGGTGAATTCGAAAATTCAACCCACGTGATTATTTAAGGTACTTTTATGTGTTTTATGACTATTTAAAAAATAAAAGACCCCCTTAGAATATAGACTTCAAATCAAAACCCCTGTCTCTCTCATTAGAGCTCTAACGAACACCATTGGACAAGAAGAAGAATTGGGATCACCAGATTAGGACTATTTATCCAAGGATTCAATCTATGATTAAGGATATATTATATTGTGTGTAAACCTTATAAAAAAATGGATTCTGCCATCCATGAATCCCCCCTAGTATCCCTTCAATATTTAATTCAAAGAACCTCAATCAAGAGGGGGTTGTGATTGCATTATGTGTAAGGATTGATTTTGATCCTAAGCTAGTGGGTAGAATTCAATGATGTGTATATGATTATTTGATGGATTTTTCACGGTGAATTATGAAAACTGAGTTTGAGGATTATCATTGTGATCTTAGGCCATTACAGACTTGATGATGATTTTGGTGTTTATTTATCTTAACACGATTACATTCTATTTTAGTTAATCATGATTGAATCATATAAGCATGGATTGTAATAGATTTGACGAATTGGGAATAGGTATTGATTGAATTGAACCCTAAAGTATGAATTGTGGATACATTCACCTAATGTTGAAGAATGTGAGAAGAAAGTTAAGGCTAGAAGGCTCTATAATCTACCTATGAATGAAGAATGAACCGTAGAATGGTTGTGTTGGTTGATATTTAAAATGATTGATTGAAAGTGACATAATTCATTTCAGCATGAAGAGATTGTATAGGAATCCCTCCATGATAGAATGTTGAGCAAGGCTTGAAAAATAAACCTTGGAGTATATGATTGACTCCAAATGGATATGCAAAGTGACATGTATAGTCTAGGAACGGTCCGGAATTGAAGTAGAAAGGAGATTCACACCTAGTAGTTGTGATGAATATTCCATTAAGTCTCATGAGGCGGGACTCCTTTACATAGTAGAGTGAAGGTGTCCTAGTGGAGATTTCCTTATGCTAGTAACTTAGACATGCTTGAAAAGCATTTCGTAGTGTTCATAAGCAATTAATAAACTTATAAATGTGCAATGGATATCTTGTAGTGTTCATAATGTGTGAATGAGCATAGACATGCCCAATGGGTATGTCGTAGTGTTCATTATTATTAAGGGATCAAGACATACCTTAGAAGGTACCTCGTAGGATCCATATGATTAAGGAACATAGACATTCTTAATGAAGTATCTTACAATGTTCAAAAGATAAAGATAGGGCTAGGATCTAAAGTAGGAAGTAATAGAAAAGGATCCAAAAGTAGTAACTTGCATGAATGGTGTTTCGCGGAATCATGAGTGTATTGCACAAGGTATAAACTAGGGTCACTAATTAAGAGGACATTAAAGATAGGATTGGAATAGAGTTGACTTTCCTAGTAAAGTAGACTAAAGATGGGAGGAGCTTAATAAATGAAGTTAAGAGATGGTAAAGCTACGGGGATGAACTTATTAAGGATAACTTCAAGATAGGCTTAGTATGTGAGGTAGAATGGGATGCATCATGTATATTGAACAATCATGTTTTGAGGGAATCATAAAAGAGTAGTAATATTTAGTATTGAATAAGACTACTAGAGACTTAATGAAACAAGTTAGGGTGACTTAAAGATATGCTAGTGTGTGAGGTAGTGTGAGATGCTTTAAATTCATTTCATAAGTATGTTTTGAGTTTTCTTAGGGGAATATTGCTCATATAACATAATGAACTAAGATCTTAATAATGATAGTGTACTATAATCATGAATGATGAAATATATGCACTTACCTTTGGTAGTATTATGGGATGCTACCTTTGCCTTGCACTAGTATACTTGGAGATGGCTTGTGAGTAGTTGATTTGAGTAAGAAAAACAACAACTTCAGTATGAAATATTTTATGATTTTATAATGCTTTATTATTCTTAGGTTATTCTTGTTATGCATATGCCTTTATTTCTTATAATTATGTATCTTATTGTCTAACCCTTTGAGATATCTTTTTGTTGGCATTGTAGTTTCCTCACTTAGTACATATCATACTAACGCTGCAAACATGTTGTCCATGTGGGTTCTTGAGGATATTGATAGGCTTTCAAGGGTAGAGATTCAAAGATTACAAGGAAAGAAGATTTGTGAGTACTCATCGTATCCGACGACATAACTACTACATTGTTATTTATGTCTTTTTTTGTTTTTAGACTTCTATAGGTTGTGACCCAAAACTATTTGTTCTAGTGATGTCATAGACTGTTTATGAGACATATATTAGACGTTTAATGAAATGTCTTTTGCACAATGTTTCAAAATACACGTTTTAATTCCATGTACTTTATATATATATATATATATATATATATATATATATATATATATATATATATATATATATTATATATATATATAATATATATATATATATATATATATATGCAATGAAAGATGGTCTAAGAGGCTTGTACAAGACCTTGAGAGGTCATGTACGCCATGTTGCTACCCATGGGATTACCTAGCTTTTGGGCTATAGTTGCTGGTCATGACACCTATTGACGGTTATTGAACACCTAAACTCTCAAACCAAAGCTAAACCCTCAACTCAAAACAAAACCTATCCATTTCTTCTCTCCAAAAACCTTCATTGATGAAGCTTTAAAGCTCCAAGGAAAAAAACTTATTTTCATGTTTTTCTCCATTAATTTCATGGGCTTTGCAACACATATGGTGTGGTGTTTTATCCATGGATTCTCTTCCATTCAAGGAGTCAATCTGAGTAATTTTCAAAGATGATTAAAAAAATGAATTCTCCTATTTTTTTATCTAGCCATAGTTGCTTGCAAAACATATTTTGAATCAATGAACTATGATTGAATTGATGTTTATTTGATGATTTTAGATTAAAAAATCATGCAATCTTAGTTTTAACTATATTATGGGTATTTTGATCATGCCTCAGTTGTATTTATTTCATGTGTAGTTTGATTTAGGCTATTGAATTATAAAAGAAACATGTGAGAACTGTATGTAGGCTGTCCTAAATTGATAAATTCATATTGTATTATCTTGGATGATTGGATATTGTGATTATTATGTTGAAATGGTTACTATTGCTATTGGTAAGAGCTTTGTGGATTGAACTATTTTAATATAAGTAAAGCCTCTCTAATCTCCCCATTAGTCTTGTACGGGGGAACCACGGGAACATCATTATCTTAAAATTCAATAGGGCCTTAATCACCTTGGGAGGCACTTGAGCATCTTGAGGAATTTAAACATCTTGTGAAGCTAGTGCACCTTGCGGAGCTTCCTCTTGCACTCCTCCTTCTTCAAACCATCTAGCGGCAATTCATATTGTAGTCATAGTTCTATAAAAACAAGAGAAGATATTACAAATAGACACTTATAACCTCAACTATTTAGGCACGATAAAAGATTGATGAAGAAAATGAAACTCTATCGTCCTATATCCTCTCACTCATACATGTGTCACGACTCACACCGATGAACAAGACTCAACTAGACGTCACTTTTCAAGACTTTTTAATTCCTAAGTGCACTTTCATAACCTATGATCCGAACAATCTTTGTCACACCCCGAGATCACACCCTTAAAGATATGGCACTCTCGGAGTGCGACATGGGGTACTTGACATCTTAGAGGTTTTATACAATCCCTTTTACATAATTCATTGCATACATGTGTGAAAAACAATGTGCAACTAAAGCTTATCACATGAATATCTCATAACATCATTCATATAAAACCATAGAAAATACAAAATCTCAACACACACAAAGCTTAGACTTTTAATGCTTGGGACATGGCCCATATAATCGAATTTAAGAAACATAGTCTATAAGGATATTTGTTTAATAAAAAAAATCTAAAGATAATTATGTCCTCGAATAAAGTGAGGACATAACCCAACTTTTCTTCAAATATTCCTAGTATCCAAGCCTTGCTTGAAGATACCTCTCACCTTTTAGGCATACCTTTAGAAGTACATATAATGTATGGAATTAGTACAATGCATGTACTGTGTATGGCATAATGCTTGAAATCGTGATTAACAGATATATGTATCAAAATATGTTTTTTAGATTAAAACTTCACATAAGAATAAGAACCACATTTAAATACCAAACATTACATTTAAGACACATTTCCAAGTCATACTCAATTTATTGCAATTACAGTAACATTATAATGACTTCAAATTAAGTTCACAACAACCTATATAACACACAAACCTTCCATCTAAGGTTATCCTAACACTCACTTAAGTAGGACAAGAACACAATGCTCATACACCCTCTTCAAGAGTACCTGAATGATCATTAAGACTACCTAAGACAAGATAATAACCTGCCAAACATTCAACTTTCGGCCTAAGGTTACCCTAAAATTCACTTGAGTGGAACATGAAGTTACCGCACATACACCAACTTCAAGTCAACCTAAATAACCCTTAAAGCTGTACTAGATTGGTATACTTTCACTCCACCTTCATGAACCTAATACATAATCATTATTAAGTAAACTAGATTTCATTTAAGCATTTAGAGGACTTCAGATAATGGTCTTCAAAAAGACCTATGTACTCACACATTAACATTTTCAAAGCCAATTCATGCAATGTCTAGATAGTGTCCCATTATACTACCTGAAAATCATAAAACTTATTAAACACTATAATGTATCCCACATGATGAGAATAGAAAATAACCATATATACTATGTTAGCTAATCATGGAATCCGGAGTCTTGAACCTACTCCGATGGAAGGTGTTCTAATTGCCAATGGTAGAACTATGACACATCCCATGTAGGCAAATGTTTAAGGAATATGAAAGGTTTTTTTGTACTGTAGACTCACCTTTAACTAGATCTTCTCCCCAAACTATACATACTTGGTGCTTGCCTTTGTTCTCATAGAGTAATTCAATCAAGGAGTACATGAAGAGGTTTCATATCTAGGTCAGAATCAAATCCCGTTACACCTTACCAAAGTGGTCCTATTACATATTACCAGATAGTATATGAAGATGATAGCTCAATTACTTTCCAAAGGATGATTTTATGCCGTTCTAGCAACTCAACCCTAAGTCCATTGTTCACACAATAAGGATACTATTATGAGTATCAACATCAAGGATATCATAACATTATTTCTAAAAGCTACCACAGAAATGACCTTTTTTGCTATATGAAGGTTCATATTTATTTCATACACATGTATTCATGACAAAAGGTGTTCTAACCTAATAAGTAAAGGATTGATATTCATTCATGTATCAAGCAAGGGAAATAAGAACAACCAAATATACTTGCAAATTATCCTACATGTCACATCTGTGAATACCCCGTAGATGTAAGCGGCGTCATCATCCTCTTTGAGGACTAAGACAAGACTCATAGCTTACATCATTATATTCGTACGTTAACTTTAGCAGAAACTTAAAGCTTTTCACTACTTCTACATCAAGGTTTACATCGACCTCTACATACAAGTAATAGTTATATATCAAGTATGCATAGACCATTCGTATAAGAAGTTTACTTAGCCTTCTACTTCTATTTCACATAAATATATATATAGAACATAACATAGTCTCAAATAGTCGTCTTATCTCATAACCATCAACTAAGAGTATATAAAATTGGGCCTAGCCAAGAAATCAGTGAAACAAGACAACATATAGGTCATACAACATCTAATATCCATTTCAAAAGGGAAAGAACGTAAGAGTCTTGAACATTAAAACAATATCATAGGCTTGATAGTGGCATCGCCCTCGAAAAGTGATGACCTACCCTGCTTGGATGATTAAGAGATCCAAGTCTTTTTTAAGTCGTCTCCAAAAGTCTTTTAACGACCGGAAACTAAAATATTAGGGAAAAAAGAAAAAATGGGGTTAGTACACTACTTGCAATAAGCATGAGACCACATGCACACATATCATGAAAACATGCTAAAATAGGACATTTCATTAAAAGTGACATTTACTTTGAAAACCTTTATGCACACTAAACAAGACCACGACAAATCAACAGAACATGTTCATTAATTCGTAGTTATGTAGATCACAAGTCCAACAACGTCAAAACTAGCCAAGTCAATATGCACATCAAATAATTAGACATATAGTCAAATAACTATATCATAAAGTCATAATAGCAACAAGCCTGAATAATAGTACAATTAAACATAAAAAAAGCAAGATAATTACTTATGAACCCCTATCAAGTCAAAAAGTGCAATTAAAAAGCAAATCCTCAGAACCTTACTCAATCAAGTAACCCAACAAGAATCATAAACATACCACTTCACTAGCACCTCATTGAACTAGTGTTTGCACGTCATGAACTTTCTTGGATGTTTTAGTTTCTAGACTTCTAAAATGACTTATATTCCGTAAAATAGACATTAAAACAGTGTCTTAACCTTATGAAACTTATGTTAGGATCTAGAACACGTCTTGAATTTTCGAAGTGTTACATTGTCCCCCCATTAGGAACATTCGTCCCCGAATGACACTAAAAATCTTTTAAAGGTAGGAATAAACTCAAGACTAGCAGCCCAACCAACAGCAAATCAGAACAACATCAATCATTATATGTACACAAGAAAATTTAAAATTTTAATTACCATACATAAGGCTCAAAGTCACATTATTAGGAATTTCATTATCACAACAACTACACGAGCACAACATATCATATATGAGTCAACTATGTCATATCTTACTTTATCAACATGTTACATGTAATTTAATTAAGACGAACCACATGAACATGCACAACATAATTAAAAATAAGAAGAATTTAAAATTTTAAAGTCATAATGTACGTTTCACTTTAAGTTAACTATAATGACACCAAAATGCAAATTTTTCAAGAATTCCCCAAAAAATCACGAAATTTCAATTTTTAGTCATTAATTTCATTAATATTAAGAACAAATAACCTTAGGTATCAAATAGATAAGGGTAACGGAACTTCATGTCGGCCTCGGCCTCCCATGTGCACCCTCAACTAGGTTAATTTCCCAAAAACCATTACGGAAGCCACCTCTTTGTTCCTCAATTTCTTTACTTGCTGAATAAGGATTTGTACCAGAACTTCCTCATAAGAGAGGTTATCATTCATACCAAGACCCTCAATAGAGAGAATAGACTCGAGATCACTGATACAATTCTTAAGAATAGAAATTTTGGAAAACTAGATGAACCGAAACCAATTTACTATGGAGTTTCAACTCTTAGGCAACCTTACCAACCCTCCGCAAGATCTCATTGGGACACATATTATGAGGACTCAGCTTTCGTTTCTTTCTAAATCTAACCAACCCTTTTATAGGAAAATTTTTTAAATGCACCTTATCACCTTCTTCAAACTGTAAATACCTTCTTCTATTATCATCATAAGACTTTTGCCGATTATAGGCCCTTTGCAACCAGTTCCTTATGATATGAACATTCTCCATAGTCCTATCAATCAAATCAGGACACAAAAGGGAACACTCACCCACTTCAAACCATCTAATAGGAGACCTACACCTCCTACAATACAATGCTTCATAAAGAGCCATGCATATACATGAATAGAAGCTATTATTGTAAAAAAACTCCACCAAAGGAAAATGATTATCCCAATTTCCCTTGAAATCACTAATAAAAGCTCTATCATTTCCCTCAAGGGTTTGAGTATTAAGTTCCGCATGATCATCCGTTTGACGATAAAAAGCGGTTCTTAACTTCACTTTTGTACCAAACCCTTGCTGGAATGACATCAAAAAACTAGATGTGAATTGTGTGCCCCTATCCGATATGATGGATAATGGAATATGATGGCTCCACACAATCTCATCTATGAAGATCCTTGCATAACCTTCCGCGGAATAAGTAGATTTTACGGGAATGAAATGAGTGGATTTATTAAACCTATCCACAATCACCTATATGGAGTCATATTGCTTTTGATTCAGATGTAACCCTACTACAAAATCCATATTGATGTCTTCCAACTTTCAAGTAGGAACTTGGATTTCATGAAGTAAACCACCGGAATTTTGATCTTCGGCTTTAACTTATTGCCAATTTGGACACTTTACAACAAACTCCGCTATGTACTTTTTTAAAACTTCTCACCAAAATACTTTCCTAAGGTTATGGTACATCTTTGTGGAACCCGGATGAATGGAATAACGGCACCCATAAGCTTTCTTAAGGATCTGGTTCCTCAAACCATCTACATTGGGAACACACAACCTTCCTTGATACCTCAAGACACCATCACCCCCTGAGGAGAATTACTCATTAAGCTTGCTATGAGATGATTCCTTCAATACCATCAATGATTGATCAAGATGTTGTTTGGACTTCCCCTTAACTACCAATGATAAATCGGAGTTATGATGGACCATGAAACCACCATTCAGGTAATCTTTTCACACCCAATCTAGCCAACCTATGAACATCTTTCACTAGGTCCTTCTTGTCTTTATGTACATGAGACACACTAACCATTGATAAATGACTTAGAGCATCTACAACCACAGTTGCCATGTCGTGTTAGATAAATAACACTCATGTCCTAATCTTTACACGTTTCCAACTATCTTCTTTGTCAGAGATTCAACTTCTTTTGAGTAAATACATATTAGAGACTGTTGTGGTCGGTATACACATCAATATGGGCACCATACATGTAATGTCTCCATATATTCAAAGCAAATACTACAACATTTAATTTAAGATCATGAGTTGGCTAATTTCTCTCATGACCTTAAGTTTTCTGGAAGAATAGACTACCACTTTCCCATGTTGCATAAGCACACACCATAAACCCACTCAGGATGCATCATAATATACAACGAAGAACTTTCTACCCCCTGGAAAAGCCAACACCAAAGCGGAAGTAAGCCTATCTTTCAAGGTATGGATGCTTCTTCCAAATGACTTGACCACTCAAATTTCTTACTCTTTTGGGTCAAAGTAATCATGGGAGATGCAATGAACACAAAACCATCCACAGGCCTCCAATAATAACCCGCTAGACCCAAGAAGCTCCTATTGTCGAATGGAGGCAATGGTCTAGACCAATTTTTCACCACCTTTGTTTTCCTTGGATTAATATCATCTCCCTAACTAGAGATGATATGACCAACAAACGCCATCGATCTCAACCAAAACTCACATTTGCTATACTTGTCAAATAACTTGTTCTCCTAAAGGACTTATGACACCACACTTCAAATGGTCAATGTTATCACCTTCTTTTTTCGAATATACCAAGATATCGTCAATGAATACAATGACAAATGATTCTAGGTAACTTTGAAACATACCATTCATAAGATCGTAAATGTCGCCGGGACATTAGTGATACCAAAAGAGATTAGAAAGAACTTACAGTCACCATATCTAGTTAGAATTGTCGTTTTTTTATATATCCTCAGCTCTCACCCTAAGATTATGCTACCCCGACCTCAAGACAATTATTGAAATTTAGCTTTCTCTTGGGGGTAATCAAACAAGTTGTCCATCCGAGAGAAAGGATACTTGTTCTTAATAGTGACTTTATAAATCGTTGAGTTGAGCCTTCAACTCATTCAATTCAGTCGAAGCCAACCGAAAAGGAGGAATTGAAATGAGATTTGTATCCCGTAACAAGTTTATACCAAAATCAAATTCTTGTTTGGGAGGAATGCCGGGAAGATCATTAGGAAAGACCTTCAAAAAGTTTCTAACTACGGGGGCCAACACTACGGGAGGAATTTCGTAGTCCAAATTTTGGACTCTTATAATATGGTATAAACACCCTTTAGAGATCATTTACAAGCATTCAAACAATACGACCTCTAAAAATAAAGTTTTCCCCCTTTTACTCTAAAACGGAATAATTTGGAAAATTAAACTTCACCACCCTCGTTCTACAATGTATAAAGGCAAAGCAAGCATGGAACCAATCCATACCAAACATGACATCAAAATCAAACATATAGTGTTCTACTAGTTCAACAAAAGTAACTCTATTTGTCAATATTATAGAAAAATTTCTAAACACCCTCTTTTAATAAACCGACTCACACACCGAGGTAGACACCATAAAAGGTTCATTTAGAATGTCGGGTAAGATATCAAATTTCATAGCTATCAAGGGAGTAACAAAATATAATGCAGATCCCAAATCAAGAAAAGCATATACATCAATGGAAAAGACTTTCAACATACCAGTCACCACGTCGAATGTAGTCTCTTGCTCAGCTCTAGAGCTGAGAGCATAAAAATGATTCTTCTTTTGAGCATCATTAAAACCACTTACTTGTCCATTCTCTTTGACTTGCACCCTCATATTTGGGGAATCCCGAACCTTGTTCCAACTTTTACCACAACCAAATTAATTATTCGTTCCCTTACGACAATCACTTTAGTGCTTCTTGCCAAACATTCCATAAGTTTACTTATTGGTTGGTGAACTAGTATACCTTTCGTTTTTAGGCTTTAGGTTCGACACCCTATCATTTGTAGGCTTAGGGAGCTTGGAATGAACCTGAATTGAAATACTCTTCTTGAACCTAAAGTTGTCTTTAATCTCAATCATACTCTTAGAATAACCACCATAAAAATATCTTTCCCTCTAAGCATGTCTACTATTTCTCTTAGACCTTGCCTCTCCCACTTGCTGAGCATGAACCATGAGATGAAAAATGATCATATTGTCATGTAGTATAGCCGAATGACACTCTTCTAGCAAACCATCCGCCACTCCCATCACAAAACAAATCATTTCATCCCTAGGGTAGAAAACCAAAGAGGGACCATATTTTGATAATTTAGTTATTTTCGAAGAGTATTAAAGAAAACTCATACCTCCTTAATGAAGTTTAAGGAACTCCACCACCTTAGCTTCCCTCTTCTCCTTAGGAAAGAAACTATCAAGAAAATCCTTCTTGAATACATCCCAAGTAACTGGTCCACCCCTTAACGATCTATTATCCCTCCCTTGGACATACCAAGTTTGCGCCACAACTTTGAGTCGGTAAGTGTCTAACTCGTCCTTCTCTGTAGTAGACAAACTCATCGCATAGAGGATCTTATAGATTTCATCAATGAACTCTTGGGTGTCTTCTTCAACCTTATCTTCTTAATCCTTGGACCCATAGAAAGTAGGGGGATTTATCCTAGTGAAATCCGTTAGATGGGACGCCATGGTAGAAACCTGTTGGTTTGCTTAGGGTACAACCATCTGGTTAGCTTGAGCCGTCATTGCTTGAGCTTGAGTAGTGGAGGCTTGTCCATGAGTATTAATTGCTTGAATCATTTGGAAGAGAGCATCCCTTATGGAACGATCCGTCAAATAAGGATCGACCAGATCTAGGTCATAATTAATATTTTTATCAAGAGGAGGGACTTGATCACCAAGGGTAGGAGATCCCGCATCGGCACTCTCTCCCTCAAGTATTCATGCCGCATTCCTTCGATTATTCATTGCTTATAAAACAACAAGAGGATTAGATGCTAAACTCAGATAGAGTTAACACTCTAGAGGCATGATGTTGGACATCCAACAAAGTGAGAGTTTCCTAAACATCATATAGATTCCTATTAATAAGTGTGGCCTACTTCAGAAATATAAATATGAACCAACATAGATGTGGTTGAGAGAGACATCAACTCAATGATATTTAACCTCAAGCCCTGATACCAAGTTTGTCCTATTCGGGAATACCCCCTAGAGTAACCGGTGTCATCATCCTCTTTGAGGACTAAGACTAGCCTCTTAGCTTACATCATTACATTAATAGACCTAATTTAGGGGAAATTTAAAATGTTTTAATACTTCTATATTGAGTTTTACATACACGTTATAGATATATATTGAGTATATATAGACCTTTCATATAGGAAGATATTTTTTGTCTTCTACTTTTATTGAACATATATATATATAATATATATATATATATATATATGTATGTATATATATATATATAGAGAGAGAGAGAGAGAGGGAGAACATAACATAGTCTCAAATACTCATCTCATCTCATAACCATCTACTAAGAGTATATCCAATTGGGCCTAGCCCATACGTTAATGAAACAAGACAAAATATAGGTCATACAATGTTTGGTATCCAAATGAAAAAAGATAGAACAGTAGAGTCTTGAACATTAAAACAACATTATAGGCTTGATACTGACATCACCTTCATAGAGTGAGGACCTACCTTACTTGGATGATTAACAAATCTAGGTCTTCTTCAAGTCATCTCCGAAATCCCTTCAACGAGCGGAGCCTAAAATGTTGGGCAAAAAAGGAGACCATATTCACACATATCATTAAAATATGCCAAAATAGGACATTTCATTAAGTATGCCATTTATTTTGAAAACCTTTATGCACATTCAACAAGACCATACCAAATAAATAGAACATGTTCATTAATGCATAGGCATTTATATCACAAGGCCAACAACGTCAAAACTAGTCAAGTCAACATGAATATAATGTACTTAGATTATAGTCAAATAACTCTATCATCAAATCATAATAGAAACAAGCATGAATAAGAGTACAATTGAACATAACAAAAAAAAAGACAATTACCCATGAACCACTATCAAGTCAACAAGTGCAATTACCAAGCAAAGCCCCATAACTTTACTCAATCAACTAACCCAACAAGAATCATCCGCAACATCCCACTTCACATAGTATCGCATTAAGAGTACATATCATCATACTTTAACAATGTAGACCAACACATATTCATAGGTGAAAATAATTAACATATAGTATCAACAATGTACAAGTTAATCATATGCACATCATATACAATTATAAGCATATTCATACATAAGAACATCCTCCTAAGACTTCCATCAGGCTAACTAGTGCAATGTTTAGGTAAAGTCCCATACCCCTACCTAGACTAAGCTAAATTCCATAGGCTATCTTAGTTAGAGTTCATTCATTTAATTCATTTTACCTTTTGGGAACATCTTGCCCTAACAGAAATAGACCACATGAGGTAATGTGGAATCTAGTGTCATGGAACCCTACCCCGAAAGAAGGCAGACTACTTGCCAAGGTAGTACCAAAACATGAACATAGGAATTACATGGATCCACTAGCTAGTATTCCTATGGAGGCAACATAGCTCAAGAACTAGAAGATATAGTTGGTACCTTCTTAATGCTACGTGCATTGTAGTCTCCAATCTCAAGAGTATAATAGTGATCCAACATTCCCTATGTGGGAAGGGACACTGCTCATTCTAGTTCACTCGTTGCTAAGATAGAGCCCCTTTTTAAATGTCTTTAATATCTTTATTAATTATCATAGCTTAATGTAGGTCATAGGTTTTAAACCTTGGATAAACATCATCATCATCATATTTCAATAATAAATGCATGAGTATTGTCCTTTCAATAAAATTCATATAGGTGAGGTTAGCAAATTAAGATTTTCATATCATTATAAGACGCATTGGTAAATCATCACCATCCTTGTAACATTTACATCTTATCCAACACCTCACAAGCCATATTCAAGATATTTCAATTTAATATGACACAAACCCTATATATCCTAATACAAGACATACTTTAATACAATATCATGACTTTATCACAATTAACCATAATTGATGTAGGTAGTAGGGATCACAAGACTTACCAAGTATCCTTCATAATTCACCATAAAGGTCTTACCATAAACCCTTACTTTACAAATATAGGATGTAGTAGCATTATATAACGATAAAAAATATGATAACAAAGCCAATTGAACCAATATATAACAATTCATCACTAGTTCATAGCTTAAGATAAGATAATTAGGTCAATTCACAACATACTTCATAACCTAGATAAACTTCTCAATAACTAGCATTATACAACTATATTATTCCTAATCTATTCATGCTTTATAAAACAATATCATCTAAAATTAATCAACCAACAACCAATTCAATGATCCAACATTACTCAATTCACATCAATATCACAACCTAGGATTAAAGGGTAAAGGTCTTCTAGAAACTAGAACAATTAATCAAGATGTATCATAATAAAGTTATAATAAATATTAATATATTCATAATATCAAAACTAAATCATAAAAAAATCAATTCATAACCTAAATTTCGAGATTGGATGAAACACATTTGAAAACTCAACTTTGAAATCATTTTTATGGAACCCTTTGAGGAAAGAGGTCTCAACAGTGAAAGAGATCCCATAACTTACTAATTGATAAATATTGATGGAGGAAATTGAATATTTGAACCCCTTGAACCCTACCTTAGCTTGTTATCAATTGAGATCTTCACTAGAGAGAGAGAGAGAGAAAAAAAGAAGAAGAAGAGAGTTTTGAGTTAGGGAATTATGCGAGTTTAGGGTAGGCTAATTAGGTTAGGGATTTATATGGGGGGGGGGTTTAATTAGACCTCCCCTAACCCCTAATTAACTTCCAAACTATTCAAATTAGGTAATTAACCAAACCTAAAACGTGCAGTGAAAACAGGTCCTCACAAACGACACCGCAATTGACACATTGTAAGTCAATCGACGGGTAGTCCCCCCTTCCGTGTTGCACATCCGTCGTTTGATTCAGAGACAGTGCAAAAGTAGGACCTTCAAGATTTTGGCTAAGTGTTGGTCGACAGATGGCATCGATGCTCCATTGATCAACCTACACCGTGTCATTTACGTTTGTTTGTCTACACTACCTAGGTAGTCTTGACCCCAAAATGCAAGGGTCCTCCTCAAGGGTCCCTTGTTTGTCCTTGGAGTCGTGCCTGGACATTTCTACTATGAACTAACTCTAATACGTGATAGACACCCTTCCATAAATTTTCATCACTTTTTGAATCTTAAAATCTAGCTAGTCAAATAGATCAAGGCATTGTAGCACCTCATTGAACAAGTTCCCGGACGTCATGGACGTTCTTATTCGTTTTTGTTTCTAGACTTCCTAAATGACTTAAATTATATAGACTTTAAAACAGTGTGTAAACCTTAGGACACTAATGTTAGACTCTAGAACACGTCTTGCATTTTTGATGTGTTAAACTACATACTTCTATGAAATCATCAATATAAACTATCACAAGTCTCATATAAGTCATCAAGAAGCATCTTACTTTACTATCAAGTCATTCACATAATAACTCAATCATAGACTATTAGAGACACATATCATCAATTAGGAGAACTCGTGATTTGACTTCACATAACAAATGAGTGATCAAGAGGTTCATGTTACTCATATAATCAAGTTATAACATGATAATATCATAATACATAAAGTAAGGTAAACGAAGCCACATTGTTTCAAAATTCATAAAGTAATGCCAACGAGGCCACATAATTCTCCAGTATATCATATAAGCACATCCTCCATAAGTGAACCATACTAGTCATCATCGTAGTTTAAGACTTATAATACATAATATAGAGATATTTACGACAGCATACCACCAATCCAATCTCACAACTTCAATCCATAGACAAATAACCCAACAAAATACTCAAAGGCCCTTCCTAATGTCCATGATCACCAATTCAATCCAATAATCATAATGTATAATGAAACCAAAGTAAATCAATATGAATTCATCAACTTAGGACATCCTACACATAATTCTAAAATAATTCCTTCATAATTCAATAGACCATATTAAACTACACAAGAATTCAATAATATATACACATGATCAATTTACCCATAATATAGTAAAAATACGGAATTAATGGTTTGCTTGGGTTCATAGGATTTTTAGGTTAAAATCATTTAATTAACACCAATTTAATCAATATATAATTATTCGTAACATTTTATGCAAGAACCCTTGGCTAGATCAAAAGTTAAAAGTTCGTATTTTTAGAAAACCTTGGAAAACGATTTTGAAGATTCACTCCTTGAAGAAAGGACATTCATGGGTGAAAATCATACCTTAATCGATTCTAAACAACTAAAATTGAGAAGAATTGATGGAGAAATCAGCCTTTAAGCTCAAATTTCCTATCACATCCAGGGAGCACCCCTAGACGTAACCGACGTCGTCGTCCTCTTTGATGACTAAGACTAGACTCGTAGATTACATCATTACATTCATAAGTCATAATTAGCAGAAAAATTAAAAAATTTCTTTATGTTTTCATTTAGGTTTACATAGACCTCTTCATACACATAGCATAGTTATATCGAGTATACATAGACCCTTTGTATATGAAGATAACTTATTCTTCTACTTTTATACCACATAGATATATAGAATATGAAATAGTCCCAAAAAAATGTCTCATCTCATCACAATCTACACGAGATTTTTTTTTTTGCCTAGCCCATCCATCAATATATTAATTCCTCACATAGGCTATATAATGTTTCGTATTCAAATGAAAAGGAAAGAACATAAGAGTCTTCAAACTAAAACAACTTCATAAGCTTGATATTGGCATTTCTCTCAGAAAGTGAGGACCTACCCAACTTGGATGATTGAGATTCCAAGTATCCTCAAAGTCATCTCAAATCCCTTCAACGACCGGAACCTAAAATGTTGTGGAAATGGAAGAAATGGGGGTTAGTACACCACATGTCGTAAGTATTAGATGATATGACACATATCATGAAATCATGTTAAGAAAATGACATTTCATTGAAGTATGAAATTTATGTTTTAAAACCATTTATGTACATACAAACGGACCATACAAATCAATAAGACATATTCAATAAGTCAGAGGAATAAATATCAAAAGACCAACAATACAAGCATACTCAAGTCAATGAACATATCAACATACTTGCATATATAATCAAGCCCAGTCTAACATCAGGCTATAACTTCAACAAGCATGAATAAGAGTACATTTCAACATAAACAAAGTATTACTCATGACCCTCTTTATTTCCACTTATGCAATGACTGAGCAAAGCTCCATAACATTACTGAATCAAGAAAAGTTTGAAAGAACCATAACCAATGTCCAACCTTACATAACATAACATTAAGAGTTCATAATATCATACTTTAGCAATAAAGACCAAGTAGATGTTTATTATAGAAATCAACATTATATAGTGTCATTAACATATAAAATAATCATGTACATATCATTTACATTTAAAAGCATGTATATACATACGAACATCCTCCTACTTCCCTTAACGCTAACTAGTACAATGTAAAGGTAGAGTCATATACCCCTTCCTAGACTACACTAAACCCCTTAGGTCATCTTTGTTAGAGTCATTCCTTTAGTTCATTTTACATTTTGGTAAAATATTTCCTTAACAGACATAGACGAGATGAGTTAATGTGGAATCCATTGTCATGAAACCCTACACAGAAAGGACGCGTACTACATGCAAAGGTAGCATCAAAACATGAACATAGAAACTACGTGGATCCTTTAGCTAGTATTCCTACGACAGAAATATAGTTCATGAAATAGGAGTTATAGTTGAGACCATCCTTATGCTAAATGCAGTAGAGTCTCAATGTCAAGAGTATATACGTGATCCTACCTTCCCTATGTGAGAAGGGACACTCCTCATTCTTGTTCACATAGTACTAAGCTAGAGTCCCTTTTCGAAATTTATTCAATACCTTTATAAATCATCATATTTTAATGTGGGTAATAGGGTCTAACTTTTCACATAAGGGGAGCACCCCCTTGACATAATCTGCGCCGTGGTCCTGTTTGAGGACTAAGACTAGCCTCTTGGCGTACATCATTACATTCGTAGGTAGTGGAAATTTAAAACGTTTCCTTACTTCTAATTTAGGTTTACCTAGACCTATAAAAACACATAATATTTATATCGAGTATATATAGACCATTCGTATATGAATATTACTTAGTCTTTTACTTTTATTGCACATAGGTACGTAACATTTAAAAAAGTTATAAATGGATGTCCCATCTCATGACCATATAATACGAGTATATGAATTTTGTCCTGGCCCATACCTCAATACAATAATGCCTCATATAGGCTATACAATGTTTCGTACTCAAATGAAAAGGAAAGAACATAAAAGGATTAAAACTAAAACAACATCATAAGCTTGATATTGGCATTGCCCTCGGAAAGTGAGGATCTACCCAACATGGATGATTTAGAATTCCAAGTCTTCTTCAAACTCGTGTCAAAGCCTTAAACGACTGGAACCTAAAATGTTGGTGAAAAAGGATGAAATATTGTTAGTACACCACTTGTAATACCTATGAGACCATATAATCACATATTATGAAATCATGATAAAGAGAGGCATTTCATTAATCTATGAAATTTCCTTTGAAAACCTTTATGTAGATACAAGAAGACCATATCAATCAATAAGACACATTCTTTAAGTCACAAAAATGTACATCACAAGACCAACAATGCTAAGTCTAGTGATTTAAACATGCATATCATATCATTGAACATATATCCAAGCAACTGTATCATCAAGTTATAGTAAACATAAGCATGAATAAGAGTTCATTACAACATAACAAAATAAAGACCATTACTCAGTACCCTCTTTAAGTCAACTTGTGTAATAAGAAAGCAAATCCCCATAGCCTTACTTTATAAAGTAAACCTAGCAAGAATCATAACCAATGTTACCATTAAGAGTACATACTATCATACTTTACCCATATATATAAAATACATATTCATAAGAGTACTCAATATAATATAATGTTGTTAACATGTAAGATTCACCATATACATATCATTTATATTTGTAAGAATATAAATACATATGAACATCCTTCTTAGGCATCCCTTAATGATAACTAGTGCAATGTATAGGTAGAGTCTCCTACCCCTACCAAGAATAAACTAAACCCCTTAGGTCATCTTAGTTAGACTTCATTCCTTTAGTTCATTTTATGTTTTTGGAACATCTTGCATTTACCGATATAGAACGCATGAGATAAAGTGAAATTCATTGTCATGAAACCCTACACCAAAAGAAGGCGCACTACTTAACAAGGTATTAATAGAACATGAACATAGAAACTATGTTGATCCAACAACTAGTATTCCTATTGGGTAAACATAGTTTAAGAACTAGGATATATAGTTGGGACCATCCTTATGCTACATGAATTGTAGTCTCCATCTCAAGAGTACATTTGTGTTCCTACCTTCCCTTTGTGGGAAGGTACACTCTTCATTCTAGGTCACTCGGTGCTATGCTAGAGTCCTTTTTTGAAATATCTTTAATCCCTTTTTTAATAATCATAGATTAAGTAGCTCATAGGGTCTAAACTTTGTATAAACATCATCATCATCATAGCTCAATAGGAATTGCATGATTATTGTCCTTTACATATTCACGTCATGATAAGACACATTGGTAAGTTAGCACCATCCTTATAACATTTACATCTTAGCCATCACCTCACAAACCATAGTAAACACATTTCAATTAAACATGATATCAATCCTATAATTCCTAATACAAGGTATACTTTAATACAACATCATCACTTAACCACAAGTAACCATAATCAAACTAAAGCATTGAGATCACAAGACTTACCATGTCTTCTTCATAATCCATCATCAAGGTCTATCCATAAACCATTAACTCAACCTAATATTGGTGTAATACCATCACATAATAGTAATCTTCACGTTAACAAGGATAATTGAATCACCACATCACAATTCATCACTGGCTCATAGCTAAAGATAAGAGATTTAGGTCAGAGTAATAATCTAGATCAGTTACTAAAGAACTATAAGGTTAGGACCATAATTTTTCACCCTAATCTATTCATAATTGATACAATATAATCATCTAGATGTAATTCAACCAAAAACCAATTCAATTGAACAACCATTACACAATTCATATCAATAACATAACATTGGGTTAAATGGAATATGTCATCTTCTACAAACTTGACAAATCCATCAGGATATAAAATAATTGAGATAAAATACATGTTAATCTATTCATAATATCCAAATAAATCATAAAAAAATCAATTCACAAGATTAATTATGAGATTGAAAAAGACCCACTTGAAAATCCAACTTTTGAAATCAATTTTATGGAACACTTTGAAGAAAGAGGTCTCAAAGGTAAAAGAAATCTCATAACTTAATATTTGATAAATATTGATGAATAAACATGATCTTTTTCAGACCTTTAATCCACCTCTAGTTTTGTATTCAATGGGATTTTCTTTGGGAGAGAGAAAGAAGATAGAAGGAAGACATTTTTGGTTAGGGAATTATAAGGGCTTAATTAGTTTAATTAGAATAGGGGCTCTATATAGGTCATTAACTAACAAAATTATACCTCTCTAACCCTTTATTATCCTCCTAAATAAGCCAACTAATTAAATTAACTAAATAAAAACATGCAGCGAAACCAGCCCCTCATAGACAAGACCTCGATTGATGCCTCGTGTGTCAATCGATGACCACTGTTCTCTTTCGTGATGCACAACCATCGATGAGTTTAGAGACTCTACAAAAGAGGTCCGTCAATAATTTGTCCAAGTGTCCAACAACTGAGTTAATCGACGCCCTGTCGATTGGACCACTATCCGTTTGTGGAATCCGTTGGTGACACTATCTATTGACACCATTTAGTTACTTTTGCAATGGTCCTTCTCAAGGGACCTTAATTTACCTTGTGAAGTCTTGACAGGACATTACGACTATGAACTAACTCTAATACGTGTTAGAATCCTTTCACCAATTTTCATCATTTTCTGAGTCCTAAAAGCTAGTACTATAGGTTAAGGCATGCTAGCACCTCATTGAACTAGTTTCCAGACATCATGGGCGTTCGTTGACGTTTTGATTTATAAACCTCCTAAATAACTTAAGTACATTATAATTGACCTTAAAACAGTGAATTAACCTTTTTACACCTATATCTCTTTAACACGTCTTAGATTTTCGAAGTGTTACATCTCCCTTCAATCTTCAATGGTGTCCAAGAGAGTTATTTTGGGGGCTTGGGGTTTTATTTTGCATAAACAATGGGATTCATTATTTATAAATCTACTTAAAGTACCCAAAACAACATTAATAAACCATCTAAAAAATTTTAGGAAGTCTAGGTGAAGACCCCAAACTAACCTTGGGCTAGCCGAGATACCAGCATAATATATACAGGTTCTAATCGATGGACCAGTCTATTGGTCGTCAACCCATCGATGGTCCGTGCTAGAAATAGTTTATTTGGTAAGATCCTTGCAAATGAGAGCTTAAGATCCCTAGACTAAGTCTCCATTGACGCCACTACCTACGAGGCGTCGACCTGCCTACTAGGCATCGATTGCCCTCCATAGTTAGGACTGTTTTTGACAATCTTGGCTCTTGAGTGGAGTCCTCCTAAAGGACCCTTTGGTTGATCTTTGGGGAGTTTTACCCAGACATTTCCAACCCAAATATAGGCTCTAGTTTCACCTAAGTAATTTTAGAGGTGTTACATAGAGATTGATTCATACTATTGTGATCTAAGACCCATTAGATTACACATTATACTAGTGGTGGTTGAAATGCAAAGTCATTTCTTTATCGACGAGTTACTCTTAACAAATTCTTGAGTAAGTCATTATATGCTAAAGGTGCTTGAGAGAAGTCTAAGAATAAATTAAGTATTGAGCTTTAGAGAAATAATCCCATATTCACGTGAATCATTAATCTGAGGTAAAAGTAAATTGTATTATTTTCCCAAATCCTTGTTTCTGCGGAAATCCCCATGAGTAAGTGCGTTTAGAGATTGGGTAGTATTTTCACCTCAAAGGGTTACATGAGTTCTGTGATCACGAAATGTAGTAGGATGCAGTGCCCCTTAATTTAAGAGAACATTATGTAAAGGTTTAGTTATCTAAGTAAAGGAGATTGTTGAGCAAGCTATTCTACTATAATCATGCACGTAGTAAATTACTAATGAAGTGTTTTACTGATAGTTGGATGTGTTCTTTTAGGGGACAATTAGTTAACTCATAGTTGTGTAGTATGTTGGTAAGAGGTTTTTGTTAAAGGAGATTGTCTATGCTTTGATCCCAAGAGAAGGGGGTTATGCCTAGTAGTAAGGTTGGTCAATATTCTTAATGTTCTTGAGTTAGGGTTGTATGAGTCATACCCTTAGGAGGAGTATAGTGGTTTATGAAGAATGTTTCTTGGAAAGGGTCCTAACAATAGTTTTTGAGAATTAGAAAGGAACAAAAATCCGGATAAGGATGCCGGTAAGTTATAGTTTTCTGTCGTGTAGGGATGGGTTCCTTCAATGTAGGGGAGGATGGTGAGTTATATAGTTTTGTTTTTTGTCCCTTCTGTTCTATTCAATCTTGAGAGATAGAATGTCATAGTAGTATGTAGCATTTTGCATTGTGTTTTTTAGTCTTGTTTAAATAGAATTTAATTGATTCTTTTAATTGTGCATTTAATGAACTTGTGGTTATGTTGTAAAATAGTTCAGAGGGTTTTATCTCTTATACTTTAATTCTATCATCATAAATTTCATAAGTGTTACATTTTTGGAAATTTGACCATGATTCATTGTATTGTTTTGGCAGTTCACAATAAGGATTTTGAAAAAATGAATAAATTGAGTTTTTGTTGAAAATTTTTGTAATGTGTATATAATTGATGCACATGTGTAAAATTACATTTGTATAAGGAGTTCCTCCTATTTGAAATAAAGAAATGTGAGTGTTATTGCATAATGAGTCATAGATTAGTTTCTATCCTCTTTATGTGTTTTGAGTCTCTTAATTATGTGAAATTAGTGCTTCTCCAAAATATATGTCTTGCGTGTGGTGTGGTATGGTTATGTGTTGATATTCTTCTTTTTATTATCTATTGATAGTGCATAAAATGAAGCAAGTGTCATTCGAGGATGAATGTTGTCCAAGTCAGAAGAACGTAACACCTCTAAAACGACTTAGGTGAAGTTAGATCCTAAAACTTTTTTCATGAGGAGTTGTTAAAAGTTCTAAAATTTCATATAATGATGTTATAAGTCATTGTCTAAGGTTTAGTGAAGTTTTGAGGTCAAATGTCCAAGAACATCCATGATGTTCAAACGGTAGGCATTGAAACGTGGTAGTGTGTCTTAGTGTGTTTCGTCAATTTTTACAAGTTCGTTGTGGATGAAACTGATGTGAGAGGTCCATAAAATTTATATGAGTATATTCTAGGGAAAACTACCCAAGGATCAACTAAGGGATCCTTGAGGAGGACAACTTAAGAGCCAAAACTGTCAAAACCTGCCCCACCAACAGAGGTAATCGATACCCAGTAGGTCAGTTGACGCCTCGTAGGTGGAGGGTGTAGGATGAAACATAGGATATTGAGCTTAATATAACAATTTTCAGGTTCTATCCAAAACTAAGGTTTCCATCACGATCGTCGATAGGACGACGCATTGTAAGTATGTGGTGGTCGATAGACCTTCAATTTTTTGTAGGGTCTCGGCCAACACAAGGGGAATATAGGGTTTTACATAGACATGCTAAAATTAGTTGGGTAATTTCTTAAGGTTATTTTAGGTATTTTTAGTGGGTTTATAAACCATAAACACTTAGATTAATTCATTTTTCATAATCAAATCCCCAAGACCCCTAGAGAACGCTTTATAACACCATTGAAGCTTTAAGGGATATTTGAGCTTGGGAATTGGTTTCTCCATAAATTCTTCTCGGTTTTCTTATTTTATTATCAATTAAGGTATGACTTTCATCCTTGAATCTCTTTTCTTCAAGTAGACAATCTTCAAAGTTGATTTCCATGATTTTTCTCAAAAGATGAACTTCTAAATTGTAATCTATCCATGGTTTCTTGAATTAAATGTTTTGAATCATTCTCTCATTATGGAATTGATGCTAATTTTATTATTGTAGACAACAATATATGAACCCATGCAAACCATGAAATCCTAGTTTGTGACTACATTATGGGTGATTTGATCATGTCTCTATACTATTGAATCCTTATGTAGTTCTATTATGTCTATTGAATTATGAAAAATCATGCTACGATTGTAAGTAGGGTTTCCTAAATTGATAAATTCATATTTTATTATCTTCAATTAATTGTAAATTTGAATTATTTGATTGAATTAGTAATCATGGCTATGGGTAAGAACCTTGGCATATTAAGTTTATTGATTTTACTGTGGAGTTAAAATATGAGATTGGATTGGTGGTATTATGAGCTATCTTTCTCTATATTATATATTATAGGTTTATGTGCTATGCTTGTGAAACAATGTGGTCTCGTCGGCGTTACTTTATAAATTTTGAAACTATCTGGACTCATCAACATTACTCTATTAATTAGGGTATTATCGTGTTATAACTTAAACATGTGCATATTGTGAAGGTCTTGATGACCTATGAGTATGTGTTATGATAAATCATTTGTTCTTCTAAATGATGTTATGTGATCATGATAGGCTATAGTGATGCCTTATATGTGTATACTTGATGTTGAAATGTGAATCTTCTTAGTTGACTATATGATCATTATGATGTGTCATGTTGATGGTTCTATCTAAGTGTGTAGGGTTACTTCTAAGTATACTTAGTTGACCCTATATGCTACATGCATGGTATTGTATATATGAAAGGTAATGATAAAGTGTGTCTTGTGTAGGTAGACATATATACCGTACTTGATAGATGAAAGAATGTGAATACGAATCCTTAACTTAGTAGTATAGAGAAGCCTTTTTCATGAATATATATGTATGAATGGAATATGATCCTTAATATAGAAAAGAAGGTCATTTATGTGAAACCTTTTAGAATAAAGGTTATGATATCTTTGAAGTTGAAAGTCGTAATGGTTTCCTTGTAGTGTGAATGGTGGACTTAGGGTTGGTTGGGTTGAACGGAATGAAATCATCCTTAGGAAATTCATTGAGCTATCTTAGTAACCATTTTAAGGCATCCCTAGGGGACCCTCTTTGGCAAGATATTGTCTGATGTGGCTATGAACAAGATATGGTACCTATGCCGTTGTATTGAGTTATTCTATGACAAGAATGGCAAAAACCGAGTGAGTGTTCTTGAGAAATTTCGCTAACAAAAGTGACTTTATATAACAAAGAAACCCTCGATATTCCTTACCATGTGCCTACATGGGATGTGTCCTAGTTCTATCATTGACAAGTAGAAAATCCTTTATTAGAGTAGGGTTTGACTCCAGATTCCATTCTTTGCCTTCATGGTCTATGTCGGTTAATTCTATTTTCATCATGTGGGATACATGCTAGTATTGTATAAGTCCTATGATGTTTACGTAGTTTAATGAGACACTATCTAGATATTGCACGATTAAGCTTTGAAGATATTAGTATGTGAGTCCCTAGGTCTTCTCCAAGAATATTATGTGTATATCCTTAAATGTTGAATGTCTTCTAAATGGTTTAATGAAAATAATGACATAAATAAAGGTGTGTTAATGAAAAGGTAATTATCTGGAGTAGCCTTAAGGATTCCTTAGGTCGGTCTCTTCATGTCTTACATAGGTGAGGCTTAAAGTAATTCTAGGTAGGGAATTGAAATTATAAAATGGGAATAATCTTATCTAAGGTTATCTAAAGGATCAGTCTGGTGTGTGTGAAGGATTATGTAGGCAGCTACTTCATAACTCACTCAAGCGAGTCTTAGAACCACCTTTTGTAGGAGGGTTTCATGGTTATGTGAATTTATGTGATTATTATGTTATATTGTGGAATGTGACTGTACGTGCTTATGTTTACCTAATGTGATCTCTTATACTTGTTTGCTGATGTTCTACTCAGAAGTAGTATGTTTTATATAAATGTTTGTTTCTCTTCATTTTATGCATTATGTCATACATAGTACAGGTATTATACTAATCCCATTCATTTTGTTTATATCTAAAGTTGTAGGTTGAAGGTGAGAGGAATCTTTAATCAAACCTTATGCAATGTTGCGGTATTTCCTCAGTGTAGTCGAGGCTATTACTATCTTTAGATTTCTTTCATTAAAAGTATTATAATAGACTATGTTTCTATATTTTGATTGTATGGGCCGTGTCCAAAGTATTATTGAATCTAAGATTGGTGTATGTTGAGACTTAGTATTTTGTATCATTTTACATTAAAGATTTTTTGAGATATTAATTTTTTGAATAATTTTAAATCTGTACTACTTTTCATACATGTATGCAATGCATTATGTCAAAGGGCTTGTACAAGATCTTCGAGATGTCAAGTACGCCATGTTCCAATTAAAAATGCCATTTCTTCTAAGGTGTACTTTCGAGGTTTACAAAATCTATGTGACATTTTCTTCTAACCATTTTCTTGTGGTTATAGACTATGACTACTATATGGGCAGGCGATAGAAGAGTTGAAGATGACATTTCTAATAAGGGACTTCCTCCACAAGATAACAAATATCCTCTTTAAGAACATGCTCAACAAAGTGATCAAGTTGTTGTCAATCCACCGGCCATGACAGATGAAGACATGAGGTTGGATTTCATCAACTTATATTGAGCGATATCTACTAAATCTAAATCTTTTGCTACACAACCACAAGCACAATCCTCCGGCCAAAATGCTAGTACTATGGCTTCCCGCTTGAAAGACTTCACAAGGATGAACCCTCCAATGTTCTTTGTGTCTATGTTGAATGATTACATTTAAAAAATTTTTGATGAGGTCTATAATATCTTCTATTCTTTGGGAGTGAGTTCAAACGAGAAGGCCGAGCAAGCCGCATATCAACTAAAGGATGTGGCTCATACTTTGTACACAAAATGGAGGGACTATATGGCTTTGACAGAGGGTCCCAATGGAGAAACGAGAGGCAAAAGTGAAAGAGTTCATGAACCTTCTCAAGGAGGTAGTAGTGTCCATGAATACTCTTTGAAGTTCACTAAATTTGCTAAATATGCCCCTTCTTTGTTGTCTTATCCTAGAGAGATGAAATGATCCGTTTTGTGATATGTTCGTAATATAATCTTGTTGAAGATTGTCGTTCGGCGATGCTTCATGACAACATGAACATTTTGCATTTGATGACGTGTGCTCAAAAAGTTAAATAAAGTAGGGTTATGTAACGACCCCTTTAGTCGTTTTGAGCAGCAGATTTTATTTCTGGAAAACTGGCTGAAACGACGGAACCCACGACGGACCGTCATGGTCACGACGGACCGTCGCAGGGTCTCGTTTCAAAACACTTAGAAATTCTGAAATAGGGTACTGAAAATCGACTCTCTGAACTTCGTGACGGACTTGCAGGACGGACCGTCACAGGCGTGACGGACCGTCACAGACCCTTGGTGGAAATTTGGGTCTCTGAACCATGCGACGACCTGCAGGACGGACCGTCGCAGGCACGACGGCCCGTCACAGGTTGTGTAATCCCAGTCTGGGTCGGATTTCTTTACACGTTTTAAGGGACGTTTTGGACTATTCCTACTTTAATTATAAAGTTAGAGGGTTAAGGATTATAAGTCTAATTACTAGGGGGTTAAAAGAGGTAACCTTAAGTTAATTAGTGGGCTATTAATGCCATCTTTTAAACTTAATTATATACTAATTAGGGTAAAATAAAGAGGGTTTGAATAAGAAAATAGAAAGAGCAAGAGAGAGGGAGAGTCGATCGAACGAAAGAGGAGAAGAAATGCTGCTTGGGAAATTGCTTGCTTGATCAATTCTACGGTGGAGGTAGGTTATGGTTTTCACACTATTCGTAGTAAACTCTTAATAGTGAATGATATGTGTTAGTAGTATTGTAAACCATTCTATATGCTTAATTGTATGCTTGCATGAATATGATTATGTAATTGTCAAATAAATAAGCATGATAAAGCTATTGAATCCCAAATCATGAAAAGAAACCCTAATCTACTTTGTTAATGATGATGCCTTGGTATAAAAGAAGGCTTGATGAACGAAAGTGGTGAGATTAGGGGATCGGGTGTCACGTTCTGACACCAGGATAGTATATGGATCGGGTGCCACGTTCCGGTACCAGGATAGAATAAGGATCGGAGTGTCACGTTCCGACACCAGGATAGTATATGGATCGGGTGCCACGTTCCGGTACCAGGATAAAATGAGGATCCGAGTGTCACGTTCCGACCCCACGATAGTATATGGATCGGGTGCCACGTTCCGGTACCAGGATAGAATGAGGATCGGAGTGTCACGTTCCGACACAAGGATAGTATATGGAGTGGAGTGTCACGTACCGACACGAGGGGAATAAATATAATGAATCTTGAAAGATGCTAATATACTCAATCTAATGAATCTAATTCCCAAATGAGTATGGTATTGAGGCTTGAGTCCTCATGTGTGAACTTGACGGTAATTGTTAATGATATAGTACTTATTTGCTACATGTTGAGTATCATAGTTGGTTTTATAATATTACTTGATGTATATTGTTTTCTATTTCGAGTTGGCCAATGATATCTACTCAGTACCCGTGTTTTGTACTGACCCCTACTTTTATGTTTTCTTCTTTGTTATTTGTGGAGTGCAGCAAACGTGCCGTCGTCTTCGACTCAACAATAATTCAAGCTAGTCTTTACTACATCGGAAATTCAGGGTGAGCTAATGCTTCTAGCTTGGATTGGATCTTCTTCTTCAAGTCTTGATGCCTTGAGCTTTCGGCATGACTAGCTTTTACTTGTTTTAGCTTTTAGAATACTCTTAGTTTAGTCATTTGATTATAGATGTTCTTGTGGTGATGACTTCCAGATTTTGGGGATAATAATAGTTATTGAATTGATTTTTATTAATGAGTTTAAGTCTTCCGCATTACTTTCTGTCGATGTTATATTGAAATGTTAAGGGTTAGGTTGGTTGGTTCGCTCACATAGGAGGGTAAGTGTGGGTGCCAGTCGCGGCTCGGTTTTGGGTCGTGACAAACTTGGTATCAGAGCATTAGGTTCGTTGGTCTCATCACACAAGGACGAGTCTAGTAGAGTCTTAAGGAACGGTAGGGGGACGCCTTTACTTTTCTTTGAGAGGCTATAAGACTTTAGGAAAATTCCATTCTTTCTTTCTTTCTTTCGTGCTATTACTTGAATACAATTGGTATCCAGGTGATACAAATTGGTATCTAACCATCTTCACTCTTTTCGCAGATGGTTAGAACTAGAGCAACGGCTGCACCAACACCAACACCGGCAAGACAAGAAACGTCTGAGCCAGCCACTGGGGCTGTGGCTCGAGGGAGAGTAGCGGCAAGAGGCCGTGGTAGAGGTCGTGGGAGGACGTCTTCTAGAGGAAGAGGGCGAGCACCTAGTCCATCTGATGCTAGGGCGGTGACTCCTCCACCGACTGAGGAGGTAGTAAGAGAGGGTGAGGAAGGGGAAAATGAACAAGAGCAAAATGAGGAATTGCCACCCCAACCTACCCCAGAGATGATCAATCAAGTTCTTGCTTATCTTAGCGGGTTATCTGATCAGGGTCAAGCACCTCCAGTGTTTTCTGCACCAACACCTCCGGTTTCAGAGGTGCGACATGCCGCTGCTGGGGCTCCCCGCATGGATGCCTCATTGGAGATAGGCATGTTTCCTCGTCTGACTACGGGGCACATAATGACAAATGATCAGCATGAACTTTTCAGTAAGTTCTTAAAATTGAAACCTCCAGTCTTCAAAGGTGCTGAATCTGAGGATGCCTACGATTTTCTGGTTGATTGTCATGAGCTACTACACAAAATGGGTATAGTAGAACGGTTTGGTTATGAGTTTGTGACTTATCAGTTTCAAGGGAACGCCAAAATGTGGTGGCGATCACATGTTGAGTGTCAACCGACAGAGGCAACACCTATGACTTGGGCATCATTTTCTAGCTTGTTTATGGAGAAGTATATCCCACGGACTTTGAGGGATAGGAAAATAGATGAGTTCTTGAGCCTAGAACAAGGTAGGATGTCGGTTACCGCTTATGAAGCTAGGTTTCGCGCACTATCCAGATATGCCAACCAACTTTGATTTAGTCCACAAAAGCGGATTCACCGTTTTGTGAAGGGGTTGAGGTCAGAGTTGCGGATTTCAGACTTACAGGTAGCGGCTACGGCGAAATCCTTTCAAGAAGTGGTAGACTTCGTAATAGAGGTGGAAGAAGTAAAGCCAGATGACTTCACCATGGCGTCGACATCAAAAAGGTTTCGAAAGGGAGGTGTGTTTAATGGTTCCTATTCTAGAGGACAGGGTTCTGGAGGTTACTCAGTCCGACCGATTCAGTCTTCACTACAAACTGTAATTGGGGGTCCACCTCAGACCGGTCAACACTTCCCTGAGAGACCTATGCATGAACCCAGAGAGTGCTATGGATGTGGGGAGATTGGACATATTAAGATATATTGTCCAAAACAGTGTTATCGACCCCCAATAGCAAGAGGTAGAGGTGGTTATGGAAGAGGCCGTCATTCTGGAGGACGCGGTGGTCGAGGTAATGGTGGTCACCAAAATGGCCGGGGTGATGGGCAAACTGGAGCCACTACATCACAACATGGTAGGGGCAACGGACAGACAAACGATAGGGCCCATTGCTACGCTTTCCCTGGGCGGTCTGAAGCGGAGGCATCTGATGCTGTCATCACAGGTAATCTTTTGGTTTGTGATTGCATGGCTTCTGTGTTGTTTGTTCCCCGATCCACATTTTCTTATGTATCTTCCTCATTTGCTAATGATCTAAATTTGCGTTGTGAATTACTTTATATGCCTATTCGTGTTTCTACTCCGGTGGGTGAGTCTGTGGTAGTTGAAAAGGTATATAGGTCTTGTTTGGTGAATTTTGTGGGGAGCAACCCTTATGTGGATTTGGTTATCTTAGAAATGGTTGATTTTGATGTAATTCTGGGTATGACTTGTCTTTCTCCGCAATTTGCGATCTTGGATTGTAATGCCAAGACGGTAACGTTAGCCAAACCTGGGACAGATCCGTTAGTGTGGGAGGGCGATTACACTTCCAATCCGGTGCGTATCATCTCCTTTCTTCGTGCTAAGAAAATAGTTAGTAAAGGGTGTTTAGCTTTCTTGGCACATCTCAAGGATGACACTACCCAAGTACCTTCGATTGAGTCGGTTTCGGTAGTCCGTGAGTTTTTGGATGTGTTCCCTGCAGATCTTCCTGGTATGCCACTGGATAGGGATATTGACTTATGTATTGATCTTGAACCGGGTACTCGCCCCATTTCTATACCCCCTTATAGAATGGCTCCCGCGGAATTAAGAGAGTTAAAGGCATAACTTCAAGAGTTGTTGAGCAAAGGCTTGATTAGACCAAGTGCGTCTCCTTTGGGTGCTCCGGTTTTGTTTGTGAAGAAGAAGGATGGGAGTTTTCGGATGTGCATAGACTACCGGCAATTGAACAAGGTAACTATTAAGAACAAGTATCCTCTTCCTCCCATTGATGACTTGTTCGATCAGTTACAAGGTGCTTGTGTCTTCTCTAAGATTGATTTGAGATCCGGTTATCATCAATTGAAAATACGGGCAACGGATGTGCCAAAGACTGCCTTTCGAACCAGGTATGGGCATTATGAATTTGTAGTGATGTCTTTTTGTCTTACGAATGCCCCTGCTGCGTTCATGAGTTTGATGAACGGGATTTTTAAGCCATATTTGGATCTCTTCGTGATCGTATTTATTGATGATATACTGATATACTCTAAAAGTAAGAAGGAACATGAGGAGCATTTGAGAATTGTATTGGAAATGTTGAGGGAGAAAAAGCTTTATGCCAAGTTCTCTAAGTGCGTGTTTTGGCTAGATGCAGTGTCCTTCTTGGGGCACGTGGTCTCTAAGGATGGAGTGATGGTGGATCCTTCTAAGATTGAGACAGTGAAGAATTGGGTAAGACCTACTAATGTGTCAGAAATAAGGGGCTTTGTTTGGTTAGCTAGCTACTACCGCCGATTTGTCAAGGGATTCTCTTCTATTGCTTCCCAATTTACGAACTTGACTAAGCAGAATGTTCCATTTGAATGGTCGGATGAGTGCGAAGAAAGCTTTCAGAAACTGGAGACTTTGTTAACTACCACACCTATCCTCACCTTGCCGGTAGAGTGTAAGAACTTCATTGTTTATTGTGATGCATCCTATTCCGGTTTGGGTGCAGTGCTAATGCAAGAGAAGAGTGTAATTGCTTATGCTTCAAGGCAATTAAAGGTGCATGAACGTAACTATCCGACCCATGATTTAGAATTGGCTGCAGTAGTGTTTGCACTAAAGCAATGGAGACACTATCTATATGGGGTTAAGTGTGAAGTATACACGGATCATCGTAGCCTACAGTATGTCTTTACTCAGAAAGATTTGAACTTGAGACAAAGGAGATGGATAGATGTCACGACCCAAATCGGTGCCGCGACTGGCAGCCACATTTACCCTCCTATGTGAGCGAACCAACCCATCGAAACAGCAAAATAATGCGGAAGACTTAAACTCATTTATAAAACAATTCAAAACTATTATTATTACCCCCAAAATCTGGAAGTCATCATCACAAGAACATCTATTTCAAATTACTAAACTAAGAATGTCTAAGAACTAAAAGTACATAAAAGCTAGTCCATGCCAGAAGTTCAAGGCATCAAGACTTGAAGAAGAAGATCCAGTCCAAGCTAGACGCATTAGCTCACCCTGAATTTCCGAAGGTAGTGAAGACTGGCTAGATCTACTGTTGAGTTGAAGTTGACGGAACGTTTGCTGCATTCCACAAATAACAAGGAAGAAAACATAAAAGTAGGGGGTCAGTACAACCACAAGTACTGAGTAGATATCATCGGCCAACTCAAAATAGAAAACAGTATATATCAGTTAATATCATAAATCGACTATAAACTCAACATGTAACAACAACAAGTACTATAATTATCAATAAGTACCATTAAGTTCGTCCATGAGGGCTCAAGCCTCAATACCATTCTCATTTGGGAATTAAGTTCATTAGATTGAGTATATTCATCTTTCAAGATTCATTATCTTTCTTCCTCTTGTGTCGGTACGTGACACTCCGATCCCCTACCACTATGTGTCGGTACGTGACACTCCGATCCCCTATATGTGTCGGAACGTGACACTCCGATCCCTTATATGTGTCGGAACGTGACACTCCGATCCCCTATATGTGTCGGAACGTGACACTCCGATCCCCTATATGTGTCGGTACGTGACACTCCGATCCCCTAATTCTACGTGTCGGTTCGTGACACCCGTCCCACTAATACTATGTGTCGGAACGTGACACTCCGATCCACTAATACTATGTGTCGGAACGTGACACTCCGATCCACTAATACTATGTGTCGGTACGTGACACTCCGATCCACTAATCTCATTCTATCTGTTCATCAAGCCTTCTCTATACCAAGGCATCATCAATCCCATTACTTTAATTCATCAAGCCTTCTTTTATACCAAGGCATCATCATTAATAAGTTGATTAAAGTTTCTTTCAAGATTTGGGATTCAATGGTTTTCATCATGCTTGTTTTATCAAAATCACATAATCATATTCATGCAAGCATACAATTAAGCATATAGACAGGTTTACAATACAACCAATACATATCATTCACTATTAAGAGTTCACTACGAATATCGTAAAATAACCATAACCTACCTCCACCGAAGACTAGTGATCAACAAGCAAATTCCCAAGCTCCTGTTTTCTCCTCTCTCTCTCGATCGATTTCTCTCTTTCTCTTTGTCCTTTCAATTTTCTTTTATTCAAACCCTCTTTTTTTTACACTAATTAACATATAATTAAGTGTGAAAGAGGACAATAAAACCCACTAATTAACTTGAGGTTACCTCTTTTAACCCCCAAGTAATTAGACTTATTAATATTAACCCTCTAACTTTATAATTAAGGAAAGAATAGTCCAATGCGTCCCTTAAAACGTGTGAAGAAATCCGATTCTGCCTGGGACTTGCGCAGCCTGTGACAGCCCGTCGTGCCTGCGACGGTCCGTCACGATGGTCGTCGCAACCTCCCAAAATCCCAGTGGACTGTGACGGTCCGTCACACCTGTGACGGTCTGTCCTGCACTTTCGTCACAAATTACAGAGAGTCGATTTTCAGTACCCAATTTCAGAATTCTAAGTGTCATGGAACGAAACATCCTCGACGGGCCGTCGTGACATCCGTCGTCCCAGCCAGTTTTTCCAGAAATAAAATCTGCTGCTCAAAACGACTAAACAGGTCGTTACAATAGATACCAATTTACCCATCGTTCGTCCCCGAACGATCAAAAGAAGGAAAATAATGGCGAAAAGGAGTACCTGAATCTGTAAACAGATATGGGTATTTTTCTTGCATATCCGCCTCCTTCTCCCAAGTAGATTCTTCAACCGGTCGATTCTTCCATTGAACTTTGATGGATGCAATTTCTCTCGACCTCAACTTGCGAACCTCTCTATCCAATATAGCAACCGGTTCCTCCTCATAAGTCAAATTCTCATCGAGCAAAGCTGAATCCCAACGGATAATGTAGTTTCCATCTCCATGGTATCTTTTCAACATGGACACATGAAACACCGGATGCACTCCGGACAGCCCTGGGGGCAAGACTACTTCATAAGCCACCTCCCCTATTCGCTTTAGTACTTCAAATGGTCCAATATACCTTGGACTTAGCTTACCTCTTTTGCCAAACCGCATCACCCCTTTCATGGGTGAAACCTTCAACAAGAGTTGTTCACCCTCCATGAACTCCAAGTCTCTAACCTTTCGGTCTGCATACTCCTTTTGTCTACTTTGCGCCGCTAGAAGCTTTTCATGAATGCCCTTCACCTTATCTAACGAATCCCTCAAGAGGTCAGTACCCCAAGGTCTAACCTCAAATGCATCAAACCACCCAATGGGAGATCTACACCTCCTCCCATACAATGCTTCAAATGGAGCCATATAAATACTGGAGTGATAGCTATTATTGTATGAAAACTCTGCCAAAGGTAAGAAGCTATCCCAATGGCCACCGAACTCTATCACGCATGCACGAAGCATATCCTTTAACACTTGAATCGTTCGCTCAGACTGACCATCGGTCTGAGGGTGAAATGCGGTGCTAAGGTCCAACCTAGTACCCAATTCGGCATGCAATTTTTTCCAAAACTTAGAAGTAAACTGCGTACCTCTATCTGATATGATGGATAGTGGAACCCCATGCAATCGAACGATTTCTGAGATGTAGATTTTTGCTAACTTCTCTGCATTGTAAGTCACCTTGACCGGAATGAAATGAGACTTAGTTAACCTATCAACAATCACCCAAATGGAGTCATACTTACCCATTGTCTTTGGAAGACCAACCACAAAGTCCATTGCGATTCTCTCCCACTTCCATTCCGGAATGGGCATTCTCTGAAGCGTTCCTCCGGGCCTCTAGTGTTCATACTTTACTTGTTGAAAGTTTGGACATTTGGCAATAAAGTCGACGATATCACGCTTCATTCTACTCCACCAAAAGTGCTGCTTTAGGTCACGATACATCTTGGTTGCACCCGGATGTATAGAATACCTTGAACTATGAGCCTCTGTCAGAATAGTGTTGATCAAATCATCAACTCGGGGTACACATACCCTTCCCTTGATTCTCAAAACACCTTCCTCATCGATTATCGCTTCTTTAGCCTCTCCTTGCGACACTTTATCTCGAATCCGGATCAATTTCTCATCATCAAACTGGTTCCCCTTAATTTTTTCAAGGAAGGAGGATCGTGCCTCCACACAAGCTAACAATCCTCCCTTCTCATTTACTTCTAACCTCATGAGGTCATTAGCAAAAATCTGCACTTCTCTAGCCAATGGGCGTCTAGAAGCTTGCAAATGAGCTAGACTTCCCATGCTTCCCGCCTTTCTACTCAAAGCATCTGCCACAACATTCGCCTTCCCCGGATGATACAAGATAGTGATGTCGTAGTCCTTCAGTAGTTCCATCCATCTCCTCTGTCTCAAGTTCAAATCTTTCTGAGTAAAGACATACTGTAGGCTACGATGATCCGTATAGACCTCACACTTAACCCCATATAAATAGTGTCTCCATTGCTTTAATGCAAACACTACCGCGGCCAATTCCAAGTCATGAGTTGGATAGTTACGTTCATACACTTTTAATTATCTTGAAGCATAACAATCACATTATTTTCTTGCATTAGCACTGCACCCAAACCCGAATAGGATGCATCACAATAGATAATGAAATTCTTGCCTTCCACTGGCAAGGTAAGGATAGGCGCGGTAGTCAACAAAGTCTTGAGTTTCTGAAAGCTTTCCTCACACTCATCCGACCATACAAATGGAACATTCTGCTTAGTCTGGTTCGTCAATTGGGAAGCAATAGAGGAGAATCCCTTGACAAAGTGGCGGTAGTAGCTAGCTAACCCAACAAATCTTCTTATTTCTGACACATTAGTGGGTCTTACCCAATTCTTCACTGTCTCAATCTTAGAAGGATCCACGATCACTCCATCCTTAGAAACCACGTGCCCCAAGAAGGACACCGCATCTAGCCAAAACTCACACTTAGAGAATTTCGCATAAAGCTTCTTCTTCCTCAATAACTCTAACACCATTCTCAAATGCTCCTCATGTTCCTTCTTACTTTTAGAATATAGCAGTATATCATCTATAAATACGATCACAAAGAGATCCAAATATGGCTTAAAAATCCCATTCATCAAGCTCATGAAAGCAGTGGGGGCATTTGTGAGACCAAAAGACATCACTACGAATTCATAATGCCCATACCTGGTTCGGAAAGCAGTCTTTGGCACATCCGCTGCCCGTATTTTCAATTGATGATAACCGGATCTCAAGTCGATCTTCGAGAAGACACAAGCACCTTGTAGTTGATCGAATAAGTCATCAATGCGAGGAAGAGGATATTTGTTCTTAATAGTTACCTTATTCAACTGCCGGTAATCTATGCACATTCGAAAACTCCCATCCTTCTTCTTCACAAACAAAACTGGAGCACCCCAAGGAGATGCACTTGGTCTAATGAAGCCCTTGCTCAACAACTCTTGAAGTTGTGCCTTTAACTCTCTTAACTCCGCGGGAGCCATTCTATAAGGGGGTATAGAAATGGGGCGAGTGCCCGGTTCAAGATTGATACAAAAGTCAATATCCCTATCTGGTGGCATACCAGGAAGATCTGCAGGGAACACATCCAAAAACTCACTGACTACCGAAACCGACTCAATCGAAGGTACTTGGGTAGCGTCATCCTTGAGATGTGCCAAGAAAGCTAAACACCCTTTACTAACCATTTTCTTAGCACAAAGAAAGGATATGATACGCACCGGATTGGAAGTGTAGTCACCCTCCCACACTAACGGATCTGTCCCAGGCTTGGCTAACATCACCGTTTTAGCATTACAATCTAGGATCGCAAAATTCGGGGAAAGCCAAGTCATACCCAGAATTACATCAAAGTCACCCATTTCTAAAATAACCAAATCTACATAAGTGTTGCTCCCCACAAAGTTCACCAAACAAGACCTATATACCCTTTCAACTACCACAGACTCACCCACCGGAGTAGAAACACGAATAGGCATATCAAGTAATTCACAATGTAGATTTAGACCATTAGCAAATGATGAAGATACATATGAAAACGTGGAGCCAGGGTCAAATAATACAGATGCCATGCAATCACAAACCAAAAGATTACCTGTGATAACAGCATCAAACGCCTCCGCTTCGGATCTCCCAGGGAAAGCGTAACAATGGGCCCTATCACCAGTCTGTCCGTTGCCCCTACCATGTTGTGTCGTAGTGGCTCCAATGTGCCCATGTCCTCTGCCGTTGTGGTGACCACCATTACCTCGACCACCACGTCCTCCAGAAAAGCGGCCTCTACCATGACCACCTCTACCTCTAGCTATTGGGGGTCTGTAACTCGGTTATGGACAATTCCTCCTAACATGTCCAATCTCCCCACACCCATAACACTCTCTGGAGTCAGGCATAGGTCTCTCAGAGTAGTGTTGACCGTTCTGAGGTGGACCCCCAACTACAGTCTGTAGTGAAGACTGAATTGGTCGACTTGAGTAACCTCCGGAGCTCTGTCCTCTAGAGTAAGAACCATTAAAATCACCTCCCCTTCGAAACCTTTTTGATGTCGATGTCGTGGTGAAGTCATCTGGGCTCACTCCTTCCACTTCTATCACAAAGTCTACCACCTCTTGGAAGGATGTTGCCGTAGCCGCTACCTGTAGGGCTGAAATCCGCAATTCTGACCTCAACCCCTTCACAAAACGGCGAATCCGCTCTTGTGGACTGAAAAAAAGTTGGGTGGCATACCTTGATAAAGCACGAAACTTAGCCTCATATGCATTAACCGTCATCCTACCTTGCTCGAGACTCAAGAACTCATCCCTTTTTATATCTCTCAAAGTCCTTGGGATATACTTCTCCATAAACAGGGTAGAGAAGGATGCCCAAGTCATGGGTGTGGCCTCTGTCGGTTGACACTCGACATGTGATCGCCACCACATTTTGGCGTCCCCTTGAAACTGATAGCTTACGAACTCAACGCCAAACCGTTATACTATCCCCATCTTGTGTAGTAGCTCATGACAATCAACTAGAAAGTCATAAGCATCTTCAGATTCTGCACCCTTGAAGACTGGAGGTTTCAATTTCAAGAACTTACTGAAAAGTTCGTGCTGATCGTTTGTCATTATCGGTCCAGTAGTCAGACGTGGAAATGTGCCTATCTCCAATGAGGCATCCATGCGGGGAGCCATAGTAGCCGCATGTCGTACCTCTGAAACTGGAGGTGTTGGGGCAGAAACCACTGGAGGTGCCTGACCGTGATCAGATAACCCGCTAAGATAAGCGAGAACCTGATTGATCATCTCTGGGGTAGGTTGGGGTGGCAATTCCTCATTCTGCTCTTGTTTATTCTCCCCATCCTCCCCTTCTCTTACCACTTCTTCAGTCGGTGGTGGAGTCACTGCCCTAGCATCAGATGGGCTAGGTGCTCGTCCTCTTCCTCTAGAGGACGTCCTCCCACGACCTCTACCACGGCCTCTTGCCGCTGCTCTTCCTCGAGCCACAACCCCAGTGGCTGGCTCAGATGTTTCTTGCTGTGTTGTTGTTGCTGCTGGTGCGGTCGTTGCTCTAGTTTTAACCATCTGCGAAATAGAGTGAAGATGGTCAGATACCAATTCGTATCGCCTAGATACCAATTGGACTCAAGTAGTAGCACGAAAGAAAGAATGAAAGAGTGAAGTTTTCCTAAAGTCTTATAGCCTCTCAAGGAAAAGTAAAGGCGTCCCCCTACCGTTCCTTAAGACTCTACTAGACCTGTTCTTGTGTGATGAGACCAACGAACCTAATGCTCTGATACCAAGTTTGTCACAACTCAAATCGGGGCCGCGACTGGCACCCACATTTACCCTCCTATGTGAGCGAACCAACCCATCTAAACCTTAACATTTCAAGATATATCAACAAGAAATAATGCGGAAGACTTAAACTCATTTATAAAACAATTCAAAACTATTATTATTACCCCCAAAATCTGGAAGTCATCATCACAAGAACATCTATTTCAAATTACTAAACTAAGAATGTCTAAGAACTAAAAATACATAAAAGCTAGTCCATGCCAGAAGTTCAAGGCATCAAGACTTGAAGAAGAAGATCCAGTCCAAGCAGACGCATTAGCTCACCCTGAATTCCGAAGGTAGTGAAGACTGGCTAGATCTACTGTTGAGTTGAAGTTGACGGAACGTTTGCTGCATTCCACAAATAACAAGGAAGAAAACATAAAAGTAGGGGGTCAGTACAACCACAAGTACTGAGTAGATATCATCGGCCAACTCAAAATAGAAAACAGTATATATCATTTAATATCATAAATCGACTATAAACTCAACATGTAACAACAACAAGTACTATAATTATCAATAAGTACCATTAAGTTCGTCCATGAGAGCTCAAGCCTCAATACCATGCTCATTTTGGAATTAAGTTCATTAGATTGAGTATATTCATCTTTCAAGATTCATTATCTTTCTTCCTCTTGTGTCGGTACGTGACACTCCGATCCCCTACCACTATGTGTCGGTACGTGACACTCTGATCCCCTATATGTGTCGGAACATGACACTCCTATCCCCTATATGTGTCGGAACGTGACACTCCGATCCCCTATATATGTCGAAACGTGACACTCCGATCCCCTATATGTGTCGGTACGTGACACTCCGATCCCCTAATTCTATGTGTCGGTTCGTGACACCCGTCCCACTAATACTATGTGTCGAAACATGACACTCCGATCCACTAATACTATGTGTCGGAACGTGACACTCCGATCCACTAATACTATGTGTCGGTACGTGACACTCCGATCCACTAATCTCATTCTATCTGTTCATCAAGCCTTCTCTATACCAAGGCATCATCAATCCCATTACTTTAATTCATCAAGCCTTCTTTTATACCAAGGCATCATCATTAATATGTAGATTAAAGTTTCTTTGAAGATATGGGATTCAATGGTTTTCATCATGCTTGTTTTATCAAAATCACATAATCATATTCATGCAAGCATAAAATTAAGCATATAGACAGGTTTACAATACCACCAATACATATCATTCACTATTAAGAGTTCACTACGAATATCGTAAAATAACCATAACCTACCTCCACCGAAGACTAGTGATCAACAAGCAAATTCTCAAGCTCCTGTTTTCTCCTCTCTCTCTCGATCGATTTCTCTCTTTTTCTTTGTCCTTTCTATTTTCTTTTATTCAAACCCTCTTTCTTTTACCCTAATTAACATATAATTAAGTGTGAAAGAGGACAATAAAACCCACTAATTAACTTGAGGTTACCTCTTTTAACCCCCAGTAATTAGACTTATTAATATTAACCCTCTAACTTTATAATTAAGAGAAAGATAGTCCAATGCGTCCCTTAAAACGTGTGAAGAAATCCGATTCTGCCTGGGACTTGCGCAGCCTGTGACGGGCCGTCGTGCCTGCGACGGTCCATCACGATGGTCGTCGCAACCTCCCAAAATCCCAGTGGACTGTGACGGTCCGTCACACCTGTGACGGTCCGTCCTGCACTTTCGTCACAAATTACAGAGAGTCGATTTTCAGTACCCAATTTCAGAATTCTAAGTGTCATGGAACGAAACATCCTCGACGGGCCGTCGTGACCACGACGGTCCGTCGTGACATCCGTCGTCCCAGCCAGTTTTTCCAGAAATAAAATCTGTTGCTCAAAACGACTAAACAGGTCGTTACAATAGAACTACTGAAGGACTGCGATATCACTATTTTGTATTATCCGGGAAAAGCGAATGTTGTGGCGGATGCTTTAAGTAGAAAGGCGGGAAGCATGGGAAGTCTAGCTCACTTGCAAGCTTCTAGACGCCCATTGGCTAGAGAAGTTTGGATTCTGGCTAATGACCTTATGAGACTAGAAGTTAATGAGAAGGGAGGATTTTTGGCTTGCGTGGAGGCAAGATCTTCCTTCCTTGACAAGATTAAGGGGAAGCAGCTTAATAATGAGAAATTGATCCGGATCCGAGATAAAGTGTTGCAAGGAGAGGCTAATGAAGCAACAATCAATGGGGAAGGTGTTTTGAGGATTAAGGGAAGGGTATGTGTACCCCGCGTTGATGATTTGATCGACACTATTCTGACAGAGGCTCATAGTTCAAGGTATTCTATACATCCGGGTGCAACCAAGATGTATCGTGACCTAAAGCAACAATTTTGGTGCAGTAGAATGAAGCGTGAAATTGTTGACTTTATTGCCAAATGTCCAAACTGTCAACAAGTAAAATATGAACACCAAAGGCCCGGAGGAACACTTCAGAGGATGCCCATTCCCGAATGGAAGTGGGAGAGAATTGCAATGGATTTTGTGGTTGGTATTCCAAAGACAATGGGTAAATATGACTCGATTTGGGTAATTGTTGATAGGTTAACTAAGTCTGCTCATTTCATTCCGGTCAAGGTGACTTACAATGCAGAGAAGTTAGCAAAAATCTATATCTCGGAGGTGGTTCGGTTGCATGGAGTCCCACTCTCCATTATATCAGATAGAGGTACGCAGTTTACTTCTAAGTTTTGGAAAACATTGCATGCTGAATTGGGTACTAGGTTGGACCTTAGTACCGCATTCCATCCTCAGACCGATGGTCAGTCTGAGCGAACGATTCAAGTGTTAGAGGATATGTTTCGTGCATGTGTGATAGAATTTGGTGGTTATTGGGATAACTTCCTACCCTTAGCGGAGTTTTCATACAATAATAGCTATCACTCAAGTATTGACATGGCCCCATTTGAAGCATTGTATGGTAGGAGATGTAGGTCTCCCATTGGGTGGTTTGATGCATTTGAGGTTAGACCTTGGGGTACTTACCTTTTGAGGGATTCGATAGAGAAAGTGAAATCTATTCAAGAAAAGCTTCTAGCGGCGCAAAGTAGGCAAAAATAATATGCAGATCGAAAGGTTAGAAACTTAGAGTTCATGGAGGGTGAACAAGTCTTGTTGAAAGTTTCGCCAATGAAAGGGGTGATGCGGTTTGGTAAAAGAGGTAAGCTAAGTCCGAGGTACATTGGGCCATTTGAAGTACTTAAGCGAGTAAGGGAGGTGGCTTATGAGCTAGCCTTGCCCCCAGGGCTGTCCGGAGTACATCCGGTATTCCATGTGTCTATGTTGAAAAGATACCATGGGGATGGAAACTACATTATCCGTTGGGATTCAGTTTTGCCTGATAAAAATTTTTCTTATAAGGAGGAGCCTGTTGCTATTTTAGATAGAGAAGTCCAAAAGTTGAGGTCAAGGGAGATTGCATCCATCAAGGTGCAATGGAAGAATCGACCGGTTGAAGAAGCCACTTGGGAGAAGGAGGCAGATATGCAAGAAAGATACCCACATCTGTTTAAAGATTCAGATACTTCTTCTCGCCCTTGTTTTTCTTCTTATGATCGTTCGAGGACGAACGATGGGTAAATTGGTATCTATTGTAATGACCCGTTTAGTCGTTTTGAGCAGCAGATTTTATTTCTGGAAAACTGGCTTAAACGACGGAACCTACGACGGACCGTCATGGTCACGATGGACCGTAGCAGGGTCTCGTTTCAAAACACTTAGAAATTCTAAAATTGGGTACTGAAAATCGACTCTCTGAACTTCGTGACGGACTTGCAGGACGGACCGTCACAGGCCTGACGGACCGTCACAGACCCTTGGTGGAAATTTGGGTCTCTGAACCTTGCGACGACCTGCAGGACGGATCGTCGCAGGCACGACGGCCCGTCACAGGTTGCGTAATCCCAGTCTGGGTCGGATTTCTTTACACGTTTTAAGGGACGTTTTGGACTATTCCTACTTTAATTATAAAGTTAGAGGGTTAAGGATTATAAGTCTAATTACTTGGGGGTTAAAAGAGGTAACCTTAAGTTAATTAGTGGGCTATTAATGCCTTCTTTTAAACTTAATTATATACTAATTAGGGTAAAAGAAATAGGGTTTGAATAAGATAATAGAAAGAGCAAGAGAGAGGGAGAGTCGATCGAACGAAAGAGGAGAAGAAACGCTGCTTGGGAAATTGCTTGCTTGATCAATTCTTCGGTGGAGGTAGGTTATGGTTTTCACACTATTCGTAGTAAACTCTTAATAGTGAATTATATGTGTTAGTAGTATTGTAAACCCTTCTATATGCTTAATTGTATGCTTGCATGAATATGATTATGTAATTGTGAAATAAATAAGCATGATAAAGCTATTGAATCCCAAATCTTGAAAAGAAACCCTAATCTACTTTGTTAATGATGATGCCTTGGTATAAAAGAAGGCTTGATGAACGAAAGTGGTGAGATTAGGGGATCGGGTGTCACGTTCCGACACCAGGATAGTATATGGATCGGGTGGCAGTTCCGGTACCAGAATAGAATGAGGATCGTAGTGTCACGTTCCGACACCAGGATAGTATATGGATCGGGTGCCACGTTCCAGTACCAGGATAGAATGAGGATCGGAGTGTCACGTTCCGACACCATGATAGTATATGGATCGGGTACCACGTTCCTGTACCAGGATAGAATGAGGATCGGAGTGTCACGTTCCGACACCAGGATAGTAATATGGAGGGGGAGTGTCACGTACCGACACCGAGGGGAATAAATATAATGAATCTTGAAAGATGCTAATATACTCAATCTAATGAATCTAATTCCCAAATCAGTATGGTATTGAGGCTTGAGTCCTCATGTGTGAACTTGATGGTAATTGTTAATGATATAGTACTTGTTGTTGCTACATGTTGAGTATCATAGTTGGTTTTATTATATTACTTGATGTATATTGTTTTCTATTTCGAGTTGGCCGATGATATCTACCAGTACCCGTGTTTTGTACTGACCCCTACTTTTATGTTTTTTCTTTGTTATTTGTGGAGTGCAGCAAACGTGCCGTCGTCTTCGACTCAACAGTAATTCAAGCCAGTCTTTACTACATCGGAAATTCAGGGTGAGCTAATGCTTCTAGCTTGGACTGGATCTTCTTCTTCAAGTCTTGATGCCTTGAGCTTTCGGCATGGACTAGCTTTTACTTGTTTTAGCTTTTAGAATACTCTTAGTTTAGTCATTTCATTATAGATGTTCTTGTGGTGATGACTTCCAGATTTTGGGTATAATAATAGTTATTGAATTAATTTTTATTAATGAGTTTAAGTCTTCCGCATTACTTTCTGTCGATGTTATATTGAAATGTTAAGGGTTAGGTTAGTTTGTTCGCTCACATAGGAGGGTAAGTGTGGGTGCCAGTCAAGGCTTGGTTTTGGGTCGTGAAGAGGAAGATAGGGATAATAATAGGGTAATGTGCTAGGAATGAGGTACTTCTAAGAGTAATTTGCAAATTCAAGACAAGACTAAGTTCAAGAAGACGTTCTCCAACCAAGTTCCTACTAAATTTCCAAAGGCTAGTAAGTATAGTGTAAGGTGTCTCAAAATTAAGTAAGTTGTCTAGACACTCACATGTGACTATAAAGGTCAATAATATGTTTATTTATTGTTTTACAGTGTGAATAATTTATTAAAGGTGATTTGGAAGTCAAAAGTTCAAGAATGTCAAAGACGTTCGAAATTAAGACTCGAGACGTGCTAGTGTGCCTTGGTATGTTTACATGTTCTTTGGATCCTTAAATTGATAGGGAAGGACCTTAACATATTTATAATTTTATTTAAGATCATAAATTCCAGAAAATATTCTCAAAGGTCCACCCCAAGGGTTCCTTGAGAAGGACCCAAAGGTTGGCTAAAAGTTGTGTGCAATCAACGAACCAATGAATGACGGATCGTGCATCGATCGACGCCCTGTCGATTGGGGGAATTTCTCAACAATTAGAAGTGTGATATCAGACGCCCAAAGTGGATTCTCTGTCACCCTCGACGAAAGTGCAGCACGGCGCCATGCACATCGATTGATCATGCAGGTTCTCCTTGCAGCTCATTGATCATTAAAGGGGTGAATGGTAAATTCACCACACATTCTAAATATAACCTATTCAGGTACTCCTTTTCGCAATTGTTTTTCTTCTTTTGATCGTTCGGGGACGAACGATGGGTAAATTGGTATCTATTGTAACGACCTGATTAGTCGTTTTGAGCAGCAAATTTTATTTCGAGAAAAATTGGCTGAGGTAACGGACCCCACGACGGACCGTCACTGGCACGACGGACCGTCGCAGGGTCTCGTTTCAATATACTTAGGAATTCTGAAATTGGGTACTGAAAATCGACTCTCTGAACTTCGTAACGAACTTGCAGGACGGACCGTCACAGGTGTGACGGACCGTCACAGTCCACTTGAGTTCGACGGACCGTCGCAGGCACGACGGCCCGTCACAGGTTGCGTAATCCCAGTTGGAGTCGGATTTCTGGTTAAGTTTTAAGGGACGTTTTGGACTATTCTTTCCTTAATTATAGATTTCGTGGGTTTATATTAATAACTCAAATTCTTGAGGGATAAAAGAGGTAACTTTGGATTAATTAGGGGGGTATCATTGTCATCTTTTACACTTAATTATATGTTAATTAGGGTAAAAGAAAGAGGGTTGAATAAAAGAAAACAGAAAGAGGAAAGAGAGAGAGGAGAGTCGAATGAGGAAGAAGAAGAACGAGCTTGGGGATTTCTTGCTTGATCACTAGTCTTCGGTGGAGGTAGGTTATGGTTTTCACACTATTCGTAGTAAACTCTTAATAGCGAATGATATGTGTTAGTAGTATTGTAAACCCTTCTATATGCTTAATTGTATGCTTGCATGAATATGATTATGAAATTGTGAATAAATAAGCATGATGAAGCTATTGAATCTCAAATCTTGAAAATAAACCTAACTACTACTTGTTAATGATGATGCCTTGGTATAAAAGAAGGCTTGATGAACGAAAGTGGTGAGATAGAGGATCGGGTGCCACGTTCCGGTACCAGGATAGAGATAGAGGATCGGGTGCCACGTTCCGGTACCAGGATAGAATGAGGATCGGTGTGTCACGTTCCGACACCAGGATAGTATATGGATCAGGTGCCACGTTCCGGTACCAAGATAGAATGAGGATCGGAGTGTCATGTTCCGACACCAGGATAGTATATGGATCGGGTGCCACGTTCCGGTACCAGGATAGAAGGAGGATCGGAGTGTCACGTTCCGACACCAGGATAGTATATGGAGCGGAGTGTCACGTACCGACACGAGGGAAATAAATATAATGAATCTTTAAAGATGCTAATATACTCGATTTAATGAATCTAATTCCCAAATGAGTATGGTATTGAGGCTTGAGTCCTCATGTGTGAACTTGACAGTAATTGTTAATGATATAGTACTTGTTGTTGCTACACGTTTAGTATCATAGTTGATTTTATGATATTGATTAATATATTGTTTTCTATTTTGAGTTGGCCGATGATATCTACTCAGTACTTGTGGTTGTACTGACCCCCTACTTTATGTTTTCTTCTTCTAGTTATTTGTGGATGCAGCAAACGTTCCGTCAACTTCAACTCAGCAGTAAATCAAGCCAGTCTTCGTCACACCGGATCTTCAGGGTGAGCTAATTCTTCTAGCTTGGACAGGGTCTTCTTCTTCAAGTCTTGATGCCTTGAACTTCCGGCATGGACTAGCTTTCTATTTGTTTGTTTTTCTAGATACTCTTAGTTTAGTAATTTGGGGATAGATGTTCTTGTGATGATGACTTCCAGATTTTGGGGATAATAATAATAGTTTTGAATTGTTTATAATGAGTTTAAGTCTTCCGCATTATTTTTGTTGATATATCTTGAAATGTTTAAGGTTTAGATGGGTTGGTTCGCTCACATAGGAGGGTAAATGTGGTTGCCAGTCACGTCCCCAATTTGGGTCGTGACAATTGTAACGACCTGATTAGTCGTTTTGAGCAGCAGATTTTATTTCTGGAAAAATTGGCTGAGGTAACGGACCCCACGACGGACCGTCACAGGCACGACGGACCGTCGCAGGGTCTCGTTTCAATATACTTAGGAATTCTGAAATTGGGTACTGAAAATCGACTCTCTGAACTTCGTAACGAACTTGTAGGACGGACCGTCACAGTCCACTTGAGTTCTAAGAGGCTGCGACGACCTGCGTAACAGACCGTCGCAGGCACGACGGCACATCACAGGTTGCGTAATCCCAGTTGGAGTCGGATTTCTGGTTAAGTTTTAAGGGACGTTTTGGACTATTCTTTCCTTAATTATAGATTTCGTGGGTTTATATTAATAACTCAAATTCTTGAGGGATAAAAGAGGTAACTTTGGATTAATTAGTGGGGTATCATTGTCATCTTTTACACTTAATTATATGTTAATTAGGGTAAAAGAAAGAGGGTTTGAATAAAAGAAAACAGAAAGAGAAAGAGAGAGAGAGTCGAACGAGGAAGAAGAAGAACGAGCTTGGGGATTTCTTGCTTGATCACTAGTCTTCGGTGGAGGTAGGTTATGGTTTTCACACTATTCGTAGTAAACTCTTAATAGCGAATGATATGTGTTAGTAGTATTGTAAACCCTTCTATATGCTTAATTGTATGCTTGCATGAATATGATTATGAAATTGTGAATAAATAAGCATGGTGAAGCTATTGAATCTCAAATCTTGAAAAGAAACCCTAATCTACTTTGTTAATGATGATGCCTTGGTATAAAAGAAGGCTTCATGAACGAAAGTGGTGAGATTAGGGGATCGGGTGCCACGTTCCGGTACCAGGATAGAGATAGAGGATCGGGTGCCATGTTCCGGTACCAGGATAGAATGAGGATCGGAGTGTCACGTTCCGACACCAGGATAGTATATGGATCGGGTGCCACGTTCTGGTTCCAAGATAGAATGAGGATCGAAGTGTCACGTTCCGACACTAGGATAGTATATGGATCGGGTGCCACGTTCCGGTACAAGGATAGAAGGAGGATCGGAGTGTCACGTTCCGACACCAGGATAGTATATGGAGCGGAGTGTCACGTACCGACACGAGGGAATAAATATAATGAATCTTAAAGATGCTAATATACTCAATTTAATGAATCTAATTCCCAAATGAGTATGGTATTGAGGCTTGAGTCCTCATGTGTGAACTTGACATAATTGTTAATGATATAGTACTTGTTGTTGCTACACGTTGAGTATCATAGTTGATTTTGATATTGATTAATATATATTGTTTCTATTTTGAGTTGGCCGATGATATCTACTCAGTACTTGTGGTTGTACTGACCCCCTACTTTTATGTTTTCTTCTTGTTATTTGTGGAATGCAGCAAACGTTCCGTCAACCTCAACTCAGCAGTAAATCAAGCCAGTCTTTGTCACACCGGATCTTCAGGGTGAGCTAATGCTTCTAGCTAGGACTGGGTCTTCTTCTTCAAGTCTTGATGCCTTGAACTCTCGGCATGGACTAGCTTTCTATTTGTTTGTTTTTCTTAGATACTCTTAGTTTAGTAATTTGAGGATAGATGTTCTTGTGATGATGTCGTCCAGATTTTGGGGATAATAATAATAGTTTTGAATTGTTTTATAAATGATTTTAAGTCTTCCGCATTATTTTCTGTTGATATATCTAGAAATGTTAAGGTTTAGATGGGTTGGTTCGCTCATATAGGAGGTTAAATGTGGGTGCCAGTCGCGTCCCCGATTTGGGTCGTGACAAACTTGGTATCAGAGCATTAGGTTCATTGGTCTCATCACACAAGAACGAGTCTAGTAGATTCTTAAGGAACGGTAGGGGGACGCTTTTACTTTTCTTTGAGAGGCTATAGGACTTTAGGAAAATTCCATTCTTTCATTCTTTCTTTCGTGCTACTACTTGAGTCCAATTGGTATCTAGGTGATACAAATTGGTATCTGACCATCTTCACTCTATTTCGCAGATGGTTAGAACTAGAGCAACGACCGCACCAGCAGCAACAACGGCACGACAAGAAACGTCTGAGCCAGCCACTGGGGCTGTGGCTCGAGGGAGAACAACGGCAAGAGGCCGTGGACGAGGTCGTGGGAGGACGTCCTCTAGAGGAAGAGGACGAGCACCTAGTCCATCTGATGCTAGGGCGGTGACCCCACTCCACCGACTGAGGTGTAGTAAGAGAGGGTGAGGAAGGGGAAACTGAACAGAGCAGAATGAGGAATTGCCACCAACCTACCCCAGAGATGATCAATCAGGTTCTTGCTTACCTTAGCGGGTTAACTGATCACGATCAGGCACCTCCAGTGGTTTCTGCACCAACACCTCCGGTTTCAGAGGTACGACATGCGGCTACTATGGCTCCCCACATGGATACCTCATTGGAGATAGGCACATTTCCACGTCTGACTACTGGACTGATAATGACAAACGATCAGCACGAACTTTTCAGTAAGTTCTTCAAATTGAAACCTCCAGTCTTCAAGGGTGCAGAATCTGAAGATGCTTATGATTTTCTGGTTGATTGTCATGAGCTACTACACAAGATGGGGATAGTAGAACGGTTTGGCGTCTAGTTCGTAAGCTATCAGTTTCAAGGGAACGCCAAAATGTGGTGGCAATCACATGTCGAGTGTCAACCGACAGAGGCCACACCTATGACTTGGGCATCCTTCTCTACCCTGTTTATGGAGAAGTATATCCCAAGGACTTTGAGAGATAGAAAAAGGGAGAGTTCTTGGTCTCGAGCAGGTAGGATGACGGTTAACGCATATGAGGCTAATTTCGTACTTTATCAAGGATGCCACCAAACTTTTTCAGTCCACAAGAGCGGATTTTGCGTTTTTGTGAAGGGGTTGAGGTCAGAATTGCGGATTTCATCCTTACAGGGGCGGCTACGGCAACATCCTTCCAAGAGGTGGTAGCTTTGGATAGAGTGGAAGGAGTGAAGCCAATGCTTCACCACGACATCGACGTCAAAAAGGTTTCGAAGGGGAGGTGAGTTTAATGTTCTTACTCTAGAGGACAGAGCTCCGGAGGTTTACTCAAGTCGACCAATTCAATCGTCATACAGACTGTAGTTGGGGGTCCCCCTCAGACCGTGTTCAACTTCTCTGAGAGATTTATGCATGAACACAGAGAGTGTTATGGATTGGGTAGATTGGACCATTAAGAGGTATTGTCCAACCAGAGTTACGACCCCACTAGCTAGAGGTAGGGTTGGTCATGGTAGAGGCGTTCTTCTGGGGAGGACGTGGTGGTCGAGGTAATGGTGGTCACCACACGGCAGAGGTGATGGGCAAAATGGAGCCACTACGATACAACATGGTAGGGGCAATGGACAGAAACGATAGGGCCCATTGTTACGCTTTCCCTGGGAGATCTGAAGCGGAGGCGTCTGATGTTGTTTCACAGGTAATCTTTTGGTTTGTGATTGCATGGCATCTGTATTATTTGACCCTGGCTCCACGTTTTCATATGTATCGTCATCATTTGCTAATGGTCTAAATTTGCATTGTGAATTACTTGATATGCCTATTCGTTTCTCTACTCCGGTGGGTGAGTTTGTGGTAGTTGAAAGGTATTATAGGTCCTGTTTTAATGAACTTTGTGGGGAGCAACACTATGTAGATTTGGTTATCCTAGAAATGGCTGATTTTGATGTAATTCTGGGTATGACTTGGCTTGCTCCGCATTTGCGATCTTGGATTGTAATGCTAAATTGTAACGTTAGCCAAGCCTGGGACAGATCCGTTAGTGTGGGAGGGTGACTTACACTTCCAATCCGGTTCTATCATGTCCTTTCTTCGTGCTAAGAAGATGGTTATAAGGGTTTGTTAGCCTTCTTGGCATCTCAGGGATACACTACCCAAGTACCTTCAATCGAAACAGTTTCGGTAGTCCCATGAGTTTTTGGAGGTGTTCCCTGCAGATCTTCCTGGTATGCCACCGGATAGGGATATTGACTTCTGCATCGATCTTGAACCGGGTACTCGCCCCATTTCTATACCCCCTTATAGAATGGCTCCCGCGGAGTTAAGAGAGTTAAAGGCACAACTTCAAGAGTTGTTGAGAAAAGGCTTCATTAGACCAAGTGCATCTCCTTGGGGTGCTCCTGTTTTGTTTGTGAAGAAGAAGGATGGGAGTTTTTGGATGTGCATAGACTACCGGGAGTTGAGCAAGGTAACTATTAAGAACAAGTACCCTCTTCCTCGCATTGATGACTTATTCGATCAACTATAAGGTGCTTGTGTCTTCTCGAAGATCGACTTGAGATCCGGTTATCACATCAATTGAAATACGGGCACGGATGTGCCAAGACTGCTTTTCGGACTAGGTATGGGCATTATGAATTTGTAGTGATGTCCTTTGGTCTTACGAATGCCCATGCTGCGTTCATGAGCTTGATGAACGGATTTTTAAGCCATATCTAGATCTCTTTGTGATCGTGTTTATTGATGATATACTGGTATATTCTAAAAGTAGAAGGAACATGAGGAGCATTTGAGATTGTTTTGGAATGTTGAGGGAGAAAAAGCTTTATGCCAAGTTCTCTAAGTGTGAGTTTTGGCTGGATGCAGTGTCCTTCTTGGGGCACGTGGTTTCTAAGGATGGAGTGATGGTGGATCCTTCTAAGATTGAGACAGTGAAGAATTGGGTAAGACCCACTAATGTGTCAGAAATATGGAGTTTTGTTGGGTTAGCTAGCTACTACCACTGATTCGTCAAGGGATTCTCTTCTATTGCTTCCCAATTGACAAACTTGACTAAGCAGAATGTTCCATTTGTATGGTCGGATGAGTGCGAAGAAAGTTTTCAGAAACTCAAGACTTTATTGACTACCGCACCTATCCTCACCTTGCCGGTAGAGGGTAAGAACTTCATTGTTTATTGCGATGCATCCTATTCGGGTTTGGGTGCAGTGCTAATGCAAGAGAAGAACGTGATTGCTTATGCTTCAAGACAATTAAAAAGTGCATGAACGTAACTATCCAACTCATGACTTGGAATTGGCCGTTGGGTAGTGTTTGCACTAAAGCAATGGAGGCCTTATTAATATGGGGTTAAGTGTGAAATCTTACGGATCATCGTAGTCTACAGTATGTCTTTACTCCAAAGATTTGAACCTGAGACAAAGGAGATGGATGGAACTACTGAAGGACTACGACATCACTATTTTGTATCATCCGGGAAGCGAATGTTGTGGCAGATGCTTGAGTAGAAAGGCGGAAGCATGGGAAGTCTAGCTCATTTGCAAGCTTCTAGACGCCCATTTGGCTAGAGAAGTGCAGATTTTGGCTAATGACCTCATGAGGTTAGAAGTAAATGAGAAGGGAGGATTGTTGAGCTTGTGTGGAGGCAAGATCCTCCTTCCTTGACAAGATTAAGTGGAAGCAGTTTGATGATGAGATTGATTCCGGATTCGAGATAAAGTGTTGCAAGGGATAGGCTAAAGAAGCAACAATTGATGAGGAAGGTGTTTTGAGGATTAAGGAAGGGTATGTGTACCCCGCGTCGATAATCTGATCAACACTATTCTGACAGAGGCTCATAGTACAAGGTATTCTATACTATACATCCGGGTGCAACCAAGATGTATCGCGACCTAAGCAACACTTTTGGTGGAGTAAAATGAAGCGCGATATTGTTGACTTTATTGCGAATGTCCAAACTGTCAACAAGTAAAGTATGAAACCAGAGGCCCGAGGAACGCTTCAGAGAATGCCCATTCCTGAATGGAAGTGGGAGAGAATCGCAATGGACTTTGTGGTTGGCCTTCCAAAGACAATGGGTAAGTATGCCTCCATCTGGGTGATTGTTGATAGGTTAACTAAGTCTGCTCATTTCATCCCGGTCAAGGTGACTTACAATGCAGAGAAATAAGCAAAAATCTACATCTCAGAAATTGTTCGACTGCATGGAGTTCCACTCTCCATTATATAAGATAGAGGTACGCAGTTTACTTCTAAGTTTTGGAAAACATTGCATGCAGAATTGGGTACTAGGTGGACCTTAGGTACCCCAGAGCGTTTCCATCCTCAGACCGATGGTCAGTCTGAGCGAACGATTCAAGTGTTGGAGGATATGCTTCGCGCATGCGTGATAGAAGTTTGGTGGCCATTGGGATAGTTTCTTACCTTTGGCAGAGTTTCATACAATAATAGCTATCATTCCAGTATTGATAGGGCTCCAATTGAAGCATTGTATGGGAGGAGGTGTAGATCTCCCATTGGTGGTTTGATGCATTTGAGGTTATACCTTGGGGTACTGACCTCTTGAGGGATTCGTTAGATAAGGTGAAGGCATCAAGAAAGCTTTCTAGCGCCGCAAAGTAGAACAAAAGGAGTATGCATTCCGAAAGGTTAGAGACTTGGAGTTCATGGAGGTGAACAAGTCTTGTTGAAGGTTTCACACCATGAAAGGGGTGATGCGGTTTGGCAAAAAGTAAGCTAAGTCCCAGGTATATTGGACCATTTGAGGTCTAAAGCGAGTAGGGGAGGTGGCTTATGATAGCCTTACCTCAGGGCTTCCGGAGTGCATCCGGTGTTTCATGTGTCCATTGAAAAGATACCATGGAGATGGAAACTACATTAATCCGTTGGGATTCAGTTTTGCTTGATGAGAATTTGACTTATGAGGAGGAACCGGGGTTGCTATATTAGATAGAGAGGTTCGCAAGTTGAGGTCGAGAGAGATTGCATCCATCAAAGTTCATGGAAGAATCGACCGGTTTTGAGGAGGATACTTGGGAGAAGGAGGCAGATATGCAAAGAAAAATACCCACATCTGTTTACCAGATTCAGGTACTCCTTTTCGCAATTGTTTTTCTTCTTTTGATCGTTCGGGGACGAACGATGGTAAATTGGTATCTATTGTAACGACCTGATTAGTCGTTTTGAGCAGCAGATTTTTATTCTGGAAAAAATGGGCTGAGGTAACGTACCCCACGACGGACCGTCACAGAACGAATTGACCTTCGTCACGGTCTTCGTTTCAAATACTTAGGAATTCTGAAATTGGGTACTGAAAATCGACTCTCTGAACTTCGTAACGACTTGCAGGACGACCGTCACAAGGTGTGACGGAGCCGTCACAGTCCACTTGAGTTCAAGAGGCTGGCTACGGACCTCGTGACGGACCGTCGCAGGCACGACGGCCCGTCACAGGTTGGCGTAATCCCAGTTGGAGTCGGATTTCTGTTAAGTTTTAGGGACGTTTTGGACTATTCTTTCCTTAATTATAGATTTCGTGGGGTTATATTAATAACTCAAATTCTTGAGGGATAAAAGAGGTAACTTTGGATTATTAGTGGGGTTCATTGTCATCTTTACACTTTTTATATGGGTTAATTAGGGTAAAAGAAAGGGTGTTGAATAAAAGAAAACAGAAAGAGAAAGAGAGAGAGAGTCCGAACGAGGAAGAAGACAGAGCTTGGGGATTTCTTGCTTGATCACTAGTCTTCGGTGGAGGTAGGTATATGGTTTTTTCACACTATTCAGTAAACTCTTAATAGCGAATGTATGTGTTGATAGTATTGTAAACCCTTCTATATGCTTCATTGTATGCTTGCTGAATATGATTATGAAATTGTGAATAAATAGCATGATGAAGCTATTGAATCTCAAATCTTGAAAAGAACCCTAATCTACTTTGTTATTATGATGCCTTGGTATAAAAGAGGCTTGATGATGAACGAAAGTGGTGAGATTGGGGATCGGGTGCCACCTCCTTACCAGGATAGAGATAGAGGATCGGGCCACGTTCCGGTACCAAGGATAGAATGAGGATCGGAGTGTCACGTTCCGACACCAGGATAGTATATGGATCGGGTGCCACGTTTCCGGTACCAGGATAGAATGAGGATCAGAGTGTCACGTTCCGACACAAGGATAGTATATGGATCGGTGCCACGTTCCGGTACTAGGATAGAAGGAGGATCGGAGTGTCACGTTCCGACACCCAGGATAGTATATGGAGCGGAGTGTCACGTACCGACACGAGGGAAATAAATATAATGAATCTTGAAAGATGCAATATAAACTCAATTTAATGAACTAATTCCCAAATGAGTATGGTATTGAGCTTGAGTCCTCATGTGTGAACTTGACAGTATTGTTAATGATATAGTACTTGTTGTTGCTACACGTTGAGTATCATAGTTGATTTTATGATATTGATTAATATATATTGTTTTCTATTTTGAGTTGGCCGATGATATCTACTCAGTACATGTGGTTGTACTGACCCCCTACTTTTATTTTTTTCTTGTTATTTGTGGAATGCAGCAAACGTTCCGTCAACTTCAACTCAGCAGAGTAAATCAAGCCAGTCTTGTCACACCGGATCTTCAGGGTGAGCTAATGCTTCTAGCTTGGACTGGGTCTTCTTCTTCAAGTCTTGATGCCTTGAACTTCCGCCATGGACTAGCTTTCTATTTGTTTGTTTTTCTTAGATACTGTTAGTTTAGTAATTTGAGGATAGATGTTCTTGTGATGATGACTTCCAGATTTTGGGGATAATAATAATAGTTTTGAATTGTTTTATAAATGAGTTTAAGTCTTCCGCATTATTTTCTGTTGATATATCTTGAAATGTTAAGGTTTAGATGGGTTGGTTCGCTCACATAGGAGGGTAAATTTGGGTGCCTGTCGCGTCCCCGATTTGGGTCGTGACAAAAACCCCAATTAGAATCCATTTTTTATATTAGACTTTGCCTCTCAAATTAAATCCTCTCTAAAAACCTCAATTGAAGATCAAACTCAAAAACAAGCTATGGAGTTGGATTCTTGGATTTTTCTTCTCAGATTTTTGTTGACATTCTAATTTAGAAAGTATGGTACTCCTTATACTTAGTTATCCATTCACCCAAGGATTTCTTTCCAATGTTTTCAAAGAGATTTTATGATGAAATTGTCTATCTTTCAATCTATCCAGGGGTTCATTCTCAAATTGATTTAAAAGTCATGTTTATGCTGAATTTATAATTAGCTACTATTATATCGGTGTTTTTTCATCCAATTTAATGAAGAACCTATTATCCTTCTCAATTCTCAATTTAGCATATAATTTGGGTAATGTGATCGTATTGAGATGTTAGTAGATTGTTATTTGAATTATGTAAAAGTATCTATAACTATTGTTTTATATATAAATTGATGATGAATTATTGATAATTGATCAATGATGATAAAATATTAGAGAATTAAAAAGGTTGCACTATTCCCTCTACTTTGTGTAGAAATGGTAGTGAATTGGCCTTAAATGGCATTTTGTGGTATGGTCTTTGTATATTGGCGGTGTTAGTTTCTTCTTAATCTCTATAAGTTTTTATCATGGCTTTGAAGTTAAGTTTATAAATTATGAAGTATGGTTATGATGATCACACAATGTGAAGTATATGTCTAGTCTTCGTAACTAGTATCATGTTCTATGCATATTGATTATGTCTTCTATATATGTATGATCATGCAAGGGTTATAAGGGTTTGTACATGTGACATTTATGAAGTGTTATTGGTGAATGACCCCTACCTTTCTACCCATATATAAAAATGTGTTATCCTAAGCATGGTTAGAAGTCATAGAAGTAAATGATAAATATGTCTTCTCTCCTATGCTATAATGTGGTGTGTGCATACATGAATCTGTATTGTGATATAAAGAGGGTGACTGCGTGGATGTTATGTTAATAGTGATTATGAGATCATGTTGACAGCACTTACATTTTTCATGGATTTTATTTTTAGTCCACATAACATTGGGACCCTAGATCAAGCCCCAACAACAACATTCCCTCTTTATTTTTCTCCTTGAAATCTCCTCTTATTTGGCCAAGGGGTTGTGGGATCGAACCCCCATAATCCCTTTTATTGTTTTTAATAAATTCTCCTTGTCCAATTAGCATAGACCATGAGGTTGTGGGATCAAACCCCCAAAACCCCTACATATATTTCTTTTATTTCGCAGCCTGCCTAGAGGTAGTGGTTCGATTTCCACGCCTCACCTTTATTTATTTTTTGAATTTTCCCTCTCTATTTTACTCTCCTTCACAGCTTTGAGGTCATGGGTTCTATTCCCACGCCTAACATTCCTTTTCTTTTATTTTTTTCCTTTGCTTCCACTCGCTGCCTGGAGGTCGTACTTTCAATTCCCACGCCTCCCATTTTATTTTTATTAATTTTTGTACATTACTTTTTAGCTAACACACACAAGATCAATCTCCGTTGACCCCATTTCCCTTTTCACGTTTTAGTGCTTTTCAAGGTTGAGGTCGCGAGTTCGATTCCTTATGACCTCATCTAAATTATACCCTTTTAAATTTCCAGATTTATACATCTGTGTTAAGCCGAAAACAACTTATAATTTGGTGGAAATTTTGGCACATTTTCCAGCTCACTTCCTTCAACATTTACACTTGAATTCATAGGGTAATTTGTAGATCATTTAATACATTTTTGGGTGCATTGTTCATCGATTTGGTTAGCCAAAATATTGATACTTAAATCAGCCACACTTTCATTTGAATGATCACCCCGATTTACATAGGTTTATGCACGTAAAATAACAACAAAAACATTATCAATTTTAGAGTCTTAATTTGAGAAAAACATAGTCACTGCCAAATTTTTGCACACACATGCTCATAATTTTGGAACACATAGGTTATCTTTCTTACAATTTCATGTACACAAACATATTTATATTCATCACGAAAACATAATATACAACTAAATCTACCAGCAATAATACTAACTCCCCAATTTAGGACTTAGTCAATAAGGTTTTTTTTATTTAATAAAAATCTGATTTTTATTTTATTATAAATCATATAATGAATAAAAATTATTAATTAATTACATAAATTCAATATCATAAATTAAAATCTCTTTAATTCATTGCTTCCACCTGGGTTCGAACGCGGGTGGAGAAAGACATCACTTGAAAAGCCCAATTTCGGCCCTCTCTCCAAAAATTCCCCCTTTACATTTTTAATTAAATAATTAATTACATATTCAGGCTAATTACGATATTACTATTATCTAGGAAAAAGATAATTTCCCCCCTAGACCCTTCAAACCTAATATTTCCTCTTTTAAAGTCCAATAAAGACTCCTTCGAGTAAATCTTCGTATTCGAGAGCGCTACATGGTTGGAGCCAAACTTTCCAAGCTCAACTAACTCCCTAATTTAGTTGTCTTGGTTGTATCAAGGGTTCCGAGGTATGGTTCTACACGCATCATTCTGTGTGAACCCTGGTCAAATCATAGGCATTCTAAACACATTAAGCATTTCATATGTTATCCGTTTTTAGGGTTGTTACAGTATGAACCTATATGATGTGGTCTTATCTTTATATGCACTATGTTTGTCTAAATATCGATATGATGAAGGTCTTGTATTTACATGAATGATGTTCTTTTCACTTACTTTTTTATGTATGAAATGAATTTTATGGTTTGTGGTCTCATGAAGGGTCTACTAAGAATGTATGGGGTTATGGGGCTCCATATGTCCATTGCACTAGTACACAAAGATCGGGGTCATGAACAGGGTCTAATAATGATGTATATGCAAAGAAGTAAATATATGTGTGACTTGATGTAGCATACTATAATGTCTTATGGTTTTGAATTAAATGTGCCCTTCATTTATTATGCTTATATGGGGATATAAGTTAGTCTATGTAGGTTTTATGCATGATTTATTTGTGACCTTAAGCTGATGCATTGAACCAAGTATCATTAAAGGGTTACATGGGAAGTTAATGAACAAAAGAGAAGATGGTTCACTGTTAAGGCAAAAAGACCTTACTAAAATTTGACAAAAAAATGTCATAAATTCTATATGTGATCTTATGTAATGTTTGGCATTGAATATGTTTATATGAAGTATATGAAAGATATAAATTCTATTGTGTAAAGGTTTTAATGAAGATTTACTCAAAAAGGCATGAAGTATGATTTCAAGAAAGTATCTTTTTTGAATGCATGTTTTAGCATTTTTGACATGCTTAGTGCATTCTTGTACTAATCCTATTCTTCTCTACTTTTTACACAGAGTGTAATTTATGGATTCTCAAAGGGTGTCTTGAATGGTGAAGAGCTTGATAGATGATTCCCCATGCTCAAAGAAAGGGATCCTTAAGTTCAAAGATCTTCTTCCTATGTGTTTACTATAAAGTGTCTCAATATTGTCTAGTTATTGAATGTTTCTTAAGGGTCATGTCCCTAATGTACTCTAAAATTGTTGTGTCTAAGATGGAAAGAGACTTAGTGTCTAAATTTGTATTATGACTTATGTTTTATATATATTAAGTAAATTTTCTAGCATATGATGTGCTATGAAATGTTTTAAATTTCATTAAATTTACTATGTCCATGCGATGAATAATAATTATGGGCTTGTATAAGACCTCCGAGAGATCAAGTACGCCATGTTACTTCTAAGGGGTGATCCAGGGATGTGACTAACGTGGTACCAGAGCACAAGATTTTAGAACTGGTTTATGGTCTAAGAAGTATCATATTGCCACATCTTGTAGAGTCTTGTATCATTGGTGGTGAATCGCGACACATCAAATGGTACGAGAGTCTATAGGACGATAGAGTTTCCCTTCTTCATAATTCACACATCGAGCCTTAGAACATAACTCTATATGATCTCTCTCTTATGTTTTCTTTTCCGGTGGACTTTTAGATGTGATTGCTTGGATGAGATTGTAATCTATGCTTGAGGGTGAAAAGGTGAGTTTAAATGCTTATGTTGGTTATATGGTTGTTTGAGTATGTGTGAAGATGAAATTGGTCATTTTTTATGATATGATGCCAATTATGTCTATACATGAGATTTATGTGAAATAACATGTTATATTGGGAAATGTATGTCTTTATATAGTTAAAGTATGTTAAGAGTTATTACGGTTGACATTAGTTTCTTTTGGAATAAAGTGTTACCATATGGTTTTGTATGATAGTAGCCTTGTGCTATGATTTGAACAGGAAATGCTTCGTGACTACCTATGGAAGCACACTACCCTAAGTATATGTACTTAAAAGTGTTCAATGTTTCCCTTTGTATACAGGTGGTCCTTGATAAGTGTTCTAGTATATATTGGAGTTGTTTGTATAAACTTGATCCTATGTTTTATGATATCATGCATGCTTATGTAGGATGAGTTCGTAAATTTTTGTATCTCAAATTGTCATGCTTTTTCCATCAATTGCATATATGTTGAATTTTGGAATTTGAAACATGCTCACTGTAATGAGAGGCAGTTTAGTGTAAGATGTTTTGATAAATCAACTATATTGTTGTTTGATTGGAAGTTGTTCAAATGAGTAAAGAATTGATTCATATGATCATGATAATGAATGTAAAAAGGAGATTTGCTATTCAGAATAAAGAATGAGAGTCTTATGGCAATGATGAGTTGTAGAATTGTTTCTAATTTCTTTTTGTGTTTTAAGTCCCTTTATGTTGTGAAATTGGTGATTCCTTAAGTTGAGGGATTACTGTTATATTTGTAGGGTGATGATGTGGGTTTGATTGACCTAGAAGTTATCTTAAATTAATATTGAAAGAAAAGAAAGAGTCATTTAGCCTAAGTCTCCTATATTGTTTCCCCTAATGATACATAACCTTTGTGTCCATTGTATTGTATGAAAACCTTATGTGGTTGAATGAGATGACCTACCTTAATAATTGGGGATAAATGACCTAGGTAATAAGGCATAGAATAGCTTAGTATGCCGATATTAACTTATTAAATTCCTTCTAGAGTTGTAATAACTTTTAATTGATGCAAAATGAAGGTTCTAAGTTAAGATCCTCTTGAAGTTGGATTAAGTTGCTCTTAATTGGGTTTACTGTATGTGGGGGATGGTGATGGAGTAGTAAGGTTGTAGAAATTGTCTACCTTGTCCTTCTATTCTTACTTGAGCTTGAATCTATGGAACTTTAAGAATGCTTGTTCATGAATAAGATTTTTGCATTAAGTATGAATTGCATGACTTTATATGTTTCTTAAGCATCGGTTGACATTACCTTAATGATATTGTGTAGATTTCAAAGTGCATGAAAGAAAAATGATGATCAAGACCATGTTTTCTCATGTTAATTTGCATCTTGATATGCTAGGTGTGCATTTGATATTATGAGATAAGATAAGAAGCATAGTAGTAGTCACTTGTGAGGTGAAATGTTTAGCCTTATAATGAAAAGTTGAGTCCCTTTAAAAGATATATGTTGAGTCTCTCGAAAACTATGTGACTTTTATGATTTGAAATGCATAATTGTAGGGTCATTCTTGGAAATTCAAGGCAATGTTTAGCTAAGTGGTCCTGTTTGTGCCTATGAATTGTGTTATTCTTCTCAAATGATTCTTAATGTGAAGGTGAGTACTAGATAAGAAATTGGAATTTGAGATTACTTCCTATTTGTTGTGATGTGTTTAATGTGACCTACCATTTAGACTTCACTAGGAAGAACATATGATCATGCCATGGTTTGAATGTTGAGATTTTCTTATTCTTAGAGGAATTGACCTTGTACTTTTCCTAGGTGTTAACTCATGACAAATGTAAGTGTGTAGAGGCGATGGACATTCCTCCATAGACACCACTAAGCATGGTATGGTTGAATATGACCTTCATGGCATTAAGTTTAACTAATGAAGATCTTTGTTGATTCAATTAACTCAAGTCTATGTTCATTGAAGTATGAGTGCCTACTTGTTCTTAGTATTGTTTAAATCTTCCTATATGTGACCTTGCAAGATGATATATTAAATTAATTGAGGTGAAATGGCCATGTTATGATTTGAAGAAGGATGTTCCTCCTATGAACATGATAAGAGCCTTTGTGTTTGATGCATTAAAGAGTGAGTGAATAGTGGTTTTTCTAGCTTGTGTGAATTGAGTTCTAAAATTATTTCATGTTGTTATAAGTGTTATGATTGATTTATGATGTATTCAAATTATTGTTGTGATTAAAGAGTCGTATGTGTCTTTCAAGGACGAATGTTTCCAGGTGGGGGATATTGTAAAACCCCAAAATGAGTTAGGGTGTTTAGATCCTCACATGTTTCTATTGTGTTCCTAAGTTCCTTAAATGTCTTATAATATGTTTTGGATTCAGCGTGTAAAGTTTGAGGTGATTTGGAAGTAAAACGTCAAGGGATGACCAAGACGTTTGACGACTAGTCGCCTATGTTCCTCATGTGTCTATACATGCTAATATTTGTATGTCATGATATAATTAAGCCTTTAAATAAGTTATAATGATGTTTAATAGTTTTATATGGAATGTCAATAAATTTTGAGGTCAAACGACCAAGAACATCCAAGGCGTTCAAAAGATAGCCCTTAAGACGCTCAACGTGTGTCTTGATAAGGCCTAGCTTTTTTGGACGAGTTGCAGGTGTTTTCGTAGAAAATTATGTGGAAAATTATAAAATTTGTTAGGGGTTGTATTTACGTTTGAAATGTCCGGGTACAACCTCTAAAGGGATCTGCAAAATGACACACAAGAAGGACCCAAGGCTTGTCGATTGACACTACTAAGGTCGAGACACTGCCTTGGCAGTGTAAATCGACGGACCAAATGACGCCAGTTGGTAAATAAACGACCCGTAGGTGAGGTATCATCAATTGGTTCTTAGATTGTGTAGGTCTCAACCCAAAAATTGGCCAAGGACCAATAGTCGGAAGCTAAAGGATGCCCAGTAGACTAACCTATGGCCAGTCAATGGGTCCGTCGGTGGTGGTGTGTATGCTGCTATCTTGCGTCTTTTAAATTAAAGAGGTGAATGTTAAATTCACCAAACGTTCTAAAAAGATTATAATTGATGAATTTACCCATATTTGGGTGTATTTTAAGGATCTAACACGTGAACAACCCAGTCCAAATCCTCTCCCAAGAATTGAACTTTTACCTTAAAAAATATTCTCCATACTAACAACAATTGTTTTTGAAGCTCAAGAAAATCTTGGAGCTTGGATTTACATTGATGAATAATAAAGTTTTAGATGTATTCATATAGATAAAAGTATTGTTATCCTTCATCTCCAAGTAACCTTTCACTTGGAGAGTTCTTCTCAATGTTTTCAAAGAAGATTTTATGATCAATCTTTCAATCAAGCAATATTTCCTTTCTCAAGATGTTTTTAATAGTTAAATATTGTTTAATTGATGTTAATTAATTGGTTTGAACGTGATTTCTAATAAAATTTCATGATGAACCCATGTTCCTTCCTAAAACTTCTTTAGCCCTTGCATGGTCATTGTGATCATGGCTTGTTCTTGATTGAATTCTAATTCTCTTACGTTGAATTGTTTATATTTACTGTTATTTACTTTAATTTATTATGATTTGATGATGAAAGATCCATGTGGATCCACGTTTGAAGATTAAAGATTGCTTAGCCTAGCTATCAATGAAATTACTGTAATCTTGACCTTTTAAAGTATAAAAGTGTAATCGATTATTTTGTGGTTCATATAGCTACTAAATTAGGTTAATAAATATTTTGAATTGTGAACATAAATATGATATGATCAAACTAAAGAAGGCTTGGTTTAATTGATGGCTTCTAAGCTATTAAGTAGTAAGCTATGTTGGTTGTAAGATTTGACCTTAATTGTATAAAAGTTGATTTTGAGTATGTTAATATGCTTAGATCTACTGTATAGAATGTGTGTTGAAAATGAATTATGTGACATTGGATAAATGCGAATTTATACTTAAAGAACTTGAGCTCTACTTCTTATTGGGTGTTAAGTGTGGTATTCACTGTAACATGGACTCTATAATGCATAATTGTGGAACTCGTATATGTAAGTACAATTGTAGCTACTTCATTACGTTGATAATATTAATTAAATATGAGTTATGATCCATGCAAGTGAAATTGGCTAATTGTAACGACCTGTTTAGTCGTTTTGAGCAACAGATTTTAATTCTGGAAAAACTGGCCAGGACCACGGGCACTGCGACGGACCGTCACAGGCACGACGGCCCGTCGAGGGTGCATCGATTCAGCATACTTAGAATTCTGAAATTGGATACTGAAAATCGACTGTCTGTAAATTGTGACGGACCTACAGGACGTGCCGTCACATCCACGATGAACCGTCGTGAGTTCCCGTTGTAAAACACTTCAACTTTTGAGAATTTAATACAAGAAACGAGTTTCTGACCGTCAGGACGGAGGTGCAGGACGGACCGTCACTGGTGTGACGGGCCGTCACAGTTCACCTGGATCCTGGGAGGCTGCGACGACCACCGTGACGGACCATCGCAGGCACGATGGCCCGTCACAGGTTGCGCAAATCCCAGGCAGAATAGGATTCCTCTACACGTTTTAAGGGTCGTTTTGGACTATTCTTTCCTTAATTATAAAGATTGAGGGTTAATATTAATAAGTCTAATTACTTGGGGTTAAAAGAGGTAACCTAAGTTAATTAGTGGGTTCTATTGTCCTCCTTTAGTCTTAATTATATGAAAATAGGGTAAAGGAAAGAAGGTTTGAATAAAACAAACAGAAAGAACAAAGAGAAAGAGAGGGATCGATCGAGAGGGAGGAGAAAACGCAGCTTGAGGATTTTCTTGTTTGATCAATTCTTCGGTGGAGGTAGGTTATGGTTTATTTCATGCTACTTGTAGTAAACTCTTAATAGTGAATGTTATGTGTTGATAGTATTGTAAACCCTACTATGTGCTTAATTGTAAGCTTGCATGAATATGAATATGAAATTGTGATGAATTAACAAAGCATGATGAAGCTATTGAACACTTGTTATTGATGATGCCTTAGTATAAAAGAAGGCTTGATGAATTAGGGGATCGGGTGTCACGTTCCGACACCAGGATAGAATTATGGATCGGGTGCCACGTTCCGGTACCAGGATAGAATGAGGATCGGAGTGTCACGTTCCGACACTAGGATAGAATTATGGATCGGGTGCCATGTTCCGATACCAGGATAGAATGAGGATCGGAGTGTCACGTTCCGACACCAGGATAGTATATGGATCGGGTGTCACGTTCCGACACCAGGATAGTATATGGATCGGGTGCCACGTTCCGGTACCAGGATAGTATATGAGGATCGGAGTGCCACGTTTCGGCACCAGATAGAAATAGAGGAGCAGAGTGTCACGTACCGACACAAGAGGAGGAAGAAAGATAATGAATCTTGAAAGATAATGAACATACTCAATCTAATGAACTTAATTCCCAATGAGTATGGTATTGAGGCTTGAGTCCTCATGTGTGAATTCGGTTGTATTCATTGATGAATTAATATTGTTATTGCTACATGTGAGTATTGTAGTTGATTTACATTATTATTGATATATACTGTTCCCTATTTTGAGTTGGCCAATGATATCTACTCAGTACTTGTGGTTGTACTGACCCCCTACTTTTATGTTTTCTTCTTTGTTATTTGTGGAATGCAGCAAACGTTCCGTCAACTTCAACTCAGCAGTAAATCAAGCCAGTCTTCGTCAGACCGGATCTTCAGGGTGAGCTAATGCTTCTAGCTTGGACTGGGTCTTCTTCTTCAAGTCTTGATGCCTTGAACTTCCGGCATGGACTAGCTTTTTAGTTATTTTTGTTCTTAGACATTCCTAGTTTAGTAATTTGAGATAGATGTTCTTGTGATGATGACTTCCAGATTTTGGGGATAATAATAATAGTTTTGAATTGTTTTATTAATGAGTTTAAGTCTTCCGCATTTTCTTTTGTTGATATTGTATTAAAATGTTAAGGGTTAGATTGGTTGGTTCGCTCACATAGGAGGGTAAATGTGGGTGCCAGTCGCGTCCCCGATTTGGGTCGTGACAAACTTGGTATCAGAGCATTAGGTTCGTTGGTCTCATCACACAAGAACGAGTCTAGTAGAGTCTTAAGGAACGGTAGGGGGACGCCTTTACTTTTCCCTGAGAGGCTATAAGACTTTAGGAAAATTCCATTCTTTCATTCTTTCTTTCGTGCTACTACTTGAGTCCAATTGGTATCTAGGTGATACAAATTGGTATCTGACCATCTTCATTCTATTTCGCAGATGGTTAGAACTAGAGCAACGACCGCACCAGCAGCCACAACGGAAAGACAAGAAACGACTAAGCCAGCCACTGGGGCTGTGGCTCGAGGAGGAACAGTGACAAGAGGCCGTGGTAGAGGTCGTGGGAGGACGTCCTCTAGAGGAAGAGGACGCGCACCTAGTCCATCTGATACTAGGGCGGTGACTCCTCCACCTACTGAGGAGGTAGTAAGAGAGGGTGAGGAAGGGGAAACTGAACAAGGGCAGAATGAGGAAATGCCACCCCAACCTACCCCAGAGATGATCAACCAGGTACTTGCTTATCTTAGCGGGTTATCCAATCAGGGTCAGGCACCTCCAGTGGTTTCTGCACCAACACCTCCGGTTTCAGAGGTACGACATGCGGCTACTATGGCTCCCCGCATGGATGCATCATTGGGAATAGGCACATTTCCACGTCTGACTACTGCCTGGGCCTTATGACAAATGATCAGCATGAACTTTTCAGTAAGTTCTTGAAATTGAAACCTCCAGTCTTTAAGGGCGCAGAATCAGAGGATGCCTACGATTTTCTGGTTGATTGTCATGAGCTACTACACAAGATGGGGATAGTAGAACGGTTTGGCGTTGAGTTCGTAAGCTATCAGTTTCAAGGGAACGCCAAAATGTGGTGGCGGTCACATGTTGAGTGTCAACCAACAGAGGCACCACCTATGACTTGGGAATCCTTCTCTACCCTGTTTATGGAGAAGTATATCCCAAGGACTTTGAGAGATAGAAAAAGGGATGAGTTCTTGAGTCTCGAGCAAGGAAGGATGACGGTTAACGCATACGAGGCTAAGTTTCGTGCTTTATCAAGGTATGCCACCCAACTTTTTTTCAGTCCACAAGAACGGATTCGCCGTTTTGTGAAGGGGTTGAGGTCAGAATTGCGGATTTCAGCCTTACAGATAGCGGCAACGGCAACATCCTTCCAAGAGGTGGTAGATTTTGTGATAGAGGTAGAAGGAGTGAAACCAGATGACTTCACCACGACATCGACATCAAAGAGGTTTCGAAAAGGAGGTGATTTTAGTGGTTCCTACTCTAGAGGACAGAGTTCTGGAGGCTACTCAGTTCGACCAAATCAGTCTTCACTACAGACTGTAGTTGGGGGTCCACCTCAGAACGGTCAACACTTCTCTGAGAGACCTATGCATGAACCCAGAGAGTGCTATGGATGTGGGGAGATTGGATATATTAAGAGATATTGTCCAAACCAGAGTTACAGAACCCCACTAGCTAGAGGTAGAGGTGGTCATGGTAGAGGCCGTTATTCTGGAGGGCGTGGTGGCCGAGGTAATGGTGGTCACCAAAACGGCAGAGGTGATGGGAAAACTAGAGCCCCTACATCACAACATGGTAGGGGCAACAGGCAAACCAACGAAAGGGCCCATTGTTATGCTTTCCCTGGGAGATCGGAGGCGGAGACATCTGATGTTGTTATCACAGGTAATCTTTTGGTTTGTGATTGCATGGCATCTGTATTATTTGACCCTGGCTCCATGTTTTCATATGTATCTTCATCATTTGCTAATGGTCTAAAATTGTATTGTGAATTACTTGGCATGCCTATTCGTGTTTCTACTCCGGTGGGTGAGTCTGTGGTAGTTGAAAAGGTACATAGGTCTTGTTTGGTGAATTTCGTGGGGAGCAACACTTATGTAGATTTGGTTATCTTAGAAATGGTTGACTTTGATGTAATTCTGGGTATGACTTGGCTTTCTCCGAATTTTTTGATCTTGGATTGTAATGCCAAAACTGTGACGTTACCCAAGCCTGGGACAGATCCGTTAGTGTGGGAGGGTGACTACACTTCCAATCCGGTGCGTATCATCTCCTTTCTTCGCGCTAAGAAAATGGTGAGTAAAGGGTGTTTAGCTTTCTTGGCACATCTCAAGGATGACACTACCCAAGTACCCTCAATTGAGTCAGTTTCGGTAGTCCGTGAGTTTTTGGATGTGTTCCCTGCAAGTTTTCCTGGCATGCCACCGGATAGGGATATTGATTTTTGCATTGATTTGGAACCGGGCACTCGCCCCATTTCTATACCCCATTATAGAATGGCTCCCGCCGAATTAAGAGAGTTAAAGGCTCAACTTCAAGAGTTGTTGAGTAAAGGCTTCATTAGACCAAGTGCATCTCCTTGGGGTGCTCCGGTTTTGTTCGTGAAGAAGAAGGATGGGAGTTTTCGGATGTGCATAGACTACCAGCAGTTGAAAAAGGTAACTATTAAGAACAAGTATCCTCTTCCTCGCATTGATGACTTGTTCGATCAGTTACAAGGTGCTTGTGTCTTCTCAAAAATTGACTTGAGATCCGGTTATCATCAATTGAAAATACGGGCAACGGATGTGCCAAAGACCGCTTTTCGGACTAGGTATGGGCATTATGAATTTGTAGTGATGTCCTTTGGTCTTACAAATGCCCCCGCTGCTTTCATGAGCTTGATGAATGGGATATTTAAGCCATATTTGGACCTCTTTGTGATCGTATTTATAGATGATATACTGGTATACTCTAAAAGTAAGAAGGAACATGAGGAGCATTTGAGAATTGTATTGGAAATGTTGAGGGAGAAAAAGCTTTATGCCAAGTTCTCTAAGTGTGAGTTTTGGCTAGATGCAGTGTCCTTCTTGGGGCACGTGGTTTCTAAGGATGGAGTAATGGTGGATCCCTCTAAGATTGAGATAGTGAAGAATTGGGTAAGACCCACTAATGTGTCAGAAATACGGAGTTTTGTTGGGTTAGCTAGCTACTACCGCCGATTTGTCAAGGGATTCTCTTCTATTGCTTCCCAATTGACGAACTTGACTAAGCAGAATGTTCCATTTGTATGGTCAGATGAATGTGAGGAAAGCTTTCAGAAGCTCAAGACTTTGTTGACTACCGCACCTATCCTCACCTTGCCGGTAGAGGGTAAGAACTTTATTGTTTATTGTGATGCATCCTATTCTGGGTTGGGTGCAGTGTTAATGCTGGAGAAGAACGTGATTTCTTATGCTTCAAGACAATTAAAAGTGCATGAACGTAACTACCCAACTCATGACTTGGAACTGGCCGCGGTAGTATTTGCACTAAAGCAATGGAGACACTACTTGTATGGGGTTAAGTGTGAAGTCTATACGGATCATCGTAGTCTACAGTATGTCTTTACTCAGAAAGATTTGAACTTGAGACAAAGGAGATGGATGGAACTACTGAAGGACTACAATATCACTATCTTGTATCATTAGGGGAAGGCGAACGTGGTGGCAGATGCCTTGAGTAGAAAGGCCGGAAGCATGGGAAGTCTAGCTCATTTGCAAGCTTCTAGACGCCCATTGGCTAGAGAAGTGCAGATTTTGGCTAATGACCTCATGAGATTAGAAGTAAATGAGAAGGGAGGATTGTTAGCTTGTGTGGAGGCAAGATCCTCCTTCCTTGACAAGATTAAGGGGAAACAGTTTGATGATGAGAAACTAAGGCGAATCCGAGATAAAGTGTTGCAAGGAGAGGCTAAAGAAGCAACAATCGACGAGGAAGGTGTGTTGAGGATTAAGGGAAGGGTATGTGTACCCCGCGTCGATAATCTGATCAACACTATTCTGACAGAGGCTCATAGTTCAAGGTATTCTATACATCAGGGTGCAACCAAGATGTATCGCGACCTAAAGCAACACTTCTGGTGGAGTAGAATGAAGCGAGATATTGTTCAGTTTGTTTCCAAATGTCCAAACTGCCAACAAGTAAAGTATGAACACCAGAGCCCCGGAGGAACGCTTCAGAGAATGCCCATTCCTGAATGGAAGTGGGAGAGAATCGCAATGGACTTTGTGGTTGGTCTTCCAAAGACAATGGGTAAGTATGACTCCATTTGGGTGATTGTTGATAGGTTAACTAAGTCCGCTCATTTCATTCCGGTCAAGGTGACTTACAATGCAGAGAAGTTAGCAAAAATCTACATCTCAGAAATCGTTCGATTGCATGGGGTTCCACTGTCCATCATATCAGATAGAGGTACGCAGTTTACTTCTAAGTTTTGGAAAACATTGCATGCTGGATTGGGTACTAGGTTGGATCTTAGCACTGCATTTCACCCTCAGACCGATGGTCAGTCTGAGCGAATGATTCAAGTATTAGAGGATATGCTTCGTGCTTGCGTGATAGAGTTTGGTGGCCATTGGGATAGCTTCTTACCTTTGGCAGAGTTTTCATACAATAATAGCTATCACTCTAGTATTGATATGGCTCCATTTGAAGCATTGTATGGGAGGAGGTGTAGATCTCCCATTGGGTGGTTTGATGCATTTGAGGTTAGACCTTGGGGTACTGACCTCTTGAGGGATTCGTTAGATAAGGTGAAGTGCATTCAAGAAAAGCTTCTAGCGGTGCAAAGTAGACAAAAAGAGTATGCAGACCGGAAGGTTAGAGACTTGGAGTTCATGGAAGGTGAAAAAGTCTTGTTGAAGGTTTCACCCATTAAAGGGGTGATGCGGTTTGGTAAAAGAGGTAAGTTAAGTCCAAGGTATATTGGACCATTTGAAGTGCTTAAGCAAATAGGGGAGGTGGCTTATGAATTAGCCTTGCCCCCAGGGCTGTACGGAGTGCATCCGGTATTTCACGTATACATGTTGAAAAGATACCACGGAGATGGAAACTACATCATCCGTTGGGATTCAGTTTTGCTTGATGAGAATTTGACTTATGAGGAGGAACCAGTTGCTATTTTAGATAGAGAGGTTCGCAAGTTGAGGTCGAGAGAAATTGCATCCATCAAGGTCCAATGGAAGAATCGACCGGTTGAAGAAGCTACTTGGGAGAAGGAGGCAGATATGCAAGAAAAATACCCACATCTGTTTACAGATTCAGGTACTCCTTTTCGCCATTGTTTTTCTTCTTTTGATCGTTCGGGGACGAACGATGGGTAAATTGGTATCTATTGTAATGACCTGTTTAGTCGTTTTGAGCAACAGATTTTAATACTGGAAAAAATGTCCAGGACCACGGGCACTGCGACGGACCGTCACAGGCACGACGGCCCGTCGAGGGTGCATCGTTTCAGCATACTTAGAATTTTGAAATTGGATACTGAAAATCGACTCTCTGTAAATTGTGACGGACCTGCAGGACGTGCCGTCACATCCACGACGAACCGTCGTGAGTTCCCATTGCAAAACACTTCAACTTTTGAGAATTTGGTACAAGAAACGAGTTTCTGACCGTCAGGACGGAGGTGCAGGACGGACCGTCACTGGTGTGACGGGCCGTCACAGTTCACCTGGATCCTGGGAGGCTGCGACGACCACCGTGACGGACCGTCGCAGGCACGACGGCCCGTCACAGGTTGCGCAAATCCCAGGCAGAATAGGATTCCTCTACACGTTTTAAGGGTCGTTTTGGACTATTCTTTCCTTAATTATAAATATTGAGGGTTAATATTAATAAGTCTAATTACTTGGGGGTTAAAAGAGGTAACCTAAGTTAATTAGTGGGTTCTATTGTCCTCTTTAGTCTTAATTATATGAAAATTAGGGTAAAGGAAAGAAGGTTTGAATAAAACAAACAGAAAGAACAAAGAGAAAGAGAGGGATCGATCGAGAGGGAGGAGAAAACGCAGCTTGAGGATTTGCTTGTTTGATCAATTCTTCGGTGGAGGTAGGTTATGGTTTATTTCATGCTACTTGTAGTAAACTCTTAATAGTGAATGTTATGTGTTGATAGTATTGTAAACCCTACTATGTGCTTAATTGTAAGCTTGCATGAATATGAATATGAAATTGTGATGAATTAACAAAGCATGATGAAGCTATTGAATCCCAAATCTTGAAAGAACCCTAATTCACTTGTTATTGATGATGCCTTAGTATAAAAGAAGGCTTGATGAATTAGGGGATCGGGTGTCACGTTCCGACACCAGGATAGAATTATGGATCGGGTGCCACGTTCCGTTACCAGGATAGAATGAGGATCAGAGTGTCACGTTCCGACACCGTGATAGAATTATGGATCAGGTGCCACGTTCCGGTACCAGGATAGAATGAGGATCGGAGTGTCACGTTTCGACACCAGGATAGTATATGGATCGGGTGTCACGTTCCGACACCAGGATAGTATATGGATCGGGTGCCACGTTCCGGTACCAGGATAGTATATGAGGATCGGAGTGCCACGTACCGACACAAGAAGAAGAAAGATAATGAATCTTGAAAGATAATGAACATACTCAATCTAATGAACTTAATTCCCAAATGAGTATGGTATTGAGGCTTGAGTCCTCATGTGTGAATTCGGTTGTATTCATTGATGAATTAATATTGTTATTGCTACATATTGAGTATTGTAGTTGATTTACATTATTTTTGATATATACTGTTCCCTATTTTGAGTTGGCCGATGATATCTACTCAGTACTTGTGGTTGTACTGACCCCCTACTTTTATGTTTTCTTCTTTGTTATTTGTGGAATGCAGCAAACGTTCCGTCAACTTCAACTCAGCAGTAAATCAAGCCAGTCTTCGTCACACCAGGATCTTCAGGGTGAGCTAATGCTTCTAGCTTGGACTGGGTCTTCTTCTTCAAGTCTTGATGCCTTGAACTTCCGGCATGGACTAGCTTTTTAGTTATTTTTGTTCTTAGACATTCCTAGTTTAGTAATTTGAGATAGATGTTCTTGTGATGATGACTTCCAAATTTTGGGGATAATAATAATAGTTTTGAATTGTTTTACTAATGAGTTTAAGTCTTCCGCATTTTCTTTTGTTGATATTGTATTAAAATGTTAAGGGTTAGATTGGTTGGTTCGCTCACATAGGAGGGTAAATGTGGGTGCCAGTCGCGTCCCCGATTTGGGTCGTGACACTAATGGTCTATGTTCTTCTACTTTCTAGTATGTTAATGTGCTAGTTGTAGTATGACTTTGTAGTAGCTTATACTTGAATTCATGTATGATTGTGGTAATTAAGCTACTGACCTACACTTGACAATTTATGATAGAGTAGTAATGGTCAATGAAGAACAAAGGCTAAAGAATTGGGAAGAATTCCTCTACTTTTCTACTTCTCTACTTTTTTATAGTATGTTGATGAAGCCTTGTATTGCATTGTGTTGTATGGTAAACTTATGGTGGTGTTTTTTACTTTATTTTCATTATATACATGTTATCCATGTCCATGAAGGCAAATTGATCATTATATGAAAGATTTGTTATGATGATCACTTTATGTGTAACTTGTGCTTAGTCTTCTACTTGAGTTGTGAATCTAGGTTATGTTACGATTGTTATGATCCTGTAAATTGTTAGCTAATATCAAGTGTAGGTTCTGCCATTAATTCATTTTAAGGATTTATGACCTCTACCCATGTACCCATATGTAAATGTGTGAATAGCTAATGTTAAGGAGCCTTAAAGTATAATATGAAGATTGTTTTATCTCCTATGCTAAGTTGTGTTGTGTGGTCTCCTCAATGAGTTTTTGATAGACATTATGTGATAATGTTTACCAATGTACACGCACACTCACGCATTATACATGCTTACGATGTAGTGAATGTTCATAGTGTCTAATAAAAGGTTGTTCTCATATTCACTAGTGTCTACTACAATGCATGTGAAGTATATCTATGTGAAGTATGTTATGCATTCCTTAATAGGATGACTTGATAGGTGTACTAGTATGGGCAAGGGTATGGTACTTTTCCTATGCATTATATATGTGTACCTTGATAGGATAGTTCTAGTTTTTGTTTCTATATGTATGAATATGTATGTATGAACATGTGTGAATTCATGTTTTCTGTGAAAGGTTTTCTCACATATATGTATACACACACAAGTATGAAGATCTAGTCAATAGAGGGCCCTTGAATGGTGTATTCATGTTTACCCTAAACAAGATGATTCTTTACATATGCTATGTTAATATGAAGGGATTCTTTACATGATTTACGTTGGTGAACTTTTATCTATGACCTATGAGTTAAGAACATGAGGGCATGAGTCTCCTAAACATATGTTGTATAAATTACAAATATAATAATGGTTTTCAATAAAGGGATCTTAGCTTAGCAACGAGGGAATTTAAATATGAGTGTGTGTCCCTTCCTATGGTTGGAAGGTTGGTCACCATAAACCTCTAGGGTGAATAGCCTCATGACCTAAATGGTGTTAGAGTGATGTTTCCATAAGTGAATAACTACAATGCCTAATCTTGGCATAAAGAGGGTTTTCACATATGCCCCAAGTTCCATAACTATGTCGCCACCATAGGATACTAGCTAGTGGATCCACCTTAAAACGTATGACATGTTTGGTTCTACTTTGGATGGAAGGCCACCCTGTTTCGGTGTGGGGTTTTGTGACACCGTATTCCATGTTTAGAATCACATGGTTTAAGTCGGTTAAGGATATAGTTTCCCTAAAGTAAAATGTACAATAGATTTAAATTAATGGGATCCTAACTGGGAGAACTTAAGGGAGGTTACTTAGGATAGATGAAAGTAATGAACCCATCTAGACATTACACATATATATCCTTAGGAAGTCCTAGGAAGGTGACCTAATAAGTATGATTATGTTTATGTCCATATCGATAACTTGGTAGTATTGGTCTACTTTTTATGAAGATTTGCATCGTATAAACCTATATGATGTGGTCTCATATTTATATCTCTATGTTTGTCTAAATGAGTATATGATGAAGCTCTTGTATCGACCTGAATGAAGTTGTTTTCACTTACTTGTTTATGTATGAAATGAATTTTAAGGTTTGTAGTCTTATGAAAGGTCTACTAAGAATGTATGGAGTTATGGGGCTCCATATGTTCATTGCACAAGTAGACAAAGATTGGGGTCATGAACAAGGTCTAATAATGATGTATATTCAAAGAAGTAAATATATGTGTGACTTGATGTAGCATATTGTAAAGTCCTAAGGTTTTGACTTAAATGTGCCCTTTATGTATTATGATTAAATAGGGATAGGTATTGGTCTATGTAGGTTGTATGTATGTTTTCTTTGTTACCTTAAGGTGATGCATTTCAAAAGTATCACTAAAGGGTTACTAGGAAAGTTAATGAAGAAAAAAGAAGATGGTTCACTATTAAGGGAAAAAGAACTTACTGTAATGTGACTAAAAAATGACATAAGTTCTATTTGTGATCTTATGTAATGTTTGATATTTGAATATGTTTATATGAAGTACGTGAATGATATAAATGCTATTGTCTAAAGATTCTAATGAAGATTTACTTAAAAAGGCATGAAGTATGATTTCAAGAAAATGTCCCTTTAAATGCTTGTTTTTGCATGGTTTTCATACTTAGTGCTTTCTTTTACTAATCTCATTATTCTCTACTTTTTGCATAGAGTGTAGGTTATGGATTCTTAAAGGATGTCTTGAATGGTGAAGATCTTGATAGATGATTCTTAATGAAAGGGATCCTTAAGTTCAAGGACCTCCTACTTATGTCTCTTCTATAAAGTGTCTCTATGTTGTATAGTTATGTAATGTATCTTAAGGGTCGTGTCCCTAATTTACCCTAATGTTTTTGAGTCTAAGATGGCAAAGAGACTTAGGGTATAAATATGTATTATGACTTATGTTTTATATATATGAAGTAAAGTTTCTAGCATATGGCGTGCTATAAAAATTATTAAATTTAGTATGTCAATGCAATGAATGATAACTATGGGCTTTTATAAGACCTCAGAGAGGTCAAGCACGCCATGTTACTTCTAGGGGGTTCTCCTCAGATTTTACAACCTCGTTTCCTTTTTAATTTTCTTCATTGATGATATGATCACATGGGTCATTTGAGGGTAGTCTTGTAAGTGTTCAAGTAACATCAACTCTTTTCTAAATAGAATAACTGTGAATTTTTGTTTAGATCAGTTGTGTTTCTTGGTCACATTGTTTCAAGTGAGGGCATAGATACAGATCGAAAGAAAATGGAATTGTCCTAGACCTTTGACTCTAAATAATATTCAATGTTTCTTAGGTTTATCCAGGTATTATGGGAATTTGTTGATTGTTTTTCATCCATTGGTTCTCCTTTGAAAACCTTAACGCAAAAGAATGCTAAATTTGAGTTGTCGGAAGCTTATGAAAGAGACCTCCAAGAGTTCAAAAGATAGGCTTACCTCAACTCCGTTGTTGACCTTGACGGAGGGTAACAAAGGGTTTGTACATTATTTTGATGCTTCTGCCGTAAGTTTGGGTTATGTCTTCATGCAATATTATAAGGGGATAGCATATCCCTCTAGACAACTCAAGGTGCATGAGCAGAACACAACTCATGACCTTTGTTAAGATCCTCAATATGAACTAAGCTATCTAAAGACTTATATGTTCCTAAAAATGGTATGAAACATGTTAATTAAGTAGTTTAGATCTTGTATACATTATTTGAAGTTGTTTCGATATCAAACATGGAAGAACGACTGAGACGTTCTAAAGGTTGACTTTAGACGTACTACTGCGTTCTAGTGTGCGTTTGTATGTTTTAGGTGTTGTTTGGGCTCTTAACTCATTAGACAGCATCCTAAACTTTATATGGACGTATTTATGTTCGAAACTTCTGGGCATAACTCCCCAAAGGTTCCTTGAGTATGACCAAAAAACTGACAGTAAATTGCCTTAGCAGTGTCCAAATGACGAGCCAAACATTGCCCCTTTAACCTAACTAGCACCCTTCGATGGGGTCCATTGATCAATAATTTGTGTGGGAGATTAATCTATAAATATCCCTATCTTACCAAAAATATAGAGGTGCACAATGGTCCGTCTTCCCACAAACGGTCCGTCAATTTTCCTCGTCGTTTGGAACCTGTATGCTATTAAAAAATGCTAGTTTTTAAGGGTGAATTCCGAAATGTAATCCACGTACTATTAAAAACATGGACAGTTATTTTAGTTATCAATGGGTATTTGAAGTCCCTTTATAAGTTTTATCTCTAATGTAGAACTCACTCATCCAAATCAATCATTTCCTCCAAAATAGGAAACCGTGAAACCTCTACTGGAGACAAAGCTTGAGAACAAGCTTTGGAGGTGGTTTCTTGGTTCATTATTTAAAAAATTTAGTGGATCTTACTGTTTTGAGGTATTTCAATATTTCATCCTTAGATAAACTTCCACTTAAGGAGTTCTTTCAATGGTTTTTTAAACATGATTCTTAAGTCAAAAATCTCATTTTTTAATCTAGCCATGGGTTCATTGTTAATGTTACTTCAATAGAATTCAAATGATTATTATATGATAAGTGTATGGTTTAAACATGATTTTGAATCCAATTCTTTGAAGGACTCATGATCACTTTCCCTTTAAAATTATGATATGTCAAGGGTCTTGTTATCTTGGGTAGACTATGATTAAATTTTTATTAGATTATAGAATATTGTTTAATCCTAGTATTATCTATATCAATTTATTATGAATTAAGGAGAATTTATCAATAAATATCATTAGATTGTATACTTAGTAAGTTGACCTATTTCCTCTAATTAGCTTAGAATACATATATCAAATTGTGATTCTTGGTACGGTCCACTTATGGTGGCGGTGTTTTGATTCTTATACATTCTTTTTTATTATGTGCATGACCTTGAAGGCATTTGATACGATATGAGTTCATTTGATTATTTCATGTTTAGGAAGTTTAAGGGTGTATCCTTGATTCTAGCATCATGACCTAAATGAATTGATGTTATGTAAAGTTAAATGTATAGTCTACTACAGTAGTTAATTTATTTAGGTGTGTTGTTGATGTTGTATATATGTGGATGATCATGTAAAAGTTAGGTATAGTCTATATGGATAATGATAATGAATACTCTTATAGCATGACCTCTACCTATATTAACCTCGTATGAATGTGCGATTAAAGTATGTTAGGTAAATTATATTCAAATTTTGAATATGATCTTGTCTCCTATGATATAATGTGAGTGTATGTAGTCTATATCTCTTAATAATCTATATGTGTGTGACTAGAGTCATAACAAATGTTGTACATGTGTTATTATATTTAGAGGGTTGCTTCATCAATGTAAAGTCATATCCATTATTTGATCATGTTGACCAATGTACACACACACTTCATGCATATCTATGAGTAGGGTAGATTCATGATTACTATGGATAGGATAGTTCTCCAATTCATCATTACTTATTACTATGCATGTAACTATATGATTCATGAAGTTATGAACATGTGTGTCTTTAAGTGTAAATGTGAATGTATAACACATATGTGTATTCACATACAAATTATTATATGAATTGTAGACTTATGTGAAAGGACATTTTCACATGAAATAGGTTCAATGATGAAAAAACATTCTCATCTTAGAAACCTTTGAGCTATATTATGTATCATGGAGCAAGCTCCTCAGGACATCCTTATGAATAAATGTACTAAAGGCTTAAATATGTTTAAAAAGGATGTTTGATATTAGCAACAAGTGAACATGACAAATGAGAGTTGGAGCTTCACATTAGTAAGTCAGGATTCCCATAAGAGAACCTCACATTTAGCAAGTTCGGGTTCGCAACATAGATGTTGTCTCATGAGATGGAAACTTCCATGCTAGCAAGTCCAGGTTTCTAGTGGCAATCTTCATGTTCCATAACTACGTGCCCCAGTAGGTTTTACCTTAGTGGATCGACTAGAATAGCTATTATGTATGAAGGTCCTACATTTGCAAGTAGTACCTTAACTATTCGATGTAGTAGTAGAAAATTTGATTCCATGTAGCTCACAGTGCTATGTTTGTTATTGCTATGACTCAATAAAGTTAAGAAATGAACTAAGATATGAATATGGACTCTATCATAATTCCTTGAGGAGGTAACTTAGTATAGGTAGGACTATGGACCCTACCCATTCATTGCACTAGTGAACTCAAAGAAAGGATAAGTTTAGTACTTTTACGAAAGTAAAACTTATGTTATGTATAAATTGTATGAAATAATGTTATAGTGAATTTGCTATGTCAAGACATGAATTAAGATCATGCATGTGGGTTACAGTTATGACTTTTGAATGAGTTTTACTTAGTATATGTGGGGTATGGGACTCCATGTGTACATTTCACAAGTAAGCTTGTAAAGGGGTTGTGAGGGTGGTTTACCTATGATATGAACCAAATGAGTTATCTCTATGGTTGTAGTAAAGGAATGAGTCCTTATATGATGGTATGAACTATGTGGCCTTACATCTTGTTATAAATGTAGGTATTATGACATGTTGAGTATGATATGCCTAGTCTAGGGTGACTTCTTAGGAAGACTTGTTGCAAGTAATATTAAGGGATGCTACCTTCACATTTCATTAGTGTAACTTGTGGTTGTCTTAGTTGTTGGTTCTTATGTTCAGCTTGTGTGTTTGATGTTTTTATGAGTTTATGAATGTATATGGTGGTGTTTTTAAAGCATATCTACGAAAGGCTATTGTAGATAATCTTAGGGTGATACATTGTGCTAAGTACACTTGGGGGTTGCTTAAGGACTGATGTTAAGATAAAAAAAAATAAGGTAATGAGTTGTATGTATTGAACATGCCTTAAAATGAGTTAAGTGATTTAATGTTTTATTATGAATAGTATCCATGTCTACTTTACGTTTATGAACTCTGTTGTGGTTAGTATGCTAATGTTCATGAAATTAACTAAAAAGTCATATTGCATAATTTCAAATGAAATGTCCTCTTTAAATGCATGTTTTTTCATGGTTGTGATAGATAGTGAATTCTTGTACTAATACCATTCTTCTTCATCTTTTTACAAAGTGTAGGTGTTGATGCCTAGCGGATGTCTCCTCAGTGAAGGGCTTGGATAAATTCCAAAATTCAAGGAAAAGGATCCTTATGAATAAAGGATTTCTTATGTCAAGATGTTCTTTGAGTTAATGTAATAAGTTAAAGATATATTTTTGTTGTTAAGGGTCGTGTCCCTATTCTTTTATATTGAGTTATGTGTTAATATGGAAACGTGACTTATAGTCTAAGTATGTACTTATGATAATTTATATATGTATGAAGTGATTATTCTAGCATATGATGTGGTATGAAAAGTATTATATTTTCCAATATTTTTACGTTTATACTATGAAAGATGTCTAAGGGCTTGTAAAAGACCTCTGAGAGGTCAAATACGTCAACTTCTAGGTGGTGCTCCCTAGTCGTGAAAACCTTGAATTAGTGGTAATAGTTATTTCCTTGAAAATATGGAGGAATTACATGTATGGGGTACATGTGGATGTATTCACCGAACACAAGATCTTTCCATGTGTGTTCAGTCAAAAATAGTTGAATCTTCGAGAAAAAAGGTGGTACGAACTTTTGAATGATAATGTCATGACTGTTCTCTACCACCTCAGCAAGGACAACGTGGTCGCGGATTCTGTAAGTAAAATGTCAATGGGTACTGTAGCCCATTTTCCTGATTATAAGAAAGAGTTGGTAAAAGGGGTGCGTAGATTAGCTCAGCTAGGTGTTCGACTGGAAGATTCTCCAAAAGAATGGTCTACAGTAATCATAACTCTGAATCATCTTTGGTTGTTGAGGTGAATTCTAAACAATACCATGATCCTCTATTGATGAAGTTTAAAGAATCGATTCTTAGCAAGTTCAAAGAAGAATTCACCCAAGAGGGGGATGGGGTACTCAGGTACCAAGGTAGATTGTGCGTACCAGATGTGTATTGTCTAAGGGGACAAATTTTTGAAGAGTCTGATGGTTCTTGATACCCCATTCATTCGGGTGACACAAAAATGTATCATAATCTTTAGAGATCTATTGGTGGGAAGGTTTGAAGACGGATGTAGCTGAGTTTGTTGCTAAATGTCTTAATTGTTGACAAGTTAAGGCCCAACATCAAAGACCAGGAGGTTTATCTCAATCCTAACTTTGAAATTGTACGATATCCAGATTAATTTCATTGTATGTTTGCCTCGAATCGGGAGGCAATATGATTCAATATTGTGATTGTTGATCTATTGACGAAATCATTGCACTTTAATCCCATCAAATCTACTTATTCAACAGAGAAGTATTCTAGGTTGTACCCTTATGAAATTGTAAGTTTGCATGGGATCCTTTTTTCCATCATCTCTATTATATATACCCAATTCACTTCTCATTTTTTGAGGTATTTTCAAAAAGGTCTAAAACTCAAGTGAAACTTAGCACCGCTTTTAAACCTCAAACGGATGGTCAAGACGAGTGTACCATACAAAACCTAAAAGATATATTAAGGGCTTGTGTAGTTAACTTAAAGGGTAATTGGGACGATCACCAACCATTGATAGAGTTTTCTTACAACAATAGCTACAATTTGATTTTTTCTATATCACCTTTTGGAACACTCTATAGTATGAAATGTAGTTCTCTGTTTTGGTGGTTTGAGATAGGTGACTCTTCACTCCTTGGTCCCGAGATAATCTATGAAGCCTTTCAGAAGAATGAGATGATAAGGGATAGATTGAAAACAACTTGTAGTAAGTGAAATAATTATTTAGACAATAGAAGAATAGACCTTGAATTCTAAGTAGTTTATTTGGTCTACTTGAAGATTTCACCAATAATAGGCAAGATTAGACTTGATAAAACATGGAAGCTAAGTCCCCGATATGTGAGCCCTTATGAGATATTGAAACGGGTCAGGATGGTTGCTTATGAGTTCAAGTTACAAAGTGAAGTAGCCCCGGTTCATCCTATAATTCATGTCTCCAAGAATAATATATGTCAAGGTAACCCAGTATCTATTCTCCCGACTAAAGGATTAGGACAGAATGTCTTACAAGTGGGGATCACCTCCTAGAACTAACCGACGAATGAGACTTCTTGAAGTACCACACAAGCCTCTTGAATCAATCATTGCATAATATACACAAAAATAAGTAAGATTTAAGAACATTCTTCACACATGAACAATACTTTCATTAATACGCATGGGGAAGACATTTAAAACCATCTATCTTTACACTGTCCCATTATACCATCGAATTTAAATGTACAACATAGTGACTAAGGCCATAGAAGACTAATAATAAAAACTAAAGATATAAAAGGAACATGTGCTTCTAGTCCTCAAATCAATGAATACTCACCAATACTTAATTTTAAACCATTAGAAACCTATCCATCATCCATGGCATACCAAGACCTCCAATTACCTACACTTTAGTCAAAAAGGCAAAATAAAGGGTTAGCATATTGCATTCACTAAGTATTGAAGCCATGCAAAAACCATGAAAAAGGATATTTAGTATATAAACATGCTTTAATGATATTTTTATAAAAAAAACCTCATAAAAGAGTTTGAGAGACATAATTCAAGAAAACATTCACATATAGAACATTTTTAAGTAACAATCACATGACCATATTCACTTAGACCCCCTACTAGAGGTTATCCTAAAGCCAACCTAAGTAATATATAAAGTGGTCACTCCTACAACCCTTTCACACACACCTAGATAATCCTAAAGACTATCTAAAGTAAGGTTATTCCAGTTCATCACATATCAAATAATTCTACATTCATTTAAACAAACCCTTATGTCACTTAGACTCCCCACCTAAGATTACTCTATGAATCACCTAAGTGAAACATGAAGAGACCTCTCATACATCCTGTTCAAGCCTACCTAAGCAATCATCAAAGCACCATTAGATACCTTTTTAGAAAACATACTTCATTAAGAAAATCATATTTTCATTAAAACCATTTTGAGAAAAATTGTACGTTTAGAGGACTTAACATATTGGTCTTGGAGAACACCTACGGAACCCTCATCCTAGTATACTCAAAACCTACTCGTGTCCTATTCTACTACCTATATGTTGTAGAACCTCACCAATACTAGAATGTATCCCACTTTATGAGAATAGGCATTACCGGACATAGACTGTACTTGCTAGGAATGGAATACAGAGTCTACCCTACTCAGATGGAGGGTGTTCGACATGCCAAGGGTAGAACTAGAACACATTCCATGTAGGCACATGGTTAAGGAATATAATGGATTTCTTTGTACTCTTATCTAAACATATGTATATTTACTCCCCACACATATTCACTCGGTGATAGCTTTGTTCTCATAGAGTATGTTCAATCACATAAGGTCATATGAATAGGTACGATATTTTGGTCATTACCGAATCATAATACACCTAACAGAGAAGGTTCTGATAGGGCATCCACTCAATGGTCAATAAATAAAGCTCAATGACTTTCTTAGAGATGGTTTCTTGTCGTTCCAACAAACCTATTCGTCAGTCCATAATTCACATGAGAAGGATACCATTACGACTCTCAACTTCAAGGATATCTTAACCTTCTTTCTATATTGGAGGTTCCAAGTCATTGACCTTATTTACATATTCAAGGTCATATTTAAATCATTAATACACATATATGAAAAGGGTGTTTTAGACTACCAAGTCAAGGGATCACATATTCACAAATCTTTCATGCATCATAAAGAGGGACTTAGGTCTACCAAATCAAGAAATAACACATCACATATGACTTTTAAGCTTTTCATCGCAAAATACCATAACTTTAGGAAGAATAATAAGATTATCACTTATACAAGATCACACAAGTATTACAAGAGTACTTTAATTCATGTCTTCACATTAGGCATGTAAGTCTCTCAAAATGACTTATGCCGTCTAGATCCTCACATATGCCTAAAAATGTCAACATTATTTTTATTAAAGTGTTTTACACTGTGCATACTAGATTTGAAATATTTTGGATTTCAAACATTCAAGATGACTCAGACCTTTTAAAGTTAGACCTTAGACATACTAGTGTGTTGTAGTGTACCTAGGTATGATTTACATGTATTTTGATGCTTAAATTGATAATGGAGGTCCTTAACATGTTTATCATAATAATTAGGTTCGAAACGTCTAGGTATGACTCCCTAAGGGACACCCAAGGAGTCCATGAGGATGACGTAAATGCTTCCTAGAGACTGCCTTGGCAGTGTCCAACTGACGAGCTAACAATCGACATTGCATGAATGCATTGACACCCCATAAATTTGGGTCGCTGATAAAAACGTAAAAGCATGAGCTCAGCCCCCAAGAATGGAGTATTTTTCCATATCTATGGAGCAAAAGTAAGGCGTCAGTGACTAAAAGACGATGCGTTGACTACACTCCATTGTTGGTGCTTAGAATGTTGTCGAGTGAGTTTTCTACTTAAGGGGTGAATAGGAAATTCACCCCATGTCCTAAAAGTAGTATGGATTGTTATTATGGGATATTTTAGGTACATTAAGTTAGTTAAAGAGATAAGAACCCCATTCCCAATTCATTCTTTAAATTTCACCGTTCCACTAAAACCAAACTCTCTCTAGAAAGCTCCAATAGAGTTTAAGATCAAGGACAACTCGGGGTACTATTTCAATATATTTTGGATTAAATTTTAATGGATTCTTCATGTTATTAGGTATGGTGATCTTTCATCCTTAGTTCAAAGAGGTTTCATGATCAATTTGTCAACCTTTCAATCTAACCATCGGTTCCTTCTCAAAATGATTTAAAAAGCATGATCATGATGAATTGATGATTATATATTGTCTTTATGTTCATTTTCATTCCAATTTCATGATGAGACCATGATCCTTCACAATTCTCAAATTAGTTTATGATGTGGGTATTGTCAATTTGATTTTATGCTGATTGAATTTTAATTCTAGTATGTTGAATTGTCTATTTCTATTGTTTTGTATTTATATTTTTTGTGAATTATTGATAAGTGAACAATGATAATGAAGGTTTGGTGAATTGGTAAGATTGCCCTACTTCGTCTACTTTTCTATTGAATTAATAGTTGAATCAGCCTTGAATGACATTGTGTGGTATGGTCCATCTATGGTGATAACATTTACTTTCTTGTCATTCTCTATATGTGATGATTATGGACCTGAAGGAAAGTTTACGAATTATGAGGTGTGGTTATGATTATCACACAAGGTTAATTATATGCCAAGTCTTTCAATCTAGTATATCAAGTGTTAGGTGTTGCTTGTGTCTTCTATATCTGAATGAATTTCTAAGGGTTAGGTATAATATATATGTGCTTCTAATAATGAAGTGATAATGGTGAAGACCACCTACCTATGTACCCAAATATTAGCTAATGTTAGGTGTCATTGATGCAATGTTCAAGATCCCTTGTCTCCTATGTTATAAGATGGTGTATGGCCTATGAATTAAAGTGTATTTGGTAGTAATAGAGTGGCTGCCTCAAGGATATCTTTATAGACATTAGCTGATCATGTCTTCCAATGTACACACACACCTCGTGCATCACTATGAGTAATATAGGTTCATTGTGTATAATGAAATGATGTTTCTCTTATGCACTATTGTTTACTATGATGCATGTAAAGTATATGTCCATGAAAGTATAAATATGTATCTTAACTAGAATTATTTTATAGGTGAACTAGTATGGGTAATGGTATGGGATTTTGTCTTTACTTTGTAACTGTCTACCTTCATAGAATATTGCCTTGGGTGATTTCTTTATGTATACGAATATGAATGCATGATTAAGCTATGAACATGAAAGTATATGATATGATGAAGTATGCCTATGTGTACAATCTAAATCTTGTATGTGAAAGGTTTCCTCATGTAAGAACATATACACACATGAATGAATGCATAAAGAAGTATGTATTATAACCTAGTAAGTTGAGTCGTGTTAAAGGTTTTCTCAATTGTACTCTAAACTAACCTATGTTTGAATATGATATGTCCATATGAAAGGTCTTATAACATGATTTATATTAATGAAAAACTAATTCTTATCTATAACCTATGATAAGGCATATGAGGAATTATTACTTCTAAAGCCTATTTTCATGAAATAATGTTCATAAAGACTTTCCAATAAGGGGAACAAAGCTTAGCACCGAGTGAACAAGATAATGAGAGGTGTTTACTACCCTTGGAGGAAGACTCGACAGTGGTTTCTCATAAGGTGTTGACTTCTCTTGGAGGGAGATTCACCCTATGGTTCCACATGAGGTGTTGACTTCCCTTAGAGAGAGATTCACCCATGGATTCTCATGCGATAACGACTCAAATGCTAATGGGCATGGAGAGGGTCCAATAAATATCTCTTAGTTCCAAATCTGTGTTGCCTCATTTTACCTAGAAAATGGATCCACCTATTATGCTGGTACGATACTCAGGTTTTAACATGGCAAGTAAAATACCATCTTTTGGTGTTAGGGGACAACACCAGATTCCGTATTTAGTTACATGGTCTTATTTTCGTTTAAGTCTAGGATTTTCTTAAAGTAAAATGGGCAAGGGAAATAATTTAATGGACCTTAACTAGGATAACCTAAGGGAAATTTCTTATTGTAGGTGAGGGTATGAGACTTAATCCATTGCACTAGTAGCTCATGAAGGGATCTCTAGAAAGCTGTTCTATATGTATATGTATGTGGCCTTTATGCATGATATTATGGTATTGACCTAATTATATGATAATATGATGAGTATGAGTTCAAAGATGTCTATATGATGAGGTGTTACTTTAGATGCATAATGTTTGTCTTATTGGCTATATGATAGAGGTCTTACCTTGAATATGCATGATGTTGGTCTTACTTCTCATATGATGAATGTCCTACTTTAGTATGTAGTTCACTATTATTGTCATGTTGATGCATGAATGAAATTGTATTCTTGTGGTGTGTTTTTGAATTTACTTAACATGTGTGACTTTATGAGGCTTTACATGTACATTACACAAGTAGGCTTAGAATGAAATTTTGACTAAGGTCTTATGATGTTGTAATAAAGTTAATTCCTAACATATATTTGTTTTTATATTGTCAATTATGATGTTTTTGGTAGTTTTTACTTGTATAAACTCTTGGAATGAGTCTCCTATGTGATATATAAAGTATGTTGAGTCATGTATGAAATATGTGTCTTATGATATGCTATGATTTCATAAATATCTATGTTTAGTGTAATGAAGGTTATGTGAATATTCACCTTGGTGTCCTTAAGTTATTACTTGAGTGTGGATAGTGGAATGGGACACTATTCATGCATTGCACCAAGTGTTACTATAGGGTTATTTAGGGGTAAAACACGTTAGGTAAAAGAAAGAATAATGTTGTAGAATGTTATATATACCTTAAATGAATTATGTGGCTTATGTGATGTTGTAATCATTTTACATGTCTAAATGTGAATACTATATGTGTGAGTTGATATGTTGTCTTAAATAGTGTCTATACCTATGTTAAGTATATGAGCTATGTTTTATCTATCGTATCAAGGTTTTCTAAAGTTTTAGTAAAAATCATTATGCATGATTTCCTAATATCATAGTTGTCATACTTAGTTCATTCTTGTACTAACACCATTCTTCTCACTTTTGTAGACAAAGTGTAGATAATGGGCGCTTAAAGGATGTCTCTAAAGTGAAGGGCTTGATAAATGTTTCCCAAGCTCAAGAAAGGGATCCTCATGTTTCAAGGATATCCTATGTTATGTTCTTAATTAAAGTATGTGTAATAGCTTAGTTTATATGTTATGTTGATAAGGGATGTGTCCCTATTCTACTCTATTGATGTTGAGTTTAAGATGGAAAAAGAAAATTAGAGTCGAACTATGGATTATGGCTTATATATTATATATGTATATGAAGTGATGATTCAAGCATAAAATGTGCTATGAAATGTTTTAAAATTTCAGCTGAATTTACCTATGACAATGCGATGAATGATGAGTATGGGCTTGTATAAGACCTCTGAGATGTCGAGTACGCCATGTTACTTCTAGGGAGTGCTTCTCGGTCGTGACAAACGTGGTGTTTGATCCAAGTTATAAAAGTTGTTTTAGGGTCCAAAAGTCTCATATTACCACGTCTTGTAGAATCTAGTTCATCGGTGGTGAGTCGCGTCACATCTACAAAAAAAAGGCTATAGGACGATAGAGTTTTATTTTCTTCACTACTCTTGTGTTGTTCCATAGAATCTAACTCTATATGATCTTTCTCTCTTATTTTTTCTTGTCTGGTAGTATTTTGGATTTGATTGCTTGGATGAGATGGTATATCAATGCTTGAGGGACAAAAAGGTGAGTTGGATGCTTATTTTTGTTTATGGGTTAATGAGTATGTGTGATGGTGAATTTTGAATATATATTGATGTGATGCCATTTAGGGCTACATATGTTATTGATGTGAAATAATATGTTACGTTAGAACTTATGCCATGATATGCTTAATATATAGTCATAACTTGATAAAAGTTGTTAAGTTTTAATGGAGTTCCCTTTGGAATGTTAAGTTGTTATATGATTTGCTATGACAATAATGTCATGTTATGGTATAAACTTGAAATGCTTTGAGAATTTGTTGTAAATAGATAAAGATTATGTTGCCTTTGACAAAGTGTAAATGTTTCATTTTTGCCTTGTTATTTGAGAAATGCTTCATAGTTGCTTTGTGTGGGTTAGATTCTGTTGAGTAGGCTTTATCCTAGAAGTGAAGGTAGTGTGCTTATCTTGTAAGGTGATTGTGGAGTATTCTGCTTAATGGGAGAACCCTTATGACTAGGTGGCTAGTTTCTCTTATGAGCCTATTTTATAGAGTAGGCAAAAATGGAAGAAAGGGTTTTGTTCCATAGGTTGAAATTACGTTTTTGGCCTAAGGTTGACCTAGAGGGTAGTAGGTGTCCCTTAAAACCATAAAGAGAAGGAGAGGATGAATGTTGACCTACCTAGAAATTTTAAGTTGTCCATTAAGATTGACCTTAACCATGACCATTTGAGGAAGTTCTTAGGTTGTACCTGGTTGTGGTTGATGGGAAGCTTCGTCATAAGGTGATGGTGTGGATTTTAATGACCTAGAATATACCTTTCCTAGTGTTTAAAGAAAAGAAAAGAGGCCTTTATTGCCAAATTTCCTCTAATGATTCACCTAAGGTTTTCATGACTGTTGGTATTCATGGTGTAGTTAAGGCCTTATGTGGTTGGGATAGTATGACCTAGCTTGATCGTCATGAGTTTCCTTTAGGTATTAGACTTTGATAAATGATGATGAAGAGGTGGTACCTCTTGAAGGTTGAGATAAGTCCCTCTAAAATGGTTTCACCCTAAGTGGAGGATGATGATTTCAGTAGTAACTTTGTAGATATCCCTACCTTTTCCTTCTATTCTTACATAAGTTCGAAACTAAAGATTTCCTAGCAGCTTATTCATGATGGGAGTTTTGGATATAAGTTGTATGTTTTACATATGTTATATATGTTGACACTAAGTTATGCATGTTTGGAAAGCATTTAGTACATGAAAATAGATTTTTATCAAATTTATGTTTTGTCATGTTGATTATGCATATTTATATGCTTATTATGCATTTGGCATTATGAGACAATGTTAGGATATTTCTTGATGTTTCTTATAAAATGTGGTGTTTTAGTCTAACGATGAGAAATTAGATCTCCCTTCAATGAAGAAATTATATTGAGTTAAAAAATTGTGACTTTTCTGACTTGGGAAGTATTAATGTTTGCTCTTTTTTGAGAGGTGATGGTGTGTTTAAATGGTGTTCTTGTGGGTGCCTATAATTTAAAAGAATTTCCCAAATTGGTGCATGTTTTTAAAAACTAATTTCACGCTAAAACATAAAAAAAATTTGAAGTGATTTCCTATTGTTATGAAGTATGGGTGTGAATTATGATGTTGACTTCATTAGGAAAAGATTACGAGCATGATTTCGTTAAAAGTGGAGAATTTATCTTTAAAATGAGTTGACCTTTGTTCATTGCTTTTGTATGAACTCATTTTAACATGTGAGTATCTTAAGGAGAAGGACAATCCTCCTTAAACATAACAAAGCATTATGATGTTAAGCATGGCCTATATGGTATTAAGTCTAATTATAAAGAATTTTATTGATCTACATTTCTCTTGATCCATGTGCATCGAGTGTGATTTAGTTGTTTACTTATTGAATGAATATACATGTTGATATCTTATTGAAATAAGATGTAAATACCATTTTTTTATTAGCATAAGTATGTTCCTCTATGAAAAGGAGAGTTGCCTATATGATTGATCCATTATGGAGTATGTGAATAGAGGTTTTACTTGCTTGTGTTGCCTTGATTTCATGATGGTATGAAGTTTGAATTCCTTTTAATTTTGGTTCATTTAATGCAACATGATGATGTGTAGAATGTTGAGCTCCTCCTTGAGTCGTTGATGTCTTCGAAAGTGTTTTTAAATGTTGCCAGTGTCATTCTAGGACGAATGTTCCCAAGTGGAGATACTGTAAGGTCTCTCAAAATGATTCTAGGTGTGTAGATCCTAACATGTTCCTAAAAATGTCAATAAGATGTTTATTAAGTGTTTAACAGTTTGTATAATTGATGTTAAGTTGATTGGAGGTGAAACGTCCAAGAACCTCCAAGACGTTCAAAAGTTAGACCTTAGACGTGCTAGTGTGTTCTAGTGTGTCTTTGTATATTTACATGTTGTTTGATAATCAAATTGATAGGGAAGTTCCGTAAAATGTTTATGATCTTAATGAGGTGCGAACATCTGGGTACGACTCCATAAGGATCACCCAATGTGTCCTTATGGAGGACCCAAACGCTTCTAAGAAAATGCCTTGGCAGTGTCAAAACGACGAACTAACAATCCACGCTCTCTGAGTGAATTGAAGCCCCAAAAATAAGGAGAGTCGTTCAACACTTAGAAGTGTGAGATCATCCCCCCAAAATAGAGTCCTTGTCGAAAACTATGGAGCAACAGGACGCGCAGTCGAATAGACGATGGTCTATCGACTGCACTCCGTCATTGATGCATTCAATGTTGTTAAGCGAGCTATCCACTTAATGGTAAATAGGAAATTCACTCAATGTCCCAAAAATAGTGTGAACGAGTAATATGGTCTATTTTAAGTTTATTCAAAAGATTGAAACACCATTCCCCAATTCATTCTTCACATTTCACCCTTCCCTCTCAAAACAAACTCTTTCTAGAAACCTCCATTGGAGTTGAAGCTCAAGGACAACTTAGGGGTTCGATTTTCATGGATTCTTCATCAAATTTTAATGGCTTCTTAATTTAATGAGGTATGGTGTTCATTCATCCTTAGTTATCTATTCATCTAAGGAGTTCCTTCCAATGTTTTCATGATCAAATAGTCCATCTCTCAATCAAACCATGGGTTCCTTCTCAAAATGATTTCAAAAGCATGATTATTATGAATTGATGATTATTTAATTTGATGTTGATTTTTGTTCCAATTTCATGATGAATCCATAATCCTTTTCAAATCTCAAATTAGAATATGATGTGCGCATAGTGATCTTGAATCTATGTTAATTGATTTATGATTCTAGTATGTTGAATTGTCTATTTCTAGTGTTTTTTGTGTTCAAATTTATGGTGAATAATTGATCAATGACTAATTATGATCAAGGTTTGTTAAATTGGTATGACTGTCCTACATCCGCTACTTTTCTATAGAATTGAAAGTTGAATTAGTCTTGAATGACATTGTTTGAAATGGTCCACCTATGGTGGCGTTGTTTACTTTCTTTTCATTCTCTATTTATGTTTATCATGTCTTTCAATGCAAGTTTATTGATTATGAGATATGGTTATGATAATTACACAAGGTGAATCATATGCTAGGTGCTGATGGTACTTTTTTACATTTGATGAAAGTGTTAAGGTTAGGTATGCTCTATGTGCTGCAAATTATGAATTGCTAATGATAAATTACCCCCTACCTATGTACCCCAATATAAATGTGTGATCTTAGCCAATATTAGGAGTCTTGGATGTAATGTTGAAAATATCTTGTCTCTTATGCTATATGGTGTTGTGTGGCCTATGCATGAATATGTATTGTGGTCTTTAGAGGGTGGCTGCTTAAGGATATGTTGGTAGCTATTATGTGATCATGTATTCCAATCTACACATACCTCATGTATGCCTATGAGTATTATAGGTCAGTGGTGTCTACTTAAAGGATAGTTCTCAAATGCAACATTGTATACTACTATGCATGTAAAGTATATGTCCATTAATGTATGTATGTGTATATTAGCAAGGATGACTTGATAGGTGAACTAGTATAGGTCAGGGAATGGGCCTTTGTCTATAAATTGCACAAGTCTACTTTTGTAGAATAGTTCATATGGTGATTTCTCTATACATATGAATATGGATGCATGATTAAGGTTGAACATTAAAGTATATGATATGATGAAATATGCATATGTGTAGTGTCCAAATTAGGTATATAATATGTTTCGTCATGTTTTAACATATACACACACATTAATGAATGCATAATCAAGTATGTATGATAACCTATTAAGTAGAGTCCTTTGAAAGGTTTGCTCAAATGTACTTTAAACTAGACTATGCTTGAATATGCTATGCCCATATGAAAGGTCTTCTCATCTGATTTAGGTTAATGAAAGGACAATTTTCATCTATAACCTATGATCTAATCATATAAGGGATTAATACTCCTAAAGCATATATTTTTAAAAATAATATTAAGAAAGTCTTTTAAATAAAGGAACGTAGATTAGCACCAAGTTAACTTGACAATGAGAGTTGTTGACTACCCTTAGATTCTCATAAGGTGCTAAATTCCCTTGGATGGAGATTCACATTCTAGTTCCATATGAGGTGTTGACTTTTCTTAGAGGTTACCCATGGATTCTCATGAGACGAGGACTCCAATACTAATTGACATGGAGAGGGTCAAATACATATCGTTTAGTTCAATAACTATATTACCCACAGGACCTAAATAGTTGATCCACCTAATATGCCAGTATGATACTCGTGTCTCACTTTGGCAAGTAAGACACATTGTTTTGGTTTGAGGGTACGACACCATATTCTATATTGAGTTACGTGGTATTATTGTCGGTTAAGTTTAGTATTTCCCTAAATTAAATGGACAATGGAAGTAATTTATGGACCCTAACTAGGATAAGCTAAGGGAAGTTGCTTATTGTATGTGTTGATATGTATGACACTCCAAATGTCCATTACCTAATCTAGAGCATCACATGTTTGTCTATGGTATTTAAATTGCTCCTAAGCCTGAGATATTGTTTATAATAAGGAAGTTTTAATGTCAAAACGTCAAGAAACGTCCAAGACGTCCGTAAGCTAGTCTAATTGAACTAGTAAAACGTCCTTAGGTTTCGTGAAGGTTTGGAGGTGTTGTATGACGTCTAGAACTTGTAAAATTACTTTGAATAGGTAAAACCATATATAGAGAGTGGAAGCATCTAGGTATGACCCCCAAGGTTCGCCCTAGGGGTTTACGAAGGCACCCCAAACTTGGCCTGGCAAGCTGCCAAAGCAGCAAAAGAAATACACATAGAGCGTGTCTGCGTCGCGTACTTGGTTGGACCTTGGTTAAAAATCAATTTTGCGCTGTGGAAAGGGCGTGGATTCATATGGTTCAAAATTATTTTTCAGAAAATCTTGCGGGAGCAACTCCGTATCGTGGACTTGTTCCCTTACGAAAAATCTGAAATTTGGAATTTAAATTTTACCTCCTTAAAGGGTCAATTTAAGTGAGGGGTATTTTGGATAATTTAAAGGACGAGTTTATATTGGTTTTAGGTAAGTTCTAAACCACATTCACGCACCCCAAGTAAGATTTACAAATCACTCTCATTTCTTGTAATACTCTGAAATTCTAAAGTCTAATATAGAGATTAACATGAGAGTCTAAGTGTTTTAGAACAGTTTTAAGGCAAATATAAGGTAAATAAGACATTTAGGAAGTTTAAGAATCAAAACATCTATGACGTCCTGAAACTAGTTAAAGGGGTGCTAGCGTGCCTTAGTCTATTTGACAAGGTTTTAGAAGTCAGAATTTGATAAGAGTTGGTTTTAAGGTGTATAGTATGTATTAAAGTTAATTTTCAAAATTACATGTACGATTTCCAAAGACCAACAAAAGGGTCCATGAGGAGGACACTTGCATTTTTGCAAAAAGCTGTCAAATGGAAAGTGTCTACCAACGATGCCCATAAACAGGGTGTGGTCCAATTGACAAGGCATCGATGGACACCTTCGTTGGAAACTTATATATTTTAAAAGAGGTTCATTTAGGAAGTCTATGACAAAAATGAAGGACCTGCAGGACGGTTGGTACGAAGGATCCTATACTGAACTATGGTCCGTATGTCGTATCTTGTAGGTCAGGATCACTATTGTCTGCCATGTTTTAAGTAAGACAATTTATTTAATTAGGAAGTTATTTAATATTTTAAAGGTTAAGTGAGGTCTAATTAAGTCATTTAATGACTAATATAAAGACCCAATCCTAATTAAACTAACCCAACTCTCATAATTCCCAAAAGCCAAATGCTCTTCCTTCTCTCTTCTTTCTCTCTCCCAAAGAAACTCTATAAATTACCAAGTAAAGAAGGGTTATAAAAAATCAAGAATACCAATTTTATACATCAATCTTCATCAATTAAAAAGGTATGGGATCGTTTGCCTTTTGGATTATTTTCCCCATAAGGTTTTACCAAAATTGCTTAAAAAAAGATGAGTTTCATGTGGGTTTCTTTCTATTACGAAATTGACTTTCTGGATTGTATTTTTTTGTGTTTTATTTTGGTTATTATACTTATATTATGATGTATTATGATTCATGTATGCTAGTTCTTGATTATTTAACCTAGTTTTTAAAGCAGATTATGAATTTCAACCAAGTCCCAAATCCTTTGTTATGAACTAGTGTTGAACTGATGTGTAGTGATTCAAATGACTTCATTTTTGTGTTTAATTACTATTGATGGATGTTATTAAATATATTAATTGATTGAATTTATTTGGTTGATGGGAAGACTATGATTATGGATGGTGAAGGAGATTGGGGTAAGTCTTGTGATCTCATAGCTTTACTTCAATTATGATTACTTGTGTTTACCAATGAAGTTATATTGAATTATACCTTATGATAAGATTTATAAGGGTTGGTATGATGTTGAATTGAAATATCTTGATTATGTGATTGTGAGATTATGCTTAAGATGTAATGATATAACGTTGGCGATGAAGTACCTATGTGCCTTACTACGATATAATGATGTTAACGTGTTAATCTAATATATGAGGGTTTGTAATGAAAGGTTTTCTCATCCAATTCCTATTTAACTATGACTATGAATATATAAGTGGTAGACCTTATGACCAAAAGTAACTTATGATTATTAACGAAAGACATTTCAACAAAGGACTCTAGCTTAGCACCGAGTGAACTAATAGTTAGTAGTGTCCGTTCCCACATAGGGAAGGTAGAATCACTAATTTACTCATGAGATGTGAGACTATAATACATGTAGCATAAAAAGGGCCAAACTATATCTCCTTGTTTTTGAACTATGTTGCCCCATAAGAATACTAGCATGTGGATCCACATAGATGATATGTTCATGTTTTGCTACTACCTTGGCATCTAGTCCACATTCTTTCAGTGTAGGATTCACTGATATCACATTCCACATTGGCTCATGTGTTTTATGTCGTTAACGCAAGATGTTCCCAAAAGTAAAATAAGTAATAAAGTTGACTCCATCTTGGATGACGTGAGGGGTTTGACTTAGTCTAGGTAGGGATATGGGAATCTACCAATTTATTGCATTAGTTGGCCTTGAGGGAAGTCTTAGGAGGATGTTTTTATGTTTTATGATCTTATAAAGTGTATGAAATGTATGTGTTGACTCTATATAATCATTATAATATATTATGTTGGTTTCATGTATGAACATGCTAATGGTCTATATTGATAATGTATGATGAAGACTACTCTTAAGACCACGTTATGTGATGTTTGTGTTGACTCTATATAATCATTATAATATATTATGTTGGTTTCATGTATGAACATGCTAATGGTCTATATTGATAATGTATGATGAAGACTACTCTTAAGACCACGTTATGTGATGTTAGGCATTTCTTATGATTCCCTATTCGGTTTGGTTGATTGGGTAAGGTTATAGGGCTTTACTTTAGTTATTACACTTGTTGACTTATTGGGGGTTTATGGGTTATGTTCTTGCTTAGGGTATGATGTCATGAACTCTTATGCATAATTAGTTGGTGTAACATGATGTTAGAGTTACATTGATTATGAATTCTATTAGAATATGAAAATGTTTACTTGGCTTAACTTGAGTAGGGTGGTCTTCTGTTGAATATGTTATTGCCTTAATAAATAGGTGATTATCTTCTTATTTATGTTCTTGATTGTGCATAAGGCTATTCTAAGTAAATTGGCATGGTTTTTGAAAAAATATCCCTTTTAGCATGATTTCTATGTTGTATGTACATATGATTCAATGCTTCGTACTAGTCATATTCTAACCCCATTTCTCCTTTATCCCTAACATTTTAGGGTGCTGGTCGTTGAAAGGTTTGTGACCACTTCGAACGAAGGCTTGGATCATTTCTCCAAGTGTGGATATGTATTTTTTTTCCGGGGATGATGCCTTTCTATCACTCTACCAATGTTGCTTTTTTGAAGTCTATAGAAACTCATTTCACTCATGTTGTTGAAGATATTGTTGTAAGCCCTAGGTGGAACTCTTTCATTTGTATAAGGGTTGTGCCCGATTTTTCTATGTTTTCTATATCAGTTAATATGCCACATCCCATTTTAAGACTATATTATTTATGTTGTCGATATATGGAATAAAAACAGACGACAATGTAATATTCTTATACCAGGAGTCTATGTATACTCGTTATAAATATATTATGTGTAAGCAAGAGGTCTAAGTAAACCTCATTAAGTAGTTGTAGATGAAAAGTATAATTTTTGCACTTTTTAACCTATGAAATACAATGATGAATTCTAAGAGGTTAGTCTTAGTCCTCTTCGAGGATGAAGACACCAGTTACTTTTAGGGGGTTCTTTCCAGATGTGAAAAACATGGTATCACTGTAATACCTCGAAAAGGACTTCAGTGATGCTAGAGCCTAAAATAGTTGTCATGAGGGTATAAGGTCCTAAATTGTCTATAATGTGGTGTTGTGGCAGTTTCTAGAGTTTTAGGTGATTTGGAAGTGAAACATCAAGGGACAACTAAGATGTTCGACGACTAAGTCACCTATGTGCCTCATGTGTGGTTATGTTCCTATATAGGTGTTTCATGAACTTTAGAGGTTTTTATATTAGTTATTATAGTGTCTATAGGTAGTGTGTCAAATTTACTGAATTTTGGAGGACAAACACTAAAGAATGTACATGATGTTCCAATGGTTTGCCTAAAAATGTCATTGTCTATCTTTGCATGTTTTGTCGAGTTTTACTTGTTAGTTCCTGATTAAATTGATATGGTAGTTCCTAAACTCGAATAAGAACATATTAGTGTTTGAAAATTATGTGAAAACATCCCCAAGGACCATCGAAGGGTCCTTGAGAAACGACCCTTTCCTTGAGCCAAGGTTGCCTAGAAAAGGCCCCAATAGACTGAGGAAAATGACGGCTCGTGGTCTAGTTAACGCCCCATCAATGGGTGTCGTGAGTTAAGACTTTGCCTAGGGAGCTCAAGATCCCAAGGTATAGTCTTCGAATCAAACGCTGAGATGCTAGGACGGTCCATTTTTGGACAAATAGTCCGTCGTTTAGCAACCGTCTATTAGGTTGGTTTCAGAGCAGCTTACTATTAATTGTTGGGATAAATTGTCAATTTCAACGAACTTCCAAATTAGACTTTGGGAGGTTAATTATATGTTTTAAAGGATAATCCATTCTTCAAAAATGTAAAACCCAAAACCTCCAAAGATCACTCAAGAACTCCGTTGAAGCAAAAACTCAACGAAAAACTTAAATTGGAGATTTGATTGGTGATTCTTCATCAAATTGGTGTATTAGATTCATTAAAGTATGGTTTTTGATCCTTGAAAATATATTCATCTAAGGAGCCAATCTTCAATGTGATTTTGCAAAGAGTTCTTAGAATAAGAGTTTTTTAAATTTGAAATATATCCATGGATTCTTGCCTTAAAGGTTTTAAAGCATTGAATATTGATTCAATTGTTGTTACTTTGATGATTTTAACTTAATTAACCTATTACCCATGTAATTGATGAACCCTAATTTTTGACTACTTGATGGGTTAAGTGATATTGTTCTAATGCTTATGAATTCTAGTGTAGTTTTTTATGGGCTTTTGAATGATTTAAGAATTATATTCAATTGATATATAGGTTGTATTATATTGATATATAAATATTTAATTGACCTAGATCATTGAGTATTATAGTTCATGTATTGAATGGATGTTCATGGCCATGGGTAAGGGCCTTATGGTATTGAATTGGATTATTTAGCTATGAATTTAAGTGGTGAGAATGGATAGGTGTTACCTTCCCTAATTCCCTTTATTTTATGTTAATTAGACTTGAATTATGTTGTGATTGGTATGGTCCACTTATGGTGCCGGTTCTATGTGCTTTACTTGCAATTGATGTACACTTATGTCCCTTACTTGATACATGTATGAATGTGAATATGTGATATCTTGACTTAGGATTCCAAAGACTCTTAGACATAAATATATAAATGACATGTGACCTTGAATGATGTTAAAAATATCTTTATGCAAAACCTTTAACCTAGTGTTAATATTACAAACACTGAAGTCAAAAGTTGTAATGGTATCCTTCATTTATTGAATGATGGACTTGAGTTTGATTGGATGGAACGACATCATATCATCCTTTAGAAAGTCATGATGAGCTTTATTTTCTCCAGTTTAAGGTATCTCAAGAGGATCTCTTTGGTAAGGTGAATGTGATTGGGTTATGAACTTGATATGGAACCCCTTTACATGAACCTTCAATGTGAATAACTCTATTAGAAAAAAATTTAGCAACAAAAGAGTATGATTTGTGAGTAGCTCTAGTAGAGTACAAAGTAAGCCCTTCATATCCATTAACCATAGGATGTGTTCACGTTCTACCATTGGCAAGTAGAACACCCTCTATCAGACTAGGTTACAAACTTGGATTGCATGATTTTATACCATACTCTATGTCAATTATCGCCTATTATCATCATATGGGATACCTATTAGCATTACATAACTTATATGAGGTTTAGGTGGTGGTATGGGACGCTATGTAGACATTGCACAATAGGCTTTGAAGATGTTAGTGAGAGTCCCTAGGTCTTCTCCAAGACCATTCCTTGAATGTACTTATGGGATAAAAATCTCTTAAATAAACTAATGAATGTAATGACTTAAGATAAGAAAGTATGTAAAATGAATAAGTACTTATATAGAGTAGTTGACGTTTGAAGGGGGCATAGGAATGTTCACTTCGTATCTTACCTAGATAAGTCTTAAGAATGAATCTAGTGATGGAAGATGGTTGATTATGTAGACATGATCCAACTTAGATAGTCTTAAGGATTATTTAGGTAATCTTGAAGAGGACAATCATGGACATTATCTTCTTGATTTACCCAAGTAATTCTTTTTATAAACTTTGGAAGGAGAATGTCATATTATCTTTACGTTGCTGTATTAAGTGAGATGATTCTATCGAGGTTATATAAAGGATCTCTTAAGTCTGTGTGCATGTGTAAGGTATTTTATGGACGGTCTCTTCGTAACTTAATTAAGTGAGACTTAGAATCACCTTCGGTTGGAGGATCTCAGGTTAATGTGTTTGATGTATTGTAAGTGTGTATATCTCATTATAGGTGGTCTTAAGGATCATTTAGGTGTGCCTACTGACGATGTATGGGCGGTGTCTCTTTATCTTACTTAAGTGAGTCTTAGGATAGCTTTATATGAGAAGGTTGCATGCTAGAATGTGTCAAAGGTGAAGTTAAAGGACTTCACTGTAATAGTGAATTCAATCACTCTAACGGTGACATAGTTCAGTATAACCTTTCATAAAATGTTATAAATTGCTTACGTGATTTCTTATGTGTTTCTAAGGTGTTAGAATCAGTCTTATGATTATGATATGATGTTTTAATAAAAAAAGCATATTTCTAATAAATGTCATTTTTCATGATTTTTATGCATTATGTCATGTTTAGTACATGGGTTTGTACTAATTTCATGCTTTTATCTATCGCTAAGGTAATTCGTAGGTGAAGGTGCTTTTGGGAGCTAATCTTGGATTATAAGATAATTCAAGCAAGTTGAAGTATGTACTCAATTGACTCGAGGGCATAAATGTCTTTAATTTCTTTCATTGAAGTATAGTAATTGACTATGTATTTCTATATTCGTATTGTATGGGCCGTGTCCCAAGTATTGTTGAGTCTATGATTTGATAAAATGAGACTTAGTATTTCTCATGGATTTTATATGAAAGATGTTTTAAGATTTTTGTATGAATATTTTTAATTCTGCAATACTTTTCATATTATTATATGTGATGAATGATACAGAAGGGCTTGTACAAGATCTCTATGAGGTCAAGTACATCGGTCCACGACCTAAGGAATGCAGTCAATTCTAGCGTATAGGTGTGGGTCATGTCAATAAGTACATGAGTTTAAATATACCTATAAACTATGTGTCGTAAAACACGTCTATGTAGATTCTTATTATAAATTCTGAAGCGTGCCACACTTATGAATAAGAGACTATGTGATGTTTAGAAACTCTCATATCCTTGTATTTCTATGTCGTGCCTCTAGAGTTTTGTTATGTTATTTAACCTAAACCTTGTATCGTGATTATAGGTACGAATACTCAAAGGGCAACTTGTAGAAAGGCCGAGTAAGAAATGGCGAATGTGGGAGTACAAGACAACCAAGTGCCTCCACTTGAAGAAGTTTATAGACGTTATCAAGTTCCATTTTCTCCTCGAATGATGACCGACAAACAAATAAGGGTGGCTTTTCTCACTTTGACCCATGCCATGACCTCTCAAGATAATGCAGTCACTTCACAAGCCATGACATGACAGTCCAAATGAATAGGGAGGTTGTACCTCGAGTGCCTCAACATGCTATCAATATTACATATAGTTTCAGAGACTTTACTAAAATTAATCCACCTATGTTCTTCGGCTCGAAGTCATATGAGGACCCACAAGATTTTCCCAATGAGGTCTATAAAATTCTCTATGCTATGGGTGTGACCTGAATTGTGAAGGCCGAGTGGGCGGACAATAAACTCAAAGATGTGGCCCACATTTGGTACGTGCAATGGAGGGAAATAAGGCATTAAGGGGTGGTCCACTGACTTGGGAGACCTTCAAGAGGGATTTTCTTGATAGGTTCTTTCCTAGAGAGATGAGGGAATATAAGGTGGAAGAATTTATCAACCATCATCAAGGAGGTATGAGTGTACTTTACTACTCTTTGAAGTTTACTAAGTTGTCCAAGTATGCTCCATACATTGTTAGGGATGAGATGGGTCATTTTCTTACTGGGCTTTATGACAACTTGGTTGAATAATTTTGTTAGTCTATGATTCATGATATGAATATATCTCATCTCATGGTTCATTCTCAACAAATGGACGAAACTATATTATGGAGGAAGAATAGGAGGCCAAGAAGGAAAGGTCTTATGAAAGTGATTCTTCTAAAGGTAGGATTGAAATACAATACAAACCTAGGTTAAAGAGGGGGTTTTCTAATCATGTTCGGTCTAAATTCCCAATGCTCTTGATGATAGGGTGTCCAACCCTAAATCTAAAAAAGGAAGAGGTACTATTTCACAAAGCCAGAAGCCAACTTTTGGAAAGTGTGGCAACAAACATTATGTTGATTTCCTTATTAAAATAGACAATTGCTTTGGGTGTGGCAAGAGTGGATACAATATTAGGGATTGACCTTATGTGAAGGGGCAAGACAAAGGAAGCGTCAAGCTCAAACTAGTGGTTCAAAAGTTGATGCTCAAATAAGAAATATTTTTATGTTGTTCGCTAGAGGGGTGAACAAGAGATGGTGATCGGTATGTTTTGAGTATTCTCTATTGATGTTTATAATTTGCTTGATTCAGTTGCTACATTATCCTTTGTTACTCTATTGATATCTAGGAAGTTTGATATTTTGCGCGATATTCTAAATGAACCTGTCATGGTAACTACCTCGGTAGGTGAGTCGGTCATTGCAAAGAGGGTATATAGATATTGTCCTATAATATTGCCCAATAGAGTTACTTATGTTGAATGAATTGAACATAATATGGTCGATTTTGACGTAGTTTTGGGGACGGATAAGTTGCATGATTATTTTGCTTCCATATATTGTAGAACAAGAATTGTTAAGTTGTATTTTCCAAATGAACCATTTTAGAGTGAAAGGGGAAAATTATATTCCTAGAGGTCGTATCATCCCTTGTCTTAAGGCTTGTAAAATGATCTCAAAGGGGTTTTTATATCATATTTTAAGAATAAAATATTTAGACTCCCAAAATCCTCCCATTGACTTAGTCCTCATAGTAAGAGAATTTCTCAATGTCTTTCCTAATGATCTTCACTAAATCCCTCCCCAATTAAAAATTTACTTTGGTATTGGTTTACTAACGAATACAAACCCCATTTCAATTCCTCTATATTCGATGTCTCCATTCAACTTTAAAGAGTTGTTGTATCAACTTACGGACTTACTATGCAAAGGCTTCACTAGACATATTATTTATCCATGGGTGCACCCGTATTTTTTGTGAATAAGGATGGGTCCCTTAGAATGTGCATTGATTATCGTAAACTCAATTAAATCACTATTAAGAAAAATTATCCTCTCCCTAAAATTGACGATTTTTTATCAACTTCAATGTGCAAACTACTTTTCTAAGATTGACTTGAGATCGGGGTATCATCAACTTAGGGTGAGAGGTGAGGAAATACCAAAAAGGGAATTTCAGACTAGATATACCCACTATGAGCTCTTAATAATGTCCTTTGGTCTCACTAATTCCTTGGCGACATTTATGGATCTCATGAATATTGTGTTGCAAAGTTACCTAGATTCATTTGTCATTGTCTTCATTAGCGATCTCTTAGTATATTTGAAAAATGACGGTGAACATATGGATCATTTAAGGGTGGTGTTGCAAGTACTTACGTAAAACAAACTATTTGCCAAGTATAGCAAATGTGAGTTTAAGTTCAGGTCGTTGGCATTCCTTGGTCATATCATCTTTATTGAGGGACTTGAGGTTCATATAAGGAAAACCAAAGCGGTCAAAACTTGGCCTAGACCATTGAATCCAACCGACATTATAAGATTTTTGGGTCTAACTGGATATTATAGAAGGTTTATGGATGGTTTTGTGCCCATTGCATCTCCCTTTACTACCTTGACCCAAAACAGTAGGAAATTTGAGTGGTAGGAAGCATCTGAAAGAAGTTTCCAAATCTTGAAAGAGTATCTTACTACCACTTTGGTGTGGCCATTACCGAAGGGTACCAAGGGTTTTTGTGGTATATTGTGATGCATCCCGAGTGAGCTTAGGGTGTATTCTTATGCAACATGGGAAAGTACTAGCCTCAGTTTCTAGACAAGTTAAGGTTAATGAGAAGAATTATCCAACCCAAGATCTTGAGTGAGCTTCCATGATATTTGCCTTACAAATATGGACATATTATTTGCATTGTTTCCATGTTGATGTATATACCAACCACAAGAGTCATTAATATGTGTTTACTGAAAAGGACTTAAATCTTTGTCAAAGACGGTGGTTGGAACTATTGAAAGATTTTTACATGGGTGTTCTCTACCACCCCGGCAAGGCCTATCTGGTTGTTGATGCTCTAAGTCGTATTACCATGGGTAGTGTGTTTCATGTAGAAGAATCAAAGAAAGACCTAGTGAAAGATGTTCATAAGTTGGCTCGTTTGGGTGTTAGATTGGAAGATTCTCCAAATGGTGGTTTTATGGTCCATTGATAGACCATTGATAGAGTTGAAGGAACTACTTCATTTCGGATCTTTGATGGTTGAGGTGAAGTCTGAGCAACACCTTGATCAACCATTGATAGAGTTGAAGGAATTTTTTCTTGATAAGCTTAGTGAGTCATTCTTCTTAGGGTGGATGTTGTCTTGAGGTATCAAGTAAGGTTAGATCTGCCTAATGTTGATGACTTGACAAACTTGATTCTTAAGGAAGCTTATGGTTCTCGTTATTCCATTCATCAGGGTTCTCAATTGATGTATCATGACCTTAGAGAAGTGTTTCGTGTGAACACTTAAAAGGGGACATAGCGAAATTTGTTGCAAAATGTCCAAATTGCAAACAAGTGAAAGCCGAACACCAAAAGTCAGGTGGTTTACTCCATGATATCCAAGTTCAAACATGGAATTGGGAAGACATAAATATGGATTTCATGATAGGTTTTTCTTTGACACAAAAGCAACATGTTTAGTATGGGTGGTTATGGATTGGTTGACCAAATCTGCTCATTCTATTTTAGACAAGTCTACATACTAGGGGGAGGATAATACAAAGATCTTATATATGAGATCGCATATCGCCATAGAATTATTTTATCCATCAAATTTTATAGGGGTGAACAATTCACATTTAGGTTTTGGAGGTCGTTTAAAAAAAGTTTGGGTACGAAGGTAAATGTTTTTCATCTCCAAATGGATGGTCAAGTGGAGCTTACTATTCATACCCTTGAGGCTATGATTAGAGTTTGCATAATTGATTTCTTGGGAAATTGGAATAAACACTTGACTTTGGTTTGGTTTTCATAGAACAATAGTTACCATTTATTTATATCCATGGATCCTTTTGAAGCCTTGTATTTAAGGAGATGGAGATCTCAGATTTGATGGTTTGAAGTGGGTGAGTCTTCACTCTAGGGTCCAAATTGATTCATAAGACTATGCAGAGAGGTCATATAATAAGGAACCATTTGAAAACAACCTCTAGTTGGTAAAAATCTTATGCTGACCATAGGAGAAAAGAATTAGGGTGTATCAAAAAACTTATCCAATGAAAGGGGTGGTGAGGTTTTGCAACATACGGAAGTTGAGTCCTCTTTATGTAGGTCCCTATTAAATTTTGCAACGGGTTGGTAAGGTTGCATATTAGTTGAAGTTACCTTTTGAATTGGCTTTGGTTCATCCGGTCTTCCATGTCTGCATGGTTAAGGAGGTATGAGTGTACTTTACTACTCTTTGAAGTTTACTAAGTTGTCCAAGTATGCTCCATCCTTCGTTTCAACCAAGGGATGAGATGGGTCATTTTCTTACTGGGTTGTCTGACGACTTGGTTGAAGAATTTTGTTCGTCTATGCTTCATGATATGAATATATCGGATCTCATGGTTAATTCTCAAAAAGTGGAAGAAACTATATAATGGAGGAAGAATTGGGGGGTCAAGAAGGAAAGGTCTTATGAAAGTGGTTATTCTAAAGGTAGGATTGACATTCAATACAAACCTAGGTTAAAGAGGAGGTTTTCTAATCATGTTCGGTCTAAATTCCCAATGCTTTAGATGATAGGGTGTCCAACCCTAAATCTCAAAAGGGAAGAGGTACTATTTCACAATGCCAGAATCCAACTATTGGAAATAGTGGCAACAAGCATTATGTTGATTGCCTTATTAAAATAGACAATTGCTTCGGGTGTGGCAAGAGTGTATACAATATTAGGGATTGACCTTATGTGAAGGGGCAAGACGAAGGAAGCGTCAAGCTCAAACTAGTGGTTCAAAAGTTGATGCTCCAAAGAAGAATAATTTTTATGCTCTTCGCTCGAGAGGTGAACAAGAGATGGTGATCGGTAGGTTACTAGTATTTTCTATTGATGTTTATTCTTTGCTTGATTCAGGTGCTACATTATCTTTTGTTACTCCATTGATGTCTAGGAAGTTTGATATTTTTCGCGTGTTCTAAATGAACCTTCCATGGTAACTACCTAGGTAGGTTAGTCGGTGGTTGCAAATAGGGTATATAGATATTGTCCTATAAAATTTCCCAATAGAGTTACTTATGTTGAATTAATAGAACATAATATGGTTTATTTTGACGTAATTTTAGGGACGGATAAGTTGCATGATTGTTTTGCTTCCATATATTGTAGAATAAGAACTGTTAAGTTATATTTTCCAAATGAACCATTTTAGAGTGAAAGGGGGAAATTATATTCCTAGAGGTTGTATCATCCCTTGTATTAAGGCTTGTAAAATGATCTCAAAGGGGTTTTTATATCATATTTTAAGAGTCAAGTATTTCGACTCCCAAAATCCTCCCATTGAGTTAGTCCTCATAGTAAGAGAATTTCTCGATGACTTTCCTAATGATATTCACGAAATCCCTCCCAAATAAAAAATTGACTTTGGTATTGACTTACTAACGAATACCAACCCAATTTCAATTCCTCTTTATTGGATGTCTCTGATCGAATTGAAAGAGTTTTCATATAACAATAGTTAACATTCATTTATATCTATGACTCCTTTTGAAGCCTTGTATATAAGGAGATGAAGGTCTCAAATTGGATAGTTTGAAGTTGGTGAGTCTTCACTCTAGGGTCCCAACATTCTTAAGACTATGGAGAAAGGTCATATAATAAGGAACCGTTTAAAAACAACCTCTAGTTGGTAAAAGTCTTATGCCGGCCATTGGATAAAATAATTAGGGTGTATCTAAAAATTTCCCCTATGAAGGGGTGGTGAGATTTGGCAAGATGCGGAAGTTAAGTCCTCTTTATGTAGGTCCGTATTAAATTTTGCAAAGTGTTTGTAAAGTTTCATATGGGTTGAAGTTACCTCGTGTATTGGATTAGGTTCATCCGGTCTTCCATGTCTCCATGCTTAAGAAGTGACACGTTGATCCCGCTTATATCTTTCTATTAAGGGTTTAGGTGTGCAAGATAACCTCTCATATGAGGAGGTTCTGATTAAAATCCTTGATAGACAAGTAAAGAAGTTAACAAACAGTGAGGTGGGCTCCATAAAGGTGTTATGGAAGAACCGTCTAGTTAAGGGTGCAACATGGGAGGACGAGGCCAACATAAGTCATGTTACTCTTTTGATAACTAAGGTTAGTTGTTTCCTATTTAAAGTGAAAAAGTGATTTTATTTAAAGTTGCCATTATTTTTTGGGAAAATATTGAAATATATGTTATGTTACATTGAACTATGCCTACAGAAGTAAATGTTTTAAAAAAATGTGCTTTTACTTGATTTGAATTTTTGTTGTGTATTTTGGTATATTGTGCCTTCATGAGTTGTATTGAGATTGATGGTATGTGTCTAAGAGATCATTGGCATAAGCGAATACATATGTAGTGAATGTTATGCTCTTATGAGTGGAAAACGATATTTTGAATTGCATTGTGTAAAATGTCATGTGGTTATATGTATTTGAGTGGTAACTCATGATTTTATATGTTGTTGTTCGTTCGGATTCTAGTCTTGAGTCTATTCTTTCGATTCAAAAAAATTTAGTGTCATGCAGGGATGGATTTTCCTATGGAGGGGATAATGTACTCCGAATGTCTAAAGCCTACTCTAAAAATTAACATAAGAGTATAAGAGTTGTAGCACTATTTTAAGGTCAAATATAAGGTATATAAGTAATTTAGGAAGTTTTAGAATCAAAAAGTCAAGAATCGTCCATGACGTCTGGAAACTAGTTCAAGAGGTGCTAGCATGTCTTAGTGTATTTGACAAGGTTTTACGAGTTGGAATTCGATGGAAGTTGGTAGTAAGGTGTATAATACGTATTAGAGTTTGTTTGTAGCCAAAAAGTCCAGGTAAGACTTCCCAAGGACCAACCAAAGGGTCCTTGAGGAGGACACTTTCTTTTTGGCAAAAGGTTGTCAAATGGACAATGTCTACCAACAATGCCCATTGACGGGCGTGGTCCAATCATCGCAGAGTGATGGACACCGTTGTTGGACACTTAGCAATTTTTACAAAGGAGTCATTTGGGAAGTCTTTGACCAGAACAACGGGCCTGCAGGACGGTTTGTCCCAGGGCCCGTCGAGTGACCTACGACCGAGGTCGGGGTATTATAGGTCAAGGTCACTGTTGGCTACCATGTTTTAAGTAAGACCAATTAATTAATTAGGTAGTTAGTTAATTAGCTAGGGGTTAAGGGAGGTCTAATTAAGTTTGTTAATGACTTGTATAAAGACCCAATTTTAATTGAACTAACCCAAATTTTAGAATTCCCAAAATCAAATTGCTCTTCCTTCTCTCTCTTTTGTCTCTCCCAAAGAAACTCCTTAGATGCTATGACCCGAGAGTACCCCTTAGAATTTAGGGCAGTCTTGCATCGCAACACGACATCGTCGACTTCTAAAAGGTCTAAGACAAGCCCTCAAACATCATTCATTGCATAATCGTTATAAAATAGCGGAAAATTTGAAACTTTTCATGGCATAAGTATATAAGTAGACTCTAAGTATATTTTCCATCTTAAGAAACATCTCAATAGAGTAGAATAGGGACACGACCCTTAACAACATATCTAATATATATAAACTTATAGAACATCTTGACCTAGGTAACCGTTGAATCATAAGGGTCGCTTTATTGGAACTTCGGAGATCTATCAAAGCTCTTCACTTAGGAGACATCCTCTAGCAATCACCACCTACACTTTGTGTTGAAATATGAAGAAGAATTGTATTATTACAAGAGTACACTAAGTATGGAAACCGTGCAAAAACATGCATTTAAAAAGGACATTTCATTTTTAATCGTGCAACATGTCCTTTTAGTAAACTTCATGAATATAGGAACATAGAAGCTCAATATAGTTCACATACATCATATACAGATGAACGCTACAAATAATAGCAAATAAAACTATTTATCATACTTTGAGGCATATTCAATACATACAATACATTACTTCTTTTTCTATATATCTTTTATCCTTAAGAAACCCTCAAGTGTACTTAGTATAATGAATCACATTGAGGACGCCTTACAATAGCCTTTCATATATATGATTCATAAACACAACCACATATATTCAAAATTCATATGCACATCATAGACACCACTTCACATAGAGATTATAACCTAAGACAACTCATAAGTCACACTACTGAACCATGCAGATAAATTCCAATAATACTACTTCAACCTAGTGTACCTAAGAAGTCACCCTATACAAGGCACAACATTCTTAATAAGTCATAACACTTTCATTTATAAATAAACACAAGGCCTCATACTTCATAACATCAATTAAGGACTCTCTCCTTTATTAAAACTTTAGTCATACCTCATTTAGTTCATATCATAAGTAAACCACTCTCACACCCCCTTCACAAGCTTACTTGTGCAATGTACACAGAGTCCCATACCTCCACATATACTAATTAAACTCACTTAGAATACGTAAGTGCAATTAACATGCATACTCATAATTAATATCTTGACATAGCAAAGTCACTAAATATGCATTCATACAATTCATACATAGCATAATTCGTTACTTAATAAGAGGCTCCAATCCTATCCTTTCTAAAAGTCAGTTAGTGCAATGCATAGATAGGGTCGATAGTCCTACCTATGCTAGTACACTTTTCAAGGAATTTAGATTCGAATTCATATACTTATCTTAGTCAATTTACCTTCGGGAGATATAGCCATAACCAACATAGACCATGTGAGATACATGGAATTTGGTGTTCTAATCTCACACCGAAAAGAGAGAGTTAAAACTTGCCTAAGGTGCATCCAATTGTAGATACATATATTAGTGGTACCCAGAGCTATAACTGTCACGACCCAATTCGATGCCGCGACTGGCACCCATATTTACCCTCCTATGTGAGCGAACCAACCAATCTAACCCTTAACATTTTAATACAATATCAACAAAAGAAATGCGGAAGACTTAAACTCATTAATAAAAACAACTCAACTATTATTATCATCCCCAAAATCTGGAAGTCATCATCACAAGAACATCTATCCTCAAATTACTAAACTAAAAATGTCTAAGAACAAAAATAACTAAAAAGCTAGTCCATGCCGGAAGTTCAAGGCATCAAGACTTGAAGAAGAAGACCCAGTCCAAGCTAGACGCGTTAGCTCACCCTGAATTTCCGAAGGTAGTGAAGACTGGCTTGATTTATTGCTGGGTTGAAGTTGACGGAACGTTTGCTGCATTACACAAATAACAAAGAGGAAAACATAAAGTAGGGGGGTCAGTACAACCACATGTACTGAGTAGATATCATCGGCTAACTCAAAATAGGGAACAGTATATATCAATAATAATGTAAATCAACTACAATACTCAACATGTAGCAATAACAATATTAATTCATCAATAAATACAACCGAGTTCACACATGAGGGCTCAAGCCCCAATACCATACTCATTTGGGAATTATGTTCATTAGATTGAGTATATTCATTATCTTTCAAGATTCATTATCTTTCTTCCTCTTGTGTCGGTACATGACACTCCGCTCCTCATATTCATTCTATCCTGGTGCCGGAACGTGGCACCCGATCCATATTCTATCCTGGTGTCGGAACGTGACACTCCGATCCTCATATTCTATCCTGGTGTCGAAACGTGACACTCCGATCCTCATATTCATTCTATCCTGGTACCGGAACGTGGCACCCGATCCATATACTATCCTGGTGTCGGAACGTGACACTCCGATCCTCATATTCTATCCTGGTGTCGGAACGTGACACTCCGATCCTCATATTCTCATTATATAATTTATCAAGCCTTCTTTCATACTAAGGCATCGTCAATCTTATTATATAATATATCAAGCGAATTAGGGTTCTTTCAAGATTTGGGATTCAATAGCTTCATCATGCTTTGTTTAATTCATCACAATTTTCATAATCATAATCATGCAAGCATACAATTTAAGCACATAGCAGGGTTTACAATACTATCAACACATAATATTCACTATTAAGAGTTCACTACGAATATCGTAATATAAACCATAACCTACCTCCACCGAAGAATTGGAATCAACAAGAAATCTTCCAAGCTTTGTTATTCCTCTTCCCCTTCGATCGATCAATTCTCTCTCTCAATTCGTTTCTCTCTTTCTCTGTTGTTCTTTCTCTTTTGTTTTATTCAGATTCCATTTCTCTTACCCTAATTAACATGTAATTAAGTGTAAAAAGAGGACAATAAAACCCCTATTAACTTAAGGTTACCTCTTTTAACCCCTAAGTAATTAGACTTATTAATGTTAACCCTCAATCTTTATAATTAAGGAAAGAATAGTCAAAAACGACCCTTAAAACGTGTGGAGAAATCCTATTCTGACTGGGATCTGCGTGACCTGTGACGGGCCGTCGTGCCTGCGACGGTCCGTCACACCGGTCGTCGCAGCCTCCCCAATCTTCAGGTGAACTGTGACGGCCCGTCACCCCTGTGACGGTCCGTCCTGCACCTCCGTCATGACGGTCAGAAACTCGTTTCTTGCACCAAATTCTCAAAAGTTGAAGTGTTTTGCAACGGAAACTCACGACGGTTCGTCGTGGATGTGACGGCACGTCCTGCAGGTCCGTCACAATTTACAGAGAGTCGATTTTAATATCCAATTTGAAGAATTCTAAGTGTCCTGGAACGACACCTCCTCGACGGGCCGTCGTGATCACGACGGTCCGTCGTGACACTCGTCGTTCCAGCCAGTTTTTCCAGAAATGAACTCTGTTGCTCAAAACGACTAAACAGGTCATTACAATAGATACCAATTTACCCATCGTTCGTCCCCGAACGATCAAAAGAAGAAAAACAATGGCGAAAAGGAGTACCTGAATCTGTAAATAGATATGGATATTTTTCTTGCATATCTGCCTCCTTCTCCCAAGTAGCTTCTTCAACCGGTCGATTCTTCCATTGAACTTTGATGGATGCAATCTCTCTCGACCTTAGCTTGCGAACTTCTCTATCTAATATAGCAACCGGTTCCTCTTCATAAGTCAAGTTCTCATCCATCAAAACTGAATCCCAACGGATAATGTAGTTTCCATCTCCATGGTATCTATTCAACATGGATACATGAAACACCGGATGCACTCCGGACAGCCCTGGGGGCAAGGCTAATTCATAAGCCACCTCCCCTATTCTCTTAAGCACTTCAAATGGTCCAATATACCTTGGACTTAACTTACCCCTTTTTCCAAACCGCATCACCCCTTTCATGGGTGAAACCTTCAACAAGACTTGTTCACCTTCCATGAACTCCAAGTCTCTAACCTTTCGGTCCGCATACTCCTTTTGTCTACTTTGAGCTGCCAAAAGCTTTTCTTGAATAGCTTTCACCTTCTCCATAGAATCTCTCAACAGATAAGTACCCCAAGGTCTAACTTCAAAGGCATCAAACCAACCAATGGGAGATCTACACCTCCTCCCATACAATGCTTCAAATGGAGCCATGTCAATACTGGAGTGATAGCTATCATTGTATGAGAACTCTGCCAAAGGTAAAAAGCTATCCCAATGGCCACCAAACTCTATCACACATGCACGAAGCATATCCTCCAGCACTTGAATCGTTCACTCAGACTGACCATCGGTCTGAGGGTGAAATGCCGTGCTAAGGTCCAACCTAGTACCTAATTCAGCATGTAATGTCCTCCAAAACTTAGAAGTAAACTGCGTACCTCTATCCGATATGATGGAGAGTGGAACTCCATGCAACCGAACGATCTCTGAGATGTAGATCTTAGCTAACTTCTCCACATTGTAGGTCACCTTGACCGGAATGAAATGAGCGGACTTAGTTAGCCTATTAACAATCACCCAAATAGAGTCATACTTACTCAATGTCTTGGGAAGACCAACCACGAAGTCCATCGCGATTCTCTCCCACTTCCATTCAGGAATGGGCATTCTCTGAAGTGTTCCTCCGGGCCTCTGGTGTTCATACTTTACTTGTTGACAATTGGACATTTGGCAACAAACTCAACAATATCACGCTTCATTCTACTCCACCAGAAGTGTTGCTTTAGGTCGCGATACATCTTGGTTGCACCAGGATGTATAGAATATCCGGAACTATGAGCCTCGGTAAGAATAGTGGTGATCAAATTATCGATGCGGGGTACACATACCCTTCCCTTAATTCTCAAAACACCTTCCTCATCAATTATTGCCTCTTTAGCCTCTCCTTGCAACACTTTATCTCGGATTCAACTTAGCTTCTCATCATCAAACTGTTTCCCCTTAATCTGATCAAGAAAGGAAGATTTTGCCTCTACACAAGCTAACAATCCTCCCTTCTCATTTATTTCCAACCTCATAAGGTCATTAGCCAGAATCTGCACTTCTCTAGCCAATGGGCGTCTAGAAGCTTGCAAATGAGCTAGACTTCCCATGCTTCCGGCCTTTCTACTTAGAGCATCCGCTACAACATTAGCCTTCCCCGGATGATACAAGATAGTGATGTCGTAGTCCTTCACTAGTTCCATCCATCTCCTCTGTCTCAAGTTCAAGTCTTTCTGAGTGAAGACATACTGTAGGCTACGATGGTCCGTATAGACTTCACACTTAACCCCATATAAATAATGTCTCCATTGCTTTAGTGCAAATACTACCGCGGCCAACTCCAAATCATGGGTCGGATAGTTACGTTCATGCACCTTTAATTGCCTCGAAGCATAAGCAATCACATTCTTCTCTTGCATTAGCACTGCACCCGAACCCGAATAGGATGCATCACAATAGACAATGAAGTTCTTACCCTCTACCGGCAAGGTAAGGATAGGCGCGGTAGTCAACAAAGTCTTGAGTTTCTGAAAGCTTTCCTCACACTCATCCGACCATACAAATGGAACGTTTTGCTTAGTCAAGTTCGTCAATTGGGAAGCAATAGAAGAGAATCCCTTGACGAATCGGCGGTAGTAGCTAGCTAACCCAACAAAACTCCGTATTTCTGACACATTAGTGGGTCTTACCCAATTCTTCACTGTTTCAATCTTAGAAGGATCTACCATCACTCCTTCCTTAGAAACCACATGCCCCAAGAAGGACACTGCATCTAGCCAAAACTCACACTTAGAGAACTTGGCATAAAGCTTTTTCTCCCTCACCGTTTCCAACACAATTCTCAAATGCTCCTCATGTTCCTCCTTACTTTTAGAATATACCAGTATATCATCTATAAATACGATCACAAAGAGATCCAAATACGGCTTAAATATCCCATTCATCAAGCTCATGAAAGCAGCGGGGGCATTTGTATGACCAAAGGACATCACCACAAATTCATAATGCCCATACCTAGTCCGAAAAGCAGTCTTTGGCACATCCGTTGCTCGTATTTTCAATTGGTGATAACCGGACCTCAAGTCAATTTTAGAGAAGACACAAGCACCTTGTAACTGATCGAACAAGTCATCAATGCGAGGAATGGGGTACTTGTTCTTAATAGTTACCTTGTTCAGTTGTCTGTAGTCTATGCACATCCGAAAACTCCCATCCTTCTTCTTCACATTCAAAACCGGAGCACCCCAAGGAGATGCACTTGGTCTAATGAAGCCCTTGCTCAACAACTCTTGAAGTTGTGCCTTTAACTCTCTTAACTCGGCGGGAGCCATTCTATACGGGGGTATAGAAATGGGGCGAGTACCCGGTTCAAGATCGATACAGAAGTCAATATCCCTATCTGGTGGCATACCAGGAAGATCTGCAGGGAACACATCCAAAACTCACAGACTACCGAAACTGACTCAATCGAAGGTACTTGAGTGGTGTCATCCTTGAGATGTGCCAGAAAGCTAAACACCCTTTACTCACCATTTTCTTAGCGCGAAGAAAGGAGATTATACGCACCGGATTGGAAGTGTAGTCACCCTCCCACACTAACGGATCTGCCCCAGGCTTGGCTAACGTCACTGTTTTAGCATTACAATCCAAAATCGCAAAATTCGGATAAAGCCAAGTCATACCCAGAATTACATCAAAGTCACCCATTTCTAAAATAACCAAATCTACATAAGTGTTGCTCCCACCAAAATTCACAAAACAAGACCTATACACTTTTTCGACTATCACAGACTCACCCACCGGAGTAGAAACGCGAATAGGCATGTCAAGTAATTCACAATGCAAATTTAGACCATTAGCAAATGAGGAAGATACATAAGAAAATGTGGATCCAGGATCAAACAACACGGAAGCCATGCAATCACAAATCAGAAGGTTACCTGTGATAACTGCATCAGACGCCTCCGCTTCAGATCTCCCAGGGAAAGCGTAGCAATGAGCCCCATTATTTGTCTGTCCGTTGCCCCTACCATGTTGTGTAGTAGTGGCTCCGTTTTGCCCTCACCTCTGCCGTTCTGGTGACCACCATTACCTCGGCCACCACGCCCTCCAGAATAACGACCTCTACCATTACCACCCCTACCTCTAGCCAGTGGTGTTCTGTAATGGTTTTGGACAATACCTCTTAATGTGTCCAATCTCTCCACATCCATAACATTCTTGGGTGGGTTCACGCATCGGCCTCTCAGAGAAGTGTTGACCGTTCTGAGGTGGACCCCCAACTACAGTCTGTAGTGAAGACTGTATTGGTCGAACTGAGTGACCTCCGGAGTTCTGTCCTCTAGCGTAAGAACCATTAAACTCACCTCCCCTTCGAAACCTCTTTGATGTCGATGTCGTGGTGAAGTCATCTGGTTTCACTCCTTCCACTTCTATCACAAAGTCTACCACTTCTTTGAAGGATGTTGCCGTTGCCGCTATCTGTAAGGCTGAAATCCGCAATTCTGACCTCAACCCCTTCACAAAACGGCGAATCCGTTCTTGTGGACTGAAACAGAGTTGGGTAGCACATCTGGATAGTGCGCGAAATTTAGCCTCGTATGCATTTACCCTAATCCTTCCTTGCTCGAGACTCAAGAACTCATCCCTTTTTCTATCTCTCAAAGTCCTTGGGATATACTTCTCCATAAACAGGGTAGAGAATGATTCCCAAGTCATAGGTGGTGCCTCTGTTGGTTGACACTCAACATGTGAACGCCACCACATTTTGGCGTTTCCTTGGAACTGATAGCTCACGAACTCGACACCAAACCTCTCTACTATCCCCATCTTGTGTAGTAGCTCATGGCAATCAACCAGAAAATCATAAGCATCCTCAGATTCTGCACCCTTGAAGACTGGAGGTTTCAATTTGAAGAACTTACTGAAAAGTTCATGTTGATCGTTTGTCATAATAGGCCCAGTAGTCAGACGTGGAAATGTGCCTATCTCCAATGGTGCATCCATAAGGGGAGCCATAGTAGCCGCATGTCGTATCTCTGAAACCGGAGGTGTTAGTGCAGAAACCACTGGAGGTGCCTGGCCCTGATCAGACAACCCGCTAAGATAAGCAAGTACTTGGTTGATCATCTCTGGTAGGTTGGGGTGGCATTTCCTCATTCTGCCCTTGTTCGTTCTCCCCTTCCTCACCCTCTCTTACCCATCCTCGGTCGGTGGAGGAGTTACTGCCCTAGTATCAGATGAGCTAGGGGCTCGTCCTCTCCCTCTAGAGGACGTCCTCCCACGACCTCTTCCACGGCCTCTTGCCGTTGTTCTTCCTCGAGCCACAGCCCCAGTGGCTGGCTCAGTCGTTTCTTGTCTTTCCGTTGTTGCTGCTGGTGCGGTCGTTGCTCTAGTTCTAACCATCTGCGAATAGAGTGAAGATGGTCAGATACCAATTTGTATCACCTAGATACCAATTGGACTCAAGTAGTAGCACGAAAGAAAGAATGAAAGAATGGAATTTCCTAAAGTCTTATAGCCTCTCAAGGAAAAGTAAAGGTGTCCCCCTACCGTTCCTTAAGACTCTACTAGACCTGTTCTTGTGTGATGAGACCAATGAACCCCTGGCTCTGATACCAAGTTTGTCACGACCCAATTCGATGCCGCGACTGGCACCCACATTTACCCTCCTATGTGAGCGAACCAACCAATCTAACCTTAACATTTTAATACAATATCAACAAAAGAAATGCGGAAGACTTAAACTCATTAATAAAAACAACTCAACTATTATATCATCCCCAAAATCTGGAAGTCATCATCACAAGAACATCTATCCTCAAATTACTAAACTAAAAATGTCTAAGAACAAAAATAACTAAAAAGCTAGTCATGCCGGAAGTTCAAGGCATCAAGACTTGAAGAAGAAGACCCAGTCCAAGCTAGACGCGTTAGCTCACCCTGAATTTCCGAAGGTAGTGAAGACTGGCTTGATTTATTGCTGGGTTGAAGTTGACGGAACGTTTGCTGCATTACACAAATAACAAAGAGGAAAACATAAAGTAGGGGGGTCAGTACAACCACACGTACTGAGTAGATATCATCGGCTAACTCAAAATAGGGAACAGTATATATCAATAATAATGTAAATCAACTACAATACTCAACATGTAGCAATAACAAAATTAATTCATCAATAAATACAACCAAGTTCACACATGAGGGCTCAAGCCCCAATACCATACTCATTTGGGAATTAAGTTCATTAGATTGAGTATATTCATTATCTTTCAAGATTCATTATCTTTCTTCCTCTTGTGTCGGTACGTGACACTCCGCTCCTCATATTCATTCTATCCTGGTGCCGGAACGTGGCACTCCGATCCTCATATACTATCGTGGTAGCGGAACGTGGCACCCGATCAATATTCTATCCTGGTGTCGGAACGTGACACTCCGATCCTCATATTCTATCCTGGTGTCGGAACATGACACTCCGATCCTCATATTCATTCTATCCTGGTACCAGAACGTGCCACCCGATCCATATACTATCCTGGTGTCGGAACGTGACACTCCGATCCTCATATTCTATCCTGGTGTCGGAACGTGACACTCCGATCCTCATATTCTCATTATATAATTTATCAAGCCTTCTTTCATACTAAGGAATCGTCAATCTTATTTAATATATCAAGCGAATTAGGGTTCTTTCAAGATTTGGGATTCAATAGCTCATCATGCTTTGTTAATTCATCACATTTTCATAATCATAATCATGCAAGCATACAATTTAAGCACATAGCAGGGTTTACAATACTATCAACACATAATATTCACTATTAAGATTTCACTACGAATATCGTAATAAAACCATAACCTACCTCCACCGAAGAATTGGATTCAACAAGAAATCTTCCAAGCTTTGTTATTCCTCTTCCCCCTTCGATCGATCAATTCTCTCTCTCAATTCGTTTCTCTCTTTTCTCTCTTGTTCTTTCTCTTTTGTTTTATTCAAATCCCTTTCTCTTACCCTAATTAACATGTAATTAAGTGTAAAAAGAGGACAATAAAACCCCCTAATTAACTTAAGTTACCTCTTTTAACCCCTAAGTAATTAGACTTATTAATGTTAACCCTCAATCTTTATAATTAAGGAAAGAATAGTCAAAAACGACCCTTAAAACGTGTGGAGAAATCCTATTCTGACTGGGATCTGCGTGACCTGTGACAGGCCGTCGTGCCTGCGACGGTCCGTCACACCGGTCGTCGCAGCCTCCCCAAACTTCAGGTGAACTGTGACGGCCCGTCACCCCTGTGACGGTCCGTCCTGCACCTCCGTCATGACGGTCAGAAACTCGTTTCTTGCACCAAATTCTCAAAAGTTGAAGTGTTTTGCAACGGAAACTCACGACGGTTCGTCGTGGATGTGACGGCACGTCCTGCAGGTCCGTCACAATTTACAGAGACTCGATTTTAATATCCAATTTGAAGAATTCTAAGTGTCCTGGAACGACACCTCCTCGACGGGCCGTCGTGATAACGACGGTCCGTCGTGACACTCGTCGTTCCAGCCAGTTTTTCCAGAAATGAACTCTGTTGCTCAAAACAACTAAACAGGTCGTTACAATAACCTACGGGGTCACGTAGTTATGGAACATTAAGATTGCTTCTAGAAACCTTTATTTACTAGCGTGGAGGTTTTCATATCATGAAACAACATCTACGTTGGGAACCCGAACTTGCTAAACATGAAGGTTCGCATGTGGGAAGCCATACATACTAACGTGAAGCTCCCACTCTCATTTGTCATGTTTACTCGGTGCTAGGATCTAACTCTCTTTTCAATATATTTTAGCATTTAGTGCATTAATTCATAAAAAGGGTTTAGGACCTTGCTCTTTCATACATTATGTAGCCCAAAGGATTCTAACATGATATTGTCATTTCATCATATACCCTACTTCATGTGTGAATGCCCTTTCACATATTTATATAATCGTACATCATGTGTGTGCATAGAGAGTGAGATATACTTTAACATAAACATCGCTAGTCACACATGCTCATAACTTCATTAATCCTACACTTACATGCATAAAAATAGGTAATGATTCATAGGAAACTACCCTTTCCTTACTAATCACAAATCTACCCTACTCATAGATATGCAAGAAGTGTGTGTGTACATTGGTCAACTTGATCACATAATAGCTATCACATAGCATTGAGGAACACACCCTCTAAAGATCACAACATATGTATAACGTTCCTCGAGTCTTAAGTCATATACACAATATATAGTATTTTGGACTAAAGACTACACACACTCAAATTGCATCATAGGATACAAGAACATACTCAGTCATTGGAATAGAATACTCCTATCATACTTTGATCACAAATTCATATAAGGTTCATATAGGTCGGGGTCATGCTATAAGAGTAATCATCCTCATTAGCCATCTTAGACCACAAATAACCCTAACACGATTCTCACACATACATATAACATCATCCACACACTTATAGCATGCAACTACTGTGGGACACTGCCACTATACTTCATATAACATCAATTCACTTAAATAATGATATTATAATTAAGGCTAAATCCTTCAACTTCCTAAACATGGAATAATTATATCAATTCATCTTGCATCTAATGCCTTAATGGCAATGATCATAACACATAAAGATGTACAAGAATGTAAACACCACCTCCACAAGTGGACCATGCCAATCAACACAATTCAATATATAGTCGAAGCTAATTAAAGGAAATAGGTCAACTTACCAAATCTACAAGATAATGTTCATCTCTGATCATTCCTCTTGAATACATATTCAATTGATATAGATAGTAATAACAATAAACAATTCAATACAATATAATCACAATTCTATAAACATTAAATCAAGATCACAAGATCCACATTATAGGCCAATTTGAGAAATGAGGAGGATCATGGGTTTTTCCTTATATATAATAGAAATTCATCATAAAATAAGTAACTAAACATATATTCATCAATTGAATTCTTTTAAAATCACTTTAACGATGAACCCATGGCTAGATTGAAATATAGGACTATGACTGGAAATCATATTTACAAAAAGCTTTGAAAGGACTCCATAGATGAATTGTTATCTATGGATGAAGGATCACCATACCTTTTACATTATAAATCCAATGAAAATTTGAGATGAAAGCTCCAATAATCCACCTCCATAGATTTTTCTTGATCTTGGTATTCAATGAATGTTTTTGGGGTTTTTGGAAGATGAGAGAGTTTTGGGTTTTTTGATTTCATAATAGGTGTTTGGATTTTTGATAGAGGAATTTGTGTATAATGAGATAAAATAAATATATAACACCTCCACCCACCCCCCAAAATACCCAAAACAATCCTACATTGATTGGACCATTTTAGACAAGTTAAAGATCACTTAACTTTACAGAATAATCGTCGAGGAACAAATGCGCATCGCAGATCTTCTCCCACAAGATATTGAAAATTAAATTCTTGGGAAGTAAATAGCGCGACAAGGGAACGACGCGCCTGTGTTTCACCAAGGCACAAACCCTGCTACCTTAGGCAGCTTGCTTGGACAAAGTTCAGGGTCTCTTGGTGGACCCCTAGGGCGATCCTTGGAAGGTCGCACCTGGAAGTTTTTGACCCTTAACATGCTTATTAGAATACTAGGGTCAACTACACTGCATTTATACTAAAAAAACACATAAAAACAAGTCAACGATACAAGGACTCGCTAACATGTCTGAAGACGAACTTTTGAGCGTCTTAGATGTTCTTGGACGTTTGACCTCAAAAATTCTTAAATCAATTGTACTTACTCTAAAACACTTTTTTTTTGTTTAAGGACTTAGTAAACTCAAAACCAACATGTTAGGCTCTAATTCAACCTATCTCATTTTGAGGTTGTAACAGTACTCCCCACTTGGAAGAAAACGTCCTCCAATGACATTTGAAACATTTTAAACACTTTCAAGGACTCAATGAGTCTGTAGCAGCTCAAACACTACAACATGTTATCATACAATAGAAAATGCACCAAACATACAAAGGACACAAACTTCATACAATCATGTAACCAAAGTAACATAATCAAACATGGACTACTTCTACAATTATTCCATGGATACATACTTCTTCATATTCATTGCCATTTAGAGGAACTACCTTCTCAAACTTAAGGATGTTCATTATTTCATCAAAAGGATAGACATATAATGAATTTCAATTGCACACATATGCATAATCCACACTTCAACTCATGAGAAAATTTTGAGCAATTCATTTAGTTGCACAAGAATCATGAATAATGTAAATCAATTACAATGTTAGCGAGTAATGCATAGAGGTTAATTCGTATTAAGGATGATTTCTTTAATCCAAGCCACATTATGTTTATACTTCATTCCATATGTAATCAACATTGTAGGTCACACCAAGCACATCACAACATTAGGAAGTAAATTTATACATTTCTAACTCTAACACATCACTAGCTTTCATAAACATGCATCATTTAGGGAAATTTATCACAATTTATAGCCACACCAACAAACATAGGCTTGAAAAAAATTCACTTCTCAAGAGTGAGCCTATAGTAACACTCCCCAAATCTCAAAAGTCACACATTTTTGAAAGATACTCATCTTTTCGTATTTAGAGAAGACTCTTTTTCTCATAGTGATGCCAAAACACCACACAGTATGAGTGAAATCAAGCACACTCATTTTGCTATGTCATGATATCAAATTGCACATTTATCATGTACGGATGCACAACAACATGAACAACATTTATCAAAATTTCCTTTGATGCAATAATGACCTTACATAGCATGCATAACATTGTGTCATTTAAGGCATGCATCAAAAGAAGGAGAACATGCAACTGCTCCTTCTATGCAAGACTCTTATCACGAACAAGCTACTTAAGAACTCTTTGGTTTCAATCTTGAATCATAATAGAAGGAAAAGATAGGGAAATCTACTATCTTACTAGTCAAATCATCCTCCCCCACAAGGAATAAACCCATTTAAGAGCAACTCATATTAACTCTAGGGGTATTTAGCTTACAACCTTATTAACTAAGCACGTGATTCCTCTATTGGGATCTAAGCTTATGAACACGCTTCTTACCATCACTTCATAGTGATTATCAAACTAAAGATGTTAAAGGAAACTCAACATAGGGATATCAAGGTCTCTAAATGTCTTACCATCTATGCACATTATCCCCCACTTGGTGTAAGCCTAATAAATTTTCATCACCCCATTCCCTTTAACAACAAGGTCAAGGCAAGTCAAGACCAACCTATAAGGGTCATCACTTTTGGTGAAACCTTCCAACCTACTATGCTAGGTACAATTTATGAAATTTTCAATTGAACTTACTCAAATTCAATCTTAAAAGAAATCTAAAAACTTCAAAGTATGTCAATCTCAATTCTCTCGTTCTCTACAAGAGTGAAGGGTTACATACCATAGATCCCCCTAAGTCACCTTAGTGTAATCATTCTTCCAATTATGAAATAAAACTCATTTTCCTTCTTTTACAGCTACTTCAATTTGTTCATAGAGGGAATCATTACCTAGTCATAAGGGTTCTCCTATTAACTAACATACTTGACCATCACTTTACAAGGCTCAACACACTATTTCGCCTCCTTAGGAGTAAGCCTACATAAAAGATTCAAATCCACAAAATGACAATTATCAAGCATTTCACATATATAAAGGTTACATTCATCTTTGTCCAAGACTTTTCAAGCCTATATCATAAGCTCATGCTACCATACTACATAATCATAAATCAATCCATTATTCAAGGTGGAAATCCATTCAACCATAAAAACTACTACCAAGATATAACCACATCATATTATAACTTCTCACCATAGCATCTCGTTCCTCATAAGCAACCTAGATCCATAATTGGCATCACCTCAGCATATACTAAAATAAACCTTCACATATACTCATCAAACCATAAAACAAAGTTAAGCATCAAAACTCACCTTTTCTCCCTCAAGCATTGACACATCATCCCAATCTTACCCATCACATCTAAAAGAACACCGGACAAAGAAACATAAGAGAGAGATCATGTAGAGTTATGTTCTATGGCAAGACATGAGAATAGTCATGAACAGAAACTCTATCCTGCTATAGCCTCTTGCTCATAGATGTGTCGCGATTGAACACCGATGAACGAGACTCTACTAGACGTGGCAATACGAGACTTTGAAATCTAAGGAGAAAGCACAAAATCGTATGCTCTAATACAATGTTTGTTATGACCCGAGAGTACACCTTAGAAGTAAGGGAAGTCTCAAATTGCAATACGGCTTCTTCGACCTCTCAGAGGTCTCAGACAAGACCTTGGACATCTTTTGTCACACCCGAAACTACACCCTAGAAGATTTGTTATTCTCGGAATCTTGTACAATCCCTTCCATATCGTTCATCGCATATACAAATATGAAAAGTATTGCAAATTTTAAACATATTCACATGAATATCTTAAAACACCTTTTCATATAAAATCATAGAAAATCTAAGTCTCAATCTCATCAAATCTTAGATAAGAGAATAATTGGGACACAGACCATACAATATTAATATAGAAAATACCCAATCTATTACAATACTATGAAATAAAATACATATGTGTATACCATTGAGTATATTTAGGACATACTTCACTTAGCTTGAATGACTCTAGAATCAAGGTTTCCTTCACGATCCTTCTCACCTTTCACCTACACCTTTAGAGGTACACAAATGTATGAAATTAGTACAAACACTTGTACTAAGTATGACTTTATGATAAAATCATGAAAATGACATTTTATTAAACCATGCTCTTTTTAATTTAAACAATATATCATAATCATAAGGATAATATTTAACAACTTCGAAACACATAAGAAATAACTTATAACATTTATCACATTTTTAGGAGTCACATTACAGTAATCCACTTCACTGTATAGTGAACCTCCTTCACTGTTACAGTGAAGTTTTCTTAGATTCACTCTACACACTTCTAGCATGCAATCCCCACACTAAAAACTATCCTAAGACTCACTTGAGTAAGAAAAGGAGAGATAACACACAACCTCTCTAGGCACACCAAAATGATCCTCAACACCACCTATAATGACATCAACACACACTTACAAGACACCAAACACATAAACATGCCATTATCCTTCCAAAGCCTATCAAAAGACTTACTTAAGTAAATCAAGAAGATAACCTCCATGATTGACCTCTGCAAGATTACCTAAATAATCCTTAAGACTACATAAGGCTTTGATCATGTCTACATAATCAACTATCTTCACTAACTAGAGTCATTCTTAACACATATCTTGGTAAGATACGATGTGACCATACCTATGCCCCCTTCACACCTTAACTAGACAACCCTTAACTACTCTATATAAGTACTTATTCATTTAACATGTTTTTCTTGTCTTAATTCATTACATTCGTTCGTTCATATAAGACTCATTCATCACATAAGACACATTCAAGTAAAGGTCTTAGAAAAGACCTAGGGACTCTAACTAATACCTTCAAATCCTATTATGCAATGTCTAGATAGTTTCTCATACCACCACCTAAACTTCATAGAACTTCTCTAATGATAGTACGTATCCCATATGATAAGAATAGGTAATAACTGACATAGACCATGATAGCTAGACATAATATTTGGAGTTCTAACCTACTACAGGAGTGTGTTCTACTGTACAATGGTAGAACGAGGAAACATCCCATGTAGTCACATTGTTAAGGAATATGAAAGGTGTGCTTTGTTTTATTGTCCAACCCTTCAACTAGAGCTACTTCCCTTACAATATTTACTCGGTGCTAGCCTTTTTCCTCATTGAGTAATTTATATAAAAGGTTTATATAAAGAGGTTCCATATCTAGTTCATAACCCAATCACATTTACCCTAGCAAAGAGGTCCACTAGGGCTACCTTATAATGCAACACGAGTCTCATAATGACTTCCCTAAAGATTGATATGATGACGTTGCATCCAACCAACCTTAAGTCTATAATTCCTTTACTAGAAGGATACCATTTCGAATTTCGACTTCAATGTTTATGAACATACCACTAAGTTCAAGGTTTCACAATAAGGACCCTCTTAACATCATTCAATATCTCTTCTCATTCATGCACACAAGAGTTATTCACATTCATACATGCATCAAGTAAGGGACACAAGTAAACCAAGACAAGACACAACATAGTTTACTTTAACACATATTACATGTCATTCTAGAAGCACATAGCAATAAACATTATCATCCTTAAGTCATCCGAAACAGTACCATAGCATCATTTATATGACCATCATAAACTCATCTAGTAATGTAGGAATAACCATGCATCAACACTAAGACTATACACATAAAGACATAGTCATAGTCTAACATGATAACCCAAATAGAATCTATAGAAGAACACATATACTTTCACATTATTTATCATGTAGATAAATACTATCCATCTTCACATTAATCATTATAATACTTCAAGTTGTTGTCAGCAAGGCCATGAACATCATAATAGATAAAGTAAGGCTGACAAGACCACGTCAATTGCAGGTAAAGAACATATTACCGCCACGACAAGTGTACCATACCAATCACAAAAAAATTGAAGTATAATTAATAAAAAAAGGGAATTATGGCAGCGTACCACCACTCCATCCTCAACATTTCAATCCAATGCTAAACTATCAAATTCAATACTATAAGTCCTTTACCTATGGACATAACAAATAATTCAATACATAAACTATGATATTCAATGAAAATAGGTCAATTAAATATATATTGATAAATATAATACAACTTATATATTAATTAAATACTATTATTTTATCAATCAATAGCTCATAGTAAACTACACTAGAATTCATAAGCATTAAGTCTAAATAAATTAACCATAAAGTAGTCAAAAAATAGGGCTCATCAATTACATTGGTTGATAGGTTAATTAAGTTAAAATCATCTATTAACAAGAGTTCAATCAATAAACAATTTTTTAAGCCTTTACTGCAAGAACCCATGGATAGATTATGAAATTGGACAATTCATATTTGAAAACATAAGGAAAATTCTTTGAACGTCGAGATCCTTGAAGAATAGAGTTTAAAGGATCAAAAACCATACCTCAATAAAGATAATACTTTAATTTGATGAAGAATCTCCACTCAATTCTCCAATCCAAGTCGTTCCTTGAGTTTTGGCTCCAATGGAGTTCTAGAGATACTCCCAAGGGATTTTGAGTTTTGATTTTTGAAGAATGAAGCCTTATAATTGTTAAAGGCTTATAAACACAAAGACCCATAAAAAACATCATTTATGTTATTTTGACGTTGAGTGGATTTACAATTTCACCCCTAACTTAAGAGTGAACCTGTGGAGGAAACAGACTCAATCAACGCTTGCCCATCAAAGGGGCGTCAATCCACAAACGGATCATCCTGTCCTCCGTCGATGGGTTTAGAGGATGGAAAATGGAACCTTAGATCACTAGGATAAGTATCATATGACTACCTCCACATACAGGGCGTCGACCAGGCCAGTGGCCGACATTTGCCATTCGTAGATGGGACTGCCTTTGGACATCGTTCCTACCAACATGGGTATTTCCTCAAGGACCCTTGGATGGTACTTGGGGATGTATTCCCGGACGTTTCAAATCCAAATATGTTCTTATATGTCTTTAGGACCTCTAACATGAATTACATCAAAAATGAACACGTAAAACTAGATGAAACACGCATAGACACAGAAGGTCATTCCAAGGAAAATCTTTTTAACGTCATGTTCATTCTTGGACGTTTGACCTCCAAACTTCATGAAACTTGACACAATGCCTATATACACCATAATAACTCACTTAAGGACCTTACAATCTCATGAATCACGTATAAACAGATACAACCATGTATTAGGCACATAGGTGACTTAGTCTTCGAGCATGTTAGTCATCCCTTGACGTTTCCATTCCAAATAACTTAAAACTCTAGACACCGCCTAAATACAATATGATAGACCATTTAAGGACATTATAATATCATGAATACCATTTTATTCTCTATTTTCACCTTAGATTTATTTGAGGTATAACAATCTCCCCTACTCTAACAACATTCGTCCTCGAATGACACCTTGCCACTCTCAGAATGTTTCCAAGAATACTAATTCAATTAGAAACTCATGACTATCCATATAAAATCTCATACAATACAAGCATCTAAGAGAACATCAATTTCACATAATCTAGAGACTCACAAAACAAAAGTATCAAAAGTAGTGTAATATGAAAACATTTCACATGAACATCTTAAAACACCTTTTCATATAAAATTATAGAATTCCTAAGCCTTAATATCTTTTTTATAAAATCTTAGACATGAGAATACATGGGACACGGTCTATACAATATTAATATAGAAAATACGTTGTATATTATAATACTTTGAAATAAAAGACATTTATGTATGACCTCTAGTCAATTGAGGAAATACTTCACTTTGCTTGAATGACTCTAGAATCCAAGCTTTCCTTCACGATCTTTTTCACCTTTACCTACACATTTAGAGATAAACAGATACATGGAGTTAGTAGAAACACTTGTACTAAGTATGGCTTTATGCATAAAATCATGAAAAAAGACATTTTATTAGAAACATGTTCTTTTTCATTTAAACATCATATCATAATCGTTAGAATAACATTTAAAACCTTGGAAACACATAAGAAACCACTCAGAGCATTTATGACATTTTTAGGAGTCACATCACAGTAACCCACTTCACTGTACAGTGAACCCCCTTCACTATTAGTATGATGTTTTCTTAGCTTCACTTTAGACACCCTCTAGCATGCAATCATCTCACTAGAAGCAATGCTAAGACTGACTTAGTAAAACAAAGAGAGTACAGCCATACAACCCTTGTAGGCACACCTAAATGATCCTCAAGACGACCTATAATGAGATCATTAGACACTTACTAGACACCAAACTCAGAAACATGACATTCTCCTTCCAAAGGCTATTAAATGACTTAAGTAAATTAACAAGATAACGTCCATGATTGACCTCTTCATGATTAACTAAATAATCCTTACGACTACCTAAGGCTTAGATCATGTCTACATAATCAATCATCTTTCCTAACTAGAGTCATTCTTAAGACTTGTATAGGTAAGATACTAATTGACCATCCCTATGCCCCCTTGACACCTTAACTAGACAACCCTTAACTACTCTAGATAAGTACATATTCATTAAAACAAGCTTTTGATATCTGAAGTCATTACTTTTGTTAGTTCATTTAAGACTCATTTATAACATAAGAGACATTCATGTATTGGTCTTGGACAAGACCTAGGGACTCTAACTAACACCTTCAAAGCCTATTATGCAATGTCTAGATAGCTTCTCATACCACCACCTAGGCTTCATGGAACTTCTCTAATGCTAGTAGGTATCCTATATGATGAGAATAGGCAATACTGACATAGACCATGATAGCTACACATGGAATACGGAGTTCTAACCTACTCCAATGAGGGTTTTATACTTTACATTGGTAGACTTTTTACACATCACATGTAGGCACATGGTGAAGGAATATGAAGGGCGTGATTTGTACTCTTGTCTTATCCTTTAACTGGAGCTACTTCCTTACCATACTCACTTAGTGCTAGCCTTTGTTCTTATAGAGTAATTTACATTAAAGGTTCATATAAAGGGGTTCCATATCTTGTTCATAAACCAATCACATTTATCCTACCAAAGAGGTCTACTAGGGCAACGGTACATTGGCGACGAAAAGATCATAATGACTTTCCTACAGATTGATATGATGTCGTTCCAACCAAACAACCATCAGTCTATCATTCTTTTCCTTGAATAATACTATTACGACATTTGACTTCAACATTAATAACCTTACCTCTAAGTTCAAAGTTTCACAATAAGGACCCTCTAAACATCATTTCAAGTCTCGTGTCGTTCATACATAGAACACTAAGAGGCTTTCGCATACTAAGACAATACATCTCGTATTCACATTCATACATGTATCAAGTAAGGGACACAAGTCATCCAAGACAAGACACAACATACTTACTTTAACACATATTACATGTCATTCTAGAAGCGCATAGCAATAACCATTATGATCCTTAGGTAATCCTATGCACTACCATAACATCATAAATATGACCATCATAGACTCATATTGTCATGTACGAATAACCACGCATCAACCCTAAGACTACACACATAAAAACATAGTAATACTCTAACATGATCACCCAAATAGCATTAATAGAAGAACATATATACGTTCACATTGTTTATTATGTTGATAGATACTATCCAACTTCACATAAATCATCATAAAACTTCAAGTAGTTGGCGTCAAGGCCATGGTCATCATAATACATAAAGTAACAACAACAAGGACATATCAATTGAAGTAAAGCACATAACACCGCCACCATTAGTGGACCATAACAATCACAACTTCATTAAAGTCTTATCAACATAATATGAAACGAGGGAAGTGTACCACCACTCTATCCTCAACACTTCAATCCAATGCTAAACAATCAAATTTAATATCATAAGGTCCTTAGCCATGGCCATAACCAATAATTCAATACATAAATTATGATTTTAAATAAAACTAGGTTAGTTTAATATAGATTCATCAACAAAAGACAACCCAGATATAAATTAATTACAATTTCTACATCAATTAATAGCCCATTGAAAACTACACTAGAATTTATAAGCATTAAGTCCAAATCAATTAAGTCGAAAAGTAGTTAAGAACAAGGGTTCATCTTACATGGTTCATAGGTTAATTAAGTTAAAATCATCTAATTAACCACTAATCAATCAATGTAGAATTCTTTAAAACCTTTAATGCAAGAACCCATGGATAGAATATGAAATAGGACAATTCATTTTTGTAAACTTTAGAAAACTTCTACGAAACTTGGACTCCTTGATTAACAAAGTTTCAAGAAAAAAAAAGAATACCTCAATAAATCCAATCCATAATTTTGATTAAGAATATCCAGTCAAGTCTACAATCCAAGATTTTCCTTGAGTTTTGAATCCAATGGAGTTCTAGATAATTTCTAAGGGATTTTGGGTTTTGATTTTTGAAGAATGAAGTCTTCTTAGTGTTAAAGGCTTATAAACACATTTAAAATACAAAAAATACCCCTAACTAAACTCCATTTCTCTTAATAAGATATGGGCTTAATTTACAATTTCACCCCTAACTTAACAGTGAACCTGCATAGTAAACTGAGCCAACAGACGGTTGCCATCGGTGGGGCATCATTCCACCAACAGACCGTCATGTCCTCCATTGATGGGTTCTTAGGCTGGAAGTGGGAGATTTTCTTCCTAGTCTAAGTATTAAATGACACCCTCCACCTATGGGACATCCACCAGGCCATTGCCCATCGTTAGCCATCTCTAGGTGGGACTGCCTTATAACGTCTTGGCCACCAACATGGGTCCTTCCTCAAGGACCCTTGGATGGTCCATGGGGATATTTACCATGACGTTTCCAACACAAATATGTTTGTATAAGAGATAACGACCTCTCACATGAATTTTATCAAAAATGAACATGTAAAACTCAACGAAACATGCATAGACACAAAAGGACGTTTCAAGGAAAACCTTTCGAACGTCATGGAAGTTCTTGGACGTTTTATCTCCAAACTTCACGAAAATTCACACACTGCCTTTATACACCATAATAAATCATTTAAGTACCTTATAACCTCATGAATAATGCATAAACACATAAAGACATATATGATATATATTGGTTACTTAGTCGTTGAACGTCTTGGTCGTCCCTTGATGTTTCAATTCCAAATCACCTAAAACTCTAGACACTGCATCAATAACACATTATAGACCATTTTAGGACCATAGACCATCATGACAATCATTTAGACTCTAGATTTATGTAAGTAATTTTTGACGTATTACAATCTCCCCCACTTGGACAACATTCGTACTCGAATGACACCTTCCCACTCTCCGAACATTTCAAAGAATAGAGATTCAGTTAGGAACTCATGACCATATCATATAACATTTCATAAGATACAAACATCTAATCGAACATAAATTTCACATAATCTAGAGACTCGCAACACAACAAGAAACTAGAATAAATCCTATAACTCATTATGCAATAAAACTCACATCTTTCATTATAAATAGCAGAAACTCATTTTATATACAATATCATGCTCATATACATCTGTTTAACCAGATTATAACAATTATGGACCACAAAATGAATTAATCTATTTTTTAAAATCTTCATAGTGAGCAGGCAATGCTACAGTTATTTATTTAACATTTTTCAAAATGTAATTTTTAGTCAATTCATGATGGAAACATATTTTTAAGCAATGTATAACCACATAGACACATCTTACAACATAATCACAACTTCATAAAATTCACAATGCAATGAATCAATGAAATCCAATTTCAACAAGACCCTAAATAGAATGCAAATGCAACATACTTTTATGACTTTCGACTCTCAAGCTTGAGTTGAATAGAATAGATAAGATAGTCCATTAAGACTCTTCTGCTAACGATAATCCCCCACTTTGAAGGAACTCATAACACTAAAGATAAATACAAGGAGTTACCAATAGGAAAAGAGTACTCATAACTTTCACTTTATGGCATGACATAGGAGTAGAAAAAAAGGGAATCTCTATCGTCCTATAGACTCTAGCCCATACATGTGTCGCGACTCACATCGATCGTAAAGATTCTACTAGACATGACTTAATGAGAATCTTTGATTATTAAGACTACTTTCATAACCTATTATCTGATACAAAGCTTTTCACTTCCCAAAACCACACCCTAGAAGATATGGCATTCTCGAAATGCAACCAGTGTACTTGACCTCCCGGAGGTCTTGTACAAGACCTTCTGTATTGCTCATCGCATATACAAGTATGAATGCAGATTTAAAAAATTTCATACGAATATCTTAAAACATCTGTTCATATCAAAATATAGAAATTCTAAGTCTCAATCTCATCAAAGCTTTGAGACGAGAATACTTGGAACGCGAACCATACCATACTTATATAGAAAATAGGTAGTCTATAACAATAATTTGAAATAAAAGTCATATATGTATGCCCTCAAGTCAATTGAGGACATACTTTATTTGGCTTGAGTGACTCTAGATTCCAAACATTTCTTCACAATCCTTCTTACCTTTCACCTACATCATTAGAGATAAACAAATGATTGGAGTTAGAGAAAACCTCGTACTATGTATGGCATTATGCATAAAATCAAGAAAGCGGACATTTTTATTAGAAACATGCTCTTTTGCATTTAAAAATCGTATCTTATTCATAAGAATAACATTTAACAAGTTGAACACACATAAGAAATCACTTAGAGAATCTATCACATTTTTAGGATTCATATTACAGTAACCCACTTTACTGTACTGTTACAGTGAAGTTTTGTTAGATTCACTTTAGACACCTTTTAGCATGCAATCCCCTCACTAAAAGCTATCCTAAGATTCACTTGAGTAAGAAAAAGATAGACCACCCATACAACCTCTCTAGGCACACCTAAATGAACCTCAACACCACCTATAATGAGATCAACACACACTTCCAAGACTCCAAACACATAAACATGACATTCTCATTTCACAGACTATAAAAAGAGTTACTTAAGTAAATCAAGAAGATAACGTCTATGATTGACCTGTTCAATATTAATTAAATAATCCTTAAGACTACCTAAGCTTAGATCATGTTTACCTAATCAACCATTTTCCCTAACTAGAGTCATTATTAAGACTTATCTAAGAAAGATATAAATTGACCATCCCTATGCCCCCTTCATACATTAACTAGACAACCCTTAACTACTCCAGATAAATACTTATTCATTTCACATGATTTTCTAATTATAAGTCATTACATTTGTTAGTTCATTTAAGATTCATTGATCAGATAATACACATTCAAGTAATGGTCCTGGACTAGACCTAAGGAATCTAACTAACACCTTCAAAGCCTATTGTGCCATGTCTAGATAGTGTCCCATACCACCACTTAAACTTCATTGAACTTCTGTACTGCTAGTAGGTAGGCAATGACCTACATCGACCATGATAGCTAGACATGGAATCCGGAGTTCTAACCTACTCCGATGAGGGTGTTTTGGTTGTCAATGGTAGAGCCTGGACACATCCGGTGTAGCCATATGGTTAAGGAATATGAAGGGAGTGCTTTGTACTCTGTATCATCCTTTAACAAGATTTATTTCCCTTACCATACTTACTCGGTCGTAGCCTTTGTTCTCATAGAGTATGTAAGATGAAAAGTTCATAAAAAGGGGTTCCATATCTTGTACATAACCCAATCACATTTACCATACAAAAAAGATTATAGAAACTTTCCTAAGGATTGATATGATGTTTTTCCAGCCAACTAACCTTAAGTCTATCATTCCTTTACTTGGAGGATACCATTACGACCTTCAACTTCAATATTCATAGACTTACCACTAAGTTCAAGGTTTCACAATAAGGACTCTCAAAAAATCATTTAAGGCCTCATGTCATTCATACATACAAGAATAAGAGGATTTATCATCCTAAGTCAATACATCTCATATTCACATTAATACATCCATCAAGTAAGGGACATAAGTCAACCAAGTCAAGACACAACATACTTCACTTTAACATATATTACATGTCATTCTAGAAGCACATAGAAATAACCATTATCATCATTATGTAATCCTATACACTACCATAAGATCATCAATATGACCATCATTGACTCATATAGTCATGTATAAATAACCATGCATCAACCCTAAGATTATACACGTAAAGACATAGTAATAGTCTAATATGATCACTCAAATAGCATCAATAGAATAACACATATACTTTCAAATTATTTATCATGTAGATAGATATTATAAAACTTAACATAAATCATCATAGTACTTGAATTAGTTGTCAGTATGTCCATGATCATCATAATGCATAATGTAATGCCGACAAGGCCACATCAATTGCAAGTAAAGCACATATCACCGCCACCATAAGTGGACCATGCCAATAAAAATATAATTAAATTATAATCAACATAGAATAAAGGTAATTAGGGAAGCGTACCACCACTCCATCCTCAACACTTAAATCCAATGTTAAGCCATCCAATTAAATACCATAAGGCCCTTACCCATGGTCATAACCAATAATTCAATACATAAACTATGATATTAAATTAAAGTTGGTCAGTTTAATATAGATTCATCAATCTAATAAAACCTATATATAAATTAATTACAGTTATTACATCAATAAAAATTCGATAGAAACCTATACTAGAATTCATAAGCATTAAGTCCAAATAACTTAAAGCCATAAAGTATTAAAAAATAGGGTTCATCAATTACATGGGTTCCTAGGTTAGTTAATTAAAAATCATATAGTTAATAACAATTCAATCAATATACAATGCTTTTAAACTTTTAATGCAAGAAACCATTGATAAATTGTGAAATTGGACAATTCATCTTTGAAAACTTTAGAAAACTTCTTCGAAAGTTGGGCTCCTTGATAAATAGAGTTTCAAGGATCAAAAAACGTACCTCAATAAAAATAAAACCTAAATTTGATGGAGAATCTCCACACAATTCTCCAATTTAAGACCTTCTTTGAGTTTCGTGTCCAACGGAGTTCTAGAGAATTTCTAAGGGATTTTGGTTTTGATTTTTGAAGAATGAAGTCTTCTAAGTATTAAAGGCTTATAAACATGTTTAAAATAACCAAAAGACACCTATGTAACCTCTATTTCTATTATTTTGACATGGGGTGAATTTACAAGTTCACCCCTAACTTAATAGTGAACCTGCACAGGAAACTGACCCAATAATTGGTTGCCCATCGACAAGGCGTCAGTCCACCAACTGACACTCCTGTCCTCTGTCGATGGGAGGATTGAAAATGAGAGATTATATCCATAGTTTATGTATAAAATGATTCCCTACGCCTACAGGGCGTCGACCAGGCCACTTGCCATCATTCGCCATCCGAAGGTAGGACTGCCTTAGGAAGTCTCGCCCACCAACATGGGTCCCTCTTCAAGGAAACTTCAATGGTCCTTAGGAATGATTTATTGAACTTTTCAAAGCCAAATATGTTTGTATATGAGTTTAGGATCTCTGACATAATTTTATTGAAAACGAACACATAAAACTTGATGAAACTAGCATAGACACACAAGGTTGTTTGAAGGCAAACCTTTCTAACGTCATAAAGGTTCTTGGAAGTTTGACCTCCAAACCTCACAAAACTTTACACACTGACTATATACACCATAATAAATCATTTAAGTACTTTATAACCTTATTAATCACATATAAATATATAAAACCACATACGAGGCAAATAGGTGACTTAGTCGTCAAACATCTTGGTCGTTCATTAACATTTCACTTCCAAATCACCTAAAACATTAGGCACTGCCTCAATATCACATTAAACAACATTTTTATGACCATATACTATTATGAAAACAATATTAAGCTCTAGCTTCACCTAATTAATTATGGAGGTATTACATCTTTCATTGCATAATGGTAATAAAACTAAGAAAAATTTAAACTTTACAGAGCACATCATATGCTAGAATGATCACATCATATATATATATATAATATATATATATATATATATATATATATATATAAATAGCATAACTGTCTTCTAAGTCTCTTTTCCATTAAATACACAACTTAAAAGAATAGAATGGCGAGAAGTCCGTTATCAACATAAAATATAAGCCCTATCTACTACATAAACTTAAGAAACATCTTGACCTAGGCAGCCCTTGAATCATAAGGGTCCCTTTCCTTGAACTTTGAATATATATCCAAACTCTTCACATAGGAGACATCCTCTACCATCACCACCTACACTTTGTGTAAAAACATGAAGAAGAATGATATTGGTACAAGAACGCACTAAGTATGGGACCCATGCAAAAACATTCATTTAAAAAGGGCATTACATTTGAAATCATTCAACATGTCTTTTTAGTAAACTTCATGAACATAGGTAGATATAAGTTCAATATAGTTCACATACATCATATAGACATGAATATTACTCATAATAGAACATAAAAACAATTATCATACATTGAGGAATATTCAATACATACAATACATTACTTCTATTTTTATGTTTGTTTTGTCCTTAAGTAACCCTCAAGTGTACTTAGTAGAATGTATCACCTTGAGGTCACCTTACAATAGCCTTTCATATGCATGGTTCATAAACACAATCACATACATTCATAAGTCATAAGCACATCATAGACAACACTTCACATAAAGACCATAACCTCACATCCCATAATACTACTTCCACCATATTAACCTAAGAAGTAACCCTAGACTAGGCATAACATACTTTACAAGTCATAACACTTTATTTATAACTAGACATAAGGCCACATACTTCATAGCATCAAATAAGCACTCTTTCCATAACTACAACCTTAGTCATAACTAATTTAGCTCATATCATAAGTAAACCACTCTCGCAACCCCTTCACAAGCTTCCTTGTGCAATGTACACATACAGTCCCATACCTCCACATATACTAAGTAAACTCTGTTAGAAGCAATAAGTGCAATTAAGGTTCATAGTCCTGCCTATGCTAAGTACACTTCTCAAGGAATTTAGATAAGAATTAATTTTCTTATCTTAGTTGATTTATAAACCTTCGAGATATTTATCCATAATTTACATAGACCATGTGAGCTACATGGAATCTGGTGTTCTACTCCCATACCAAAAAGAGTGGGTTAACACTTGCCGAAGGTGGAACCAATCGTAGATAGCTCTATTAGTGGTATCCACAAGCTATAACCTACGGGGAATTTAGTTATGTAACATGGAGATTTCTTCTTGATACCTTGAGTTACTAGCGTGAAGGTTTACATATCATGAGACATCATCTATGTTGGGAACCCGGACTTGCTAAACATGAAGGTTCTCTTATTGGAAGTCGGACTTACTAACGTGAAGATCCAACTCTTATTTGTCATGTTCACTCCGTGCTTCTAACTCAATTTTTAATATATTTAACCCTTTAGTGCAATAATTCATAAAGAAGGCTTAGGAGCTTGCTTCATTATAAATCATATCAGTCAGAGGATTCTAAGATGAGAATGTTCTTTCATAAAAGACCCTACTTCTTGTGAGAATTCCCTTTCACATATTCATACAATCATACATCATTTGTGTGTCATAGAATGTGAGATATACTTTAACATAAACACCTCTTGTAACACATGCTCATAACTTCTTTAATCTTATACTTACATGCATAAAAATAGATAATGATGCATAGGAGAAATTCCCTTTCCCTATTCACCAAAAATCTACCCTAATCATTATGTGTGCATCTACATTGATCAACATGATCACATAATGGCTATTATATAGCTTTTAGGAAGCCACCCTTTAAAGATCACAACATATGTACAAGATTCCTCAAGTCTGAAGTCAGACACACATATATTGTATTAAGGACTATAGACTACACACACTCACATTACATCAGAGGATACAAGAAAATACTCAATCATTAGAATAAAAGACTCCTATCATACTTTGAACACACATTCCTATAGGATTCATATAGGTGGGGGTCATGCTATAAGAGTACTCATCAACATTAATCTTCTTAGACAACACCTATCCCTAACATAATCATCACATCTATGCATAACATCATCCACACACCTAAATCGTGCAACTAGTGTGGGATACTACTAGTATACTTCACATAACACCAATTCACTTAAACAATGATATTAGAATGAAGGCTAAATTCTTCAATTTTCTAAACATAGAATCATTATATCAATTTATCTTGCATCTAATCCCTTCAAGGCCATGATCATAATGCATAAAGATGTAGAAGAATGCAAACACCGTCATCATAAGTGGACCATACCAATCACCACTATTCAATATACATACTATGATAAAATGAGGAAATAGGTCAACTTACCAAATCTCCAAGCTAATGACCATCTTTGATCATTTATCCAAAATTCATATTTATCACGACCCAAAATCGAGCCGCGACTGGCACCCACACTTACCCTCCTATGTGAGCGAACCAACACATCTAAACCTTAACATTTCAATGTATATCAACAGAAAGTAATGCGGAAGACTTAAACTCATTAATAAAAACCAATTCAATAACTATTAATATTCAACATCTATTATTCCCCAAATCTGGAAGTCGTCATCACAAGAACATCTATCCTCAAATTACTAAACTAACAGTATCTAAGAAAATAAAAACAAATAAAAAGCTAGTCCATGCCGGAAGTTCAAGGCATCAAGACTTGAAGAAGAGATCCAATCCAAGCTAGAAGGCATTAGCTCACCCTGAAGATCCGGTGTGACGAATACTGGCTAGAATTACTGTTGAGTTTAAGACGACGGCACGTTTTCTGCACTCCACAAATAACAAAGAAGAAAAACATAAAAGTAGGGGGTCAGTACAAAACACGGGTACTGAGTAGATATCATCGGTCAACTCAAAATAGAAAACAATATATATCAGTTAATATCATAATCAACTATAATACTCAACATGTAGCAACAACAAGTACTATAATCATCAATAAGTACTACCAAGTTCATCCATGAGGACTCAAGCCTCAATACCATACTCATTTGGGAATTAGGTTCATTAGATTGAGTATATTTACATCTTTCAACATTCATTATCTTTCTTCCTCTTGTGTCGGTACGTGACACTCCGCTCCATATACTATCCTGGTACCGGAACGTGGCACCCGAGCCATATACTATCCTGGTGTCGGAACGTGACACTCCGATCCTCATTCTATCCTGGTACAGAAACGTGGCACCCGATCCATATACTATCCTGGTGTCAGAACGTGACACTCCGATCCTCGTTCTATCCTGGTACAGAAACGTGGCACCCGATCCTCTATTTCTATCCTGGTACCAGAACGTGGCACCCGATCCTTATTCTATCCTGGTACCGGAACGTGGCACCCGATCCTCTATTTCTATCCTGGTACCAGAACGTGGCACCCGATCACCTAATCTCACCACTTTCGTTCATCAATCCTTCTTTTATACCAAGGCATCATCAATAACAAAGTAGATTAGGGTTTTTTTTCAAGATTTGGGATTCAATAGCTTTATCATGCTTATTTATTTCACAATTACATAGTCATATTCATGCAAGCATACAATTAAGCATATAGAAGGGTTTACAATACTACTAACACATATCACTCACTATTAAGAGTTTACTACGAATAGCGTGATAAACCATAACCTACCTCCACCGAAGAATTCGATCAAGCAAGCAATTTCCCAAGCTTTGTTTCTTCTTCTCGTTTATCCTCTCTCTCAATTCGTTCCTCTTCCCTCTTCTTTGTTCTTTCTATTTTTCTTATTCAAACCTTCTTTCCTTTACCCTAATTAGTATATAATTAAGTATAAAAGATGGCAATAATACCCCACTAATTAACTTAAGGTTACCTCTTTTAACCCCCAAGTAATTAGACTTATTAACATTAACCCACTAACTTTATAATTAAGGCAGGAATAGTCAAAAACGTCCCTTAAAACGTGTAAAGAAATCCGACACAGACTGAGATTACGCAACCTGTGAGGGGCCGTCGTGCCTGCGACGGTCCGTCCTGCAGGTCGTCGCAAAGTTCAGAGACCCAAATTTCCACCAAGGGTCTGTGACGGTCCGTCACACCTGTGACGGTCCGTCACACCTGTGACGGTCCGTCCTGCAAGTCCGTCACGAAGTTTAGAGAGTCGATTTTCAGTACCCAATTTCAGAATTTCTAAGTATATTGAAACGAGACCCTGAGACGGTCCGTGGTGCCCATGACGGTCCGTCGTGGGGTCCGTTGTCTCAGCCAATTTTCCAGAAATAAAATTTGCTGCTCAAAACGACTAAACAGGTCGTTACAATAGATACCAATTTACCCATCGTTCGTCCTCGAACGATCAAAAAAAGAGAAACAAGGGCGGAAAGGAGTACCTGAATCCGTAAACAGATGTGGGTATTTTTCTTGCATATCAGTCTCCTTCTCCCAAGTGGCTTCTTCAACTGGTCGATTCTTCCATTGAACTTTGATGGATGCAATCTCCCTCGACCTCAACTTACGGACTTTTCTAGCTAAAATAGCGACCGGTTCATCCTCATAAGTCAAATTCTCATCAAGCAGAACCGAATCCCAACGAATGATGTAGTTTCCATCCCCATGGTATCTTTTCAACATGGACACATGAAATGCCGAATGCACTCCGGACAGCCCTGGAAGCAAGGCTAATTCATAAGACACCTCCCCTACTCGCTTAAGTACTTCAAATGGACCAATATACCTTGGGCTTAGCTTACCTCTTTTTCCAAACCGCATCACCCCTTTGATGGGCGAAACCTTCAACAAGACTTGTTCACCTTCCATAAACTCCAAATCTCTAACCTTTCGATCTGCATATTCTTTTTGCCTACTTTGAGCCGCTAGAAGCTTTCCTTGAATGCTCTTCACTTTATCTAACGAATCCCTCAAGAGGTCAGTACCCCAAGGTCTAACCTCAAATGCATCAAACCAACCAATGGGGGACCTACATCTCCTCCCATACAATGATTCAAATGGAGCCATGTCAATACTTGAGTGATAGATATTATTGTATGAAAACTCCGCTAAGGGTAAGAAGTTATCCCAATGACCACCAAATTCTATCACACATGCACGAAGCATATCCTCCAACACTTGAATCGTTCGCTCAGACTGACCATAAGTCTGAGGGCGAAACGCAGTACTAAGGTCCAACCTTGTACCTAATTAAGCATGCAGTGTTCTCCAAAACATAGAAGTAAACTGCGTACCTCTATCTGATATAATGGAGAGTGGAACCCCATGCAACCAAACAATCTCTGAGATGTAAAGTTTGGCTAACTTCTCTGCATTGTAAGTCACCTTGACCGGAATGAAATGAGCAGACTTAGTCAATCTGTCCACAATTACCCAAATGGAATCAAACTTACCCAATGTCTTTGGAAGACCAACCACGAAGTCCATTACAATTCTCTCCCACTTCCATTCAGGAATAGGCATTCTCTGAAGTGTTCCTCCGGGCCTCTGGTGTTCATACTTTACTTGTTGACAATTTGGACATTTGGCAACAAAATCAACAATGTCGCGCTTCATTCTACTCCACCAAAAGTGTTGTTTTAGGTCACGGTACATCTTGGTTGCACCCGGATGTATAGAGTATCCGGAACTATGAGCCTCTGTAAGAATAGTGTGGATCAAGTCATCAACACGAGGCACACATACCCTTCCCTTAATCCTCAAAACACCTTCCTCATCAATTGTTGCTTTTTTAGCCTCTCCTTGTAACACATTATCTCGAATTCGACCTAGTTTCTCATCATCAAACTATTTTCCCTTGATCTTGTCAAGAAAAGAAGATCTCGCCTCCACACAAGCTAACAATCCTCCCTTCTCATTTATTTCTAACCTCATAAGGTCATTAGCCAGAATCTGAACCTCTCTAGCCAATGGGCGTCTAGAAACTTGCAAATGAGCTAGACTTCCCATGCTTCCGGCCTTTCTACTTAAAGCATCTGCCACAACATTCGCCTTTCCCGGATGATATATGATAGTGATATCATAGTCCTTCAGTAGTTCCATCCATCTCCTCTGTCTCAAGTTCAAATCTTTTTGAGTAAAGACATACTGTAGGCTACGATGATCCGTATAGACTTCACACATGACCCCATACAAATAGTGTCTCCATTGCTTTAGTGCAAATACTACTGCGGCCAACTCCAAATCATGGGTCGGATAGTTACGTTCATGCAACTTTAATTGCCTCGAAGCATAAGCAATCACATTCTTCTCTTGCATTAGTACTGCACCCAACCCAGAATAGGATGCATCACAATAAACAATGAAGTTCTTACCTTCTACTGGCAAGGTAAGGATAGGTGCGGTAGTCAACAAAGTCTTGAGTTTCTGAAAGCTTTCCTCACACTCATCCGACCATACAAATGGAACATTCTGCTTAGTCAAGTTCGTCAATTGGGAAGCAATAGAAGAGAATCCCTTGACGAATCGGCGGTAGTAGCTAGCTAAACCAACAAAACTCCTTATTTCTGACACGTTTGTAGGTCTCACCCAATTCTTCACTGTCTCAATCTTAGATGGATCCACCATCACTCCATCCTTAGAGACTACGTGTCCCAAGAAGGACACTGAATCTAGCCAAAACTCACACTTGGAGAATTTGGCGTAAAGCTTCTTCTTCCTTAATAACTCTAACACCATTCTCAAATGCTCCTCATGTTCCTTCTTACTCCGTGAGTATATCAGTATATCATCAATAAATACGAGAGATCCAGATATGGCTTGAAAATCCCGTTCATCAAGCTCATGAAAGCAGCAGGGGCATTCGTAAGACCAAAAGACATTACCACAATTTCTTAGTGCCCATACCTAGTTCGAAAAGCAGTCTTGGGCACATCCGTTGCCCGTATTTTCAATTGATGATAACCGGATCTCAAGTCAATCTTAGAGAAGACACAAGCACCTTGTAACTGATCGAACAAGTCATCAATGCGAGGAAGAGGATACTTGTTCTTAATAGTTACCTTGTTCAGTTGTCTATAGTCTATACACATCCGAAAACTCCCATCCTTCTTCTTCTCAAACAAAATCGGAGCACCCCATGGAGATGCACTTGGTCTAATGAAGCCCTTGCTCAACAACTCTTGAAGTTGTGCTTTTAACTCTCTTAACTCCGCGGGAGCCATTCTATAAGGGGGTATAGAAATGGGGCGAGTACCCGGTTCGAGATCAATACAGAAGTCAATATCCCTATCTGGTGGCATACCAGGAAGATCTGCAGGGAACACATCCAAAAACTCACGAACTACCGAAACCGACTCAATCGAAGGTACTTGGGTAGTGTCATCCTTGAGATGGGCCAGGAAAGCTAAACACCCTCTACTAACCATTTTCTTAGCACGAAGAAAGGAGATGATACACACCGGATTAGAAGTGTAGTCACCCTCCCACACTAACGGATCTGTCCCAGGCTTGGCTAACGTCACAGTTTTAGCATTACAATCCAAGATCGCGAAATGCGGAGAAAGCCAAGTCATACCCAGAATTACATCAAAGTCAACCATTTCTAAGATAACCAAATCTACATAAGTGCTGCTCCCCACAAAATTCACCAAACAAGACCTATATACCTTTTCAACTACAACAGACTCACCCACCGGAGTGGACACACGAATAGGCATATCAAGTAATTCACAATGTAAATTAAGACAATTAGCAAATGAGGAAGATACATAAGAAAATGTGGATCTAGGATCAAACAATACAGAAGTCATGCAATCACAAACCAAAAGATTACATGTGATGACAGCATTAGATGCCTCCGCTTCAGACCGCCCCGGGAAAGCATAACAATGGGCCCTATCGTTTGTCTGTCCGTTGCCCCTACCATGTTGTGATGTAGTGGCTCCAGTTTTCCCATCACCCCGGTCGTTTTGGTGACCACCATTACCTCGGCCACCACGTCCTCCAGAATGACGGCCTCTTCCATAACCACCTCTACCTCTAACCATTGGAGGTCGGTAACTCTGTTTTGGACAATACCTCTTAATGTGTCCAGTCTCCCCACATCCATAACATTCTCTGGATTCAAGCATCGGCCTCTCAGAGAAGTGTTGACCGGTCTGAGGTGGACCCCCAACTACAGTTTGTAGTGAAGACTGGATTGGTCGAACTTAGTAACTTCCGGAACCCTGTCCTCTAGAGTAAGAACCATTAAACTCACCTCCCTTTCTAAACCTTTTTGATGTCGATGTCGTGGTGAAGTCGTCTGGCTTCACTCCTTCCACCTCTATCACAAAGTCTACCACTTCTTGGAAGGATTTTGCCGTAGCCGCTACCTGTAAGGCCAAAATATGCAATTCTGACCTCAACCCCTTCACAAAACGGCGAATCCATTCTTGTGGACTGAAACAAAGTTGGGTGGCATACCAGGATAATGCACGAAACTTAGCCTCATATGCATTAACCGACATCCTACCTTGCTCTAGGCTCAAGAACTCATCCCTTTTCCTATCCCTCAAGGTCCGGGGGATATACTTCTCCATAAACAAGCTAGAGAATGATGCCCAAGTCATAGGTGGTGCCTCTGTGGGTTGACACTCCACATGTGACCGCCACCACATTTTGGTGTTTCCTTGGAACTGATAACTCACGAACTCAACACCAAACCGTTCTACTATACCCATCTTGTGTAGTAGCTCATGACAGTCAACCAGAAAATCGTAAGCATCCTCAGATTCAGCACCCTTGAAGACTGGAGGTTTCAATTTCAAGAACTTACTGAAAAGTTCATGCTGATCATTTGTCATTATAGGCCCAGTAGTCAGACGTGGAAACGTGCCTATTTCCAATGAGGCATCCATGCGGGGAGCCATAGTGGCTGCATGATGTACCTCTGAAACCGGAGGTGTTGGTGCAGAAAACACTTGAGGTGCCTGACCCTGATCAGATAACCCGCTAAGATAAGCAAGAACCTGATTGATCATCTCTGGGGTAGGTTGGGGTGGCAATTCCTCATTTTGCACTTGTTCATTCTCCCCTTCCTCACCCTCTCTCACTACTTCCTCAGTCGGTGGAGGAGTCACCGCCCTAGCATAAGATGGGCTAGGCACTTGTCCTCTTCCTCTAGAGGACGTCCTCCCATGACCTCTACCACGGCCTCTTGCCACTGCTCTTCCTCGAGCCACAGTCCCAGTGGCAGGCTCAGAGTTTCTGTCTTGCCGGGTGGTTGTTGTTGGTGCAGTCGTTGCTCTAGTTCTAACCATCTGCGAAATAGAGTGAAGATGGTCAGATACCAATTTGTATCACTAAGATACCAATTGGGTTCAAGTAGTAGCACGAAAGAAAGGAAGAATGAATGAAATTTTCCTAAAGTCTTATAGCCTCTCAAAGAAAAGTAAAGGTGTCCCCCTACCGTTCCTTAAGACTCTACTAGTCGTTCTTGTGTGATGAGACCAACGAACCTAATGCTCTGATACCAAGTATGTCACGACCCAAAACCGAGCCGCGACTGGCACCCACACTTAACCTCCTATGTGAGCGAACCAACCCATCTAAACCTTGACATTTCAATGTATATCAACAGAAAGTAATGCGGAAGACTTAAACACATTAATAAAAACCAATTCAATAACTATTAATATTCAACATCTATTATTCCCCAAAATCTGGAAGTCATCATCACAAGAACATCTATCCTCAAATTACTAAAGTAAGAGTATCTAAGAAAACAAAAACAAATAAAAAGCTAGTCCATGCCGGAAGTTCAAGGCATCAAGACTTGAAGAAGAGATCCAGTCCAAGCTAGAAGGCATTAGCTCACCCTGAAGATCCGGTGTCACGAATAATGGCTAGAAATTACTGTTGAGTTGAAGACAACGGCACGTTTGCTGCACTCCATAAATAACAAAGAAGAAAAACATAAAAGTAGGGGGTCAGTACAAAACACGGGTACTGAGTAGATATCATCGGTCAACTCAAAATAGAAAACAATATATATCAGTTAATATCATAATCAACTATAATACTCAACATGTAGCAACAACAAGTACTATAATCATCAATAAGTACTACCAAGTTCATCCATGAGGACTCAAGCCTCAATGCCATACTCATTTGGGAATTAGGTTCATTAGATTGAGTATATTTACATCTTTCAAGATTTATTATCTTTCTTCCTCTTGAGTCGGTACATGACACTCTGCTCCATATACTATCCTGGTACTGGAACGTGGCACCCGATCCATATACTATCCTGGTGTCGGAACGTGACACTCCGATCCTCATTCCATCCTGGTACCGGAACGTGGCACCCGATCCATATACTATCCTAGTGTCGGAACGTGACACTTCGATCCTCATTCTATCCTGGTACTGGAACGTGGCACCCGATCCTCTATTTCTATCCTGGTACCGGAACGTGGCACCCGATCCTCATTCTATCCTGGTACCGGAACGTGGCACCCGATCCTCTATTTCTATCCTGGTACCGGAACGTGGCACCCGATCCCCTAATCTCACCACTTTCGTTCATCAAGCCTTCTTTTATACCAAGGCATCATCATTAACAAAGTAGATTAGGGTTTCTTTTCAAGATTTGGGATTCAATAGCTTTATCTTGCTTATTTATTTCACAATTACATAGTCATATTCATGCAAGCATACAATTAAGCATATAGAAGGGTTTACAATACTACTAACACATATCACTCACTATTAAGAGTTTACTACGAATAGCGTGAAAAGCCATAACCTACCTCCACCGAAGAATTCGATCAAGCAAGCAATTTCCCAAGCTTTGTTTCTTCTTCTCGTTTATCCTCTTTTCAATTCGTTCCTCTTCCCTCTTCTTTGTTCTTTCTATTTTTCTTATTCAAACCTTATTTCCTTTACCCTAATTAGTATATAATTAAGTATAAAAGATGGCAATAATACCCCACTAATTAACTTAAGGTTACCTCTTTTAACCCCCAAGTAATTAGACTTATTAACATTAACCCACTAACTTTATAATTAAGGCAGGAATATTCAAAAACGTCCCTTAAAATGTGTAAAGAAATCTGACCCAGATTGGGATTACGCAGTCTGTGACGGGCCGTCGTGCCTGCGACGGTCCGTCCTGCAGGTCGTCGCAAAGTTCAGAGACCCAAATTTCCACCAAGGGTCTGTGACGGTCCGTCACACCTGTGACGGTCCGTCCTGCAAGTCCGTCACGAAGTTTAGAGAGTCGATTTTCAGTACCCAATTTCAGAATTTCTAAGTATATTGAAACGAGACCCTGCGACGGTCCGTCGTGCCCATGACGGTCCATCGTGGGGTCCATTGTCTCAGCCAATTTTCCAGAAATAAAATCTGCTGCTCAAAACGACTAAACAGGTCGTTACAATATTCAATTGATATAGATACTAATAGCAATAATCAATTCACTACAATCTAATAAAAATTCTATAAACATTAAATTAATATCACAAAACCCACATTATAGGCAAATTTCAGAAATTAGGAGGATAATGTGTTCTTCATAATATTGGATAGAAATTCATCATAAAATCAGTAACCAAACATATATTAATTATAAAAATGCTTTTGAAAAACTTTAACAATGAACCCATTGCTAGATTGAAATATTGAATTTTTGACTTAGAATCATGTTTAGAAAAAGCATTGAAAGGACTCCATAGATTAATGGTTATATATGGATGAAGGATCACCATACCTTTTACAATAGAAATCCCATTAAAATCAGAGAAGAAAGCTCCAAGAATCCACCTCCATAACTTGTTTTTGAGCTCGACTTCCACGCAGGCTTTTGGGGTGTTTTGAAAGAAGAAAGAGTTTTGGGGTTTTTGATTTCTTAATGGGTGTTGGGGTTTCTGATGGGGGAATGAGTATATAATGACCTAAATATATATATATAATACACCCCAAAAATATCTAAAACACCCTTACATTGATTGGAACACTTCAGACAAGTCAAAACATCACTTATCTTTGCGGAATTATCATTGGGGAACGAGTCCGCATCGAAGAGCTGCTTCTAACTTTTGGCAGCTTGCATGGCAAAAAATTGGGGTCCCTTCATTGACCCCTAGGGAAATCCTTGAGCGGTCGTACCTTGACGTTTTGGCCCTTAACATTTTCCTTAGGATACATTGGTCAACTACACTGTTTTTCAACTCCAAATAACACATAAAAACAAGCCAAACATACAAGGATTCACTAGCACGTCTAAAGACCAACTATCGAACGTCTTGGACGTTCTTTGACGTTTGAACTCTAAACTTCTTAATATAAATTATACATACTATTAAAAACTTAATTAATCGTTTAAGGAATTAATAAACTCATAACCAACACGTTAGGCTCTAATTCAACCTAGCTCATTTTGAGGGTTTAACAATAGTAGATAAAGTAAAGGAGGGTTCTAGGGCAGCAATAAGACTACTTTTGTCAATAATTCTTCAGCAATTAATAAGTTATGGTATCCTTTAACCTTTGGGATTCCTTTCCCAAAGGATTCTACAAAAATTGATTTCAAAAATATGAGTTTCATGTGGGTATCTTTCTATTACGAAATTAACTTTCTATAAAGTATTGTTTATGGTTTCTTTTGGTTATTGCACTTATATTATGATGTATTATGATTCAATTATGCTATTTATTGATTAGTTAAACTAGTTGGGGATGTAGAACTTAAAATTGACCGTAGTCCCTAATCTAGGTTATGAACTGGTGATGAATTGATGTGTAATGATTCAATTGACTTTATTATTATGTTAATGAACATTTATGGATGTTATTATACCTATTATTGGATTGAATTGACTTGTTTTATGTTAAGACTATGATGAAGGCTTGTGTAGGAGATTGGGGTAAGTCTTGTGATCAGAAACCTTTACTTCAATTATGATTACTTGTGTTTAGAGATGAAGTTATATTGAAGTATACCTTATGATAAGTTTGATTAGGTTTGGTATGATTTTGAATTGAAACATCTTGATTATTCTATTGTGAGGTTGTGCTTAAGATATAATGATATAAGGTTGGTGATCAAGTACCTATTTGTCTTAGTATAATATAATGATGTTAATGTTCTAATCTCACATATGGGGGTTGTAATGAAAGGTGTTCTCATGAAATTCCTATTTAGATATCACAAATCAAAAAAGGACTCTAGCTTAGCACCTAGTGAACTAGTAGTGAGGAGTGTTCTTCCCACATAGGGAAGGTAGGATCACACTACAAGAAATTATACTATTAATGACTAATTCTTAACGAAGGGATATGAATCTGGTCGTTAACTTTTTCCCGTCGGTATAGGTCTTTTTTTAATTTAATATAATAGGTATTAATATACTATCTAGACATTAAAAGAATTTATATCAAATTATTAATCATTTACATACATAAATATTTAATATCTTGAATATAGAAGAATTTGTATCAACTTAATTAATAATTATGTATATACATACAAATTATAAAAATTTTAATTTCATTATTTCTTTATTTTTCATCCACACACGTGTCACCACTCTTCAACTTTTATTGCCAAAAGAAACAGCACTACCTACGTATATACGTACGTGTATTGTGTATTTCTTCAATATTCCCATATCATTAAACAAAATCTTTCCCCTTTCCCATCTTTTTCTCTTAGAAAAGAACATATCGATAAGCTCAATTTTCTCCACATCTAAAGTGAGCGGGAAAGATGGTTAGATAAAAATCAGAAAGTGTTGGAGGAAATTTCGCAACCACCTTCTCTCCCATGTTATTTTTGAAGAAAATCAGCGAAGAAGAGATCGAATTAGGGAAGTCTCTCCAAGGTTTGATAGAGGAAAATTATCATAGTGGTAACCGCGTTTCTCTGCTAATTGTTATAAAAAGATTATCTGCATCTCTATTGTTTGATTACAGAACAAAAAATTCACCGTTCTTTTCTTACGATTTGTTGTGGCTATGCATCGGTTGAAATTATTCATACCCTATCTTGGTGTTCCAATATCTTAAAGGTATGATTTTTATTATCAGAACTATGAATTGCTTTGTGGAATGCTTGATTTTGTTCAATTTTAGTTTTTCCCAGTAATGGGTTTTATATGGGTTTTTTTCGTTCTTTTTTGTTTTTCCCAATAATGGGTTTCGTATTGGTTTTTCGTTCTTGCTTATTGTGTGTGGTATATTGATTGTTCGTTAAGAGTGAGTGAGGAAAACAAACATGAAATACAACTTGTGAGTTCAATAATGTAATATTTTGCAGAAATGTGCTAAGAAAGTAGTTAATCCCAAGGGGTGGAAGAATTTGGGCATAATGGGGCTAAAATAAACAACTTTAGCAGAAAGTCGTTTGGAAAAACTAAATGTTCTATTTCATCCAAGTCTAGAATGAAGTTATTGATGATAAAGATCACAGCGTTAGTGCTTATATAGATTTACTTAGTTTAATTAACGGTATTGGGGGAGAATTTGTGTCCTAGAGTTTGAAAAGTTTGCCCCCTTGTCTTTATCACGAATCAACTGCAGTACTGGCTATTAAATTGTTTTTCGAGGTCCCTACAAGAGTTCATCCGTAAAAGAGTAAGTACAAGTTTTTTCGCAGGCCTTTGTGTTCCTTTATTATTTTTCCTTTCCATGTTAGTATCCTGCTGACTTTTTTTTGTTCACCTACTTTGGTTGAAAACTTAGAGATCATGGTGCTTGTTGTGTCATAGGATTAAGTGGAAACATCAAAATCGGGTCTTTTTAGTGTGATTATGAAATTGTTAATGAGTATCTATAGGTTAATGGTAATTATGAATATTGTAGTTGGAGGCCTTGTTATTGAAGGAATATGAAATTGTAAATGAGTATATTTCATAATGTGTATCCTCTATTTCTTTTTGTCTGAGCCAATGGATTATTGAAACTTGTATTATTATCATAACGCGATATGTTCTATTAGTGCCTACAAAGTGCTATGTGTTTTTTCTAAAATAAAGTATACAACATGTTGTTGTCCTGCTTTAGAATATGATAAAAAAGTGTTGTTGCAGCTAGACTATGCTGACTTATTTGTTTCTAGCAGCTTTTATTAGGTGTTAAATTGTTGCTTTACCTGCTAACTTGTTGCTTTACATGTTATTTGCTAACCTACTACTATTGCTAATAGATGATAAAGTATTTTCCATTGTACTTATGTGTTTAGTTGCGACTATATAATAATAAAATGATATTTATAGAATCTTCTTTTGTTAATTATTATGCATTTTATAGGAAAATTCATAATAGTTTGAGAATTTATTCAACAATCACACATATAAAAAGAGAAATATAGTCTTTTGTCATTAATATAACAATATGAAAATAATAATAATAACAATAATAATAATAATAATAAAAATAAATTATAATAATAATAAAATATGTAAAATATTAATAATAATAATAATAATAATAATAATAATAATAATAATATGAAAATAATAATTATAATAATAATAAATAATTATAATAATAATAAGAAAAAAATATGAAAATAATAATAATAATAATAATAATAATAATATAATTAATAATAATATATAATGATATATAATATTGTAACGACCTGTTTAGTCGTTTTGAGCAACAGAGTGCATTTCTGGAAAAACTGCCAGAGACGACGTGTGTCCCGACGGACCGTCGTGGTCACGACGGCCCGTCGAGGGAGTGTCGTCCCATGGCACTTAGAATTTTGAAATTGGGTACTGAAAATCGACTCTCTATAAATTGTGACGGACCTGCAGGACGTGCCGTCACATCCACGACGAACCGTCGTGAGTCCCGTTGCAAAACACTTCAACTTTTGAGAATTTGGTGCAAGAAAACGAGTTTCAGACCGCCATGACGGACGTGCAGGACGGACCGTCACAGGTGTGACGGACCGTCACAGTGTCCGTGGTGACGATGGGATTTTGGGAGGTTGCGACGACCTGCGTGACGGACCGTCGCAGGCATGACGGCCCGTCACAGGTTGCGCAGTCCCAGGCAAAATAGGATTTCTCCACACGTTTTAAGGGTCGTTTTTTGACTATTCTTTCCTTAATTATAAAGATTGAGGGGTAACATTAATAAGTCTAATTACTTAGGGGTTAAAAGGGGTAACCTTAAGTAAATTAGAGGGGTTTATTGTCCTATTTCACACTTAATTATATGATTAATTAGGGTAAAAGAAAGAGGGTTTGAACATAAGAAAACAAAAGAGAAAGGACAGAAAGAGAGGAGAAACAAACGAGTAGAGAGAGAGAAACGAAGAGGACAGCATGGATTTTGAGAAGATAGCTTGTTGATTCAATTCTTCGGTGGAGGTAGGTTATGGTTTATACTACGATATTCGTACTGAACTCTTGATAGTGAATAATATGTGTTGATGATATTGTAAACCTGTCTATAGCTTATTGTATGCTTGTATGAATATGATTATGTGATGTTGATAAAACAGCATGATGAAAACCATTGAATCCCAAATCTTGAAAGAAACTTTAATCTATGATATTATGATAATGCCTTGGTATAAAAGAAGGCTTGATGAATTAAAGTGATTGGGATTGATGATGCCTTGGTTTAGAGAAGGCTTGATGAACGGATATAATGAGATTAGTGGATCGGAGTGTCACGTTCCGACACATAGAATTTGGATCAGAGTGTCACGTTCCGACACATAGTATTAGTGGGACGGGTGTCACGAACCGACACGTAGATGTAGGGGATCGGAGTGTCACGTACCGACACATATAGGGGATCGGAGTGTCATGTTCCGACACATATAGGGGATCGGAGTGTCACGTTCCGACACATATAGGGGATCGGAGTGTCACGTTCCGACACATAGTGGTAGGGGATCGGAGTGTCACGTACCGACACAAGAGGAAGAAAGATAATGAATCTTGAAAGATGATAATATACTCAACATAATGAACTTATTTCCCAAATGAGTGTGGTATTGAGGCTTGAGCCCTCATGGATGAACTTGATGGTATTTATTGACGATTATAATACTTGTTGTGCTACATGTTGAGTTTATAGTTGATTTATAATATTACTTGATATGTATTATCGCCTATTTTGAGTTAACCGATGATATCTACTCAGTACGTGTGGTTGTACTGACCCCCTACTTTTATGTTTTCCTCTTGTTATTTGTGTTATGCAGCAAACGTTCCGTCAACTTCGACTCCGCAGTAGATCAAGCCAGTCTTCACTCCATCGGAAATTCAGGGTGAGATAATGCGTCTAGCTTGGACTGGATCTTCTTCTACAAGTCTCGATGCCTTGAACTTCCGGCATGGACTAGTTTTACTTGTTTTTAGCTTTTAGACATTCTTAGATTAGTAAATTGAGATAGATGTTCTTGTGATGATGACTTCCAGATTTTTGGGGATAATAATAATAGTTTTTGATTTGTTTTTATTAATGAGTTAAGTCTTCCACATTTCTTTGTTGAATTTGTATTAAATGTAAGGGTTAAATTGGTTGGTTCGCTCACATAGGAGGGTAAATGTGGGTGCCAGTCGCGTCCCCGATTTGGGTCGTGACAAACTTGGTATCAGACCATTAGGTTCATTGGTCTCATCACACAAGAACAGGTCTAGTAGAGTCTTAAGGAACGGTAGGGGGACGCCTTTACTTTTCCTTTAGAGGCTATAAGACTTTAGGAAAATTCCATTCTTTCATTCTTTCTTTCGTGCTACTACTTGAGTCCAATTGGTATCTAGGTGATACAAATTGGTATCTGACCATCTTCATTCTATTTCGCAGATGGTTAGAACTAGAGCAACGACTGCACCAGCAGCGACAACGGAAAGACATGAAACTACTGAGCCAGCCACTGGGGCTGTGGCTCGAGGAGGAACAGCGGCAAGAGGCCGTGGAAGAGGTCGTGGGAGGACGTCCTCTAGAGGAAGAGGATGAGCCCCTAGCCCATCTGATACTAGGGCGGTGACTCCTCCACCGACTGAGGATGCAGTAAGAGAGGGGAGGAAGGGGAACGAAAAAAAAAAGGGCAGAATGAGTGAAATGCCACCCCAACCTACCCCAGAGATGATCAACCAAGTACTTGCTTATCTTAGTGGGTTGTTGATCAAGGTCAAGCACCTCCAGTGGTTTCTGCACCAACACCACCGTTTCAGAGATACGACATGCGGCTACTATGGCTCCCCGCATGGATGCAACATTGGGAATAGGCACATTTCACGTCTGACTACTGGGCCTATATGACAAACGATCAACACGAACTTTTCAGTAAGTTCTTGAAATTGAAACCCCCAGTCTTCAAGGGTGCAGAATCTGAGGATGCTTATGATTTTCTGGTGATTGTCATGAGCTACTACACAAGATGGGGATAGTAGAGAGGTTTGGTGTCGAGTTCGTGAGCTATCAGTTCCAAGGGAACGCCAAAATGTGGTGGCGTCAGACAACGTTGAGTGTCAACCACGGAGGCACCACCTATGACTTGGGAATCATTCTCTCGTTGTTCATGGGAAAGTATATCCCCCCACTTTGAGGGATAGGAAGAGGGATGAGTTCTTGAGTCTTGAACAGGGAAGGATGACAGTAAACGCGTATGAGGCTAAATTTCGCGCACTATCCAGAATGCCACCCAACTTTGTTTCAGTCCACAAGAACGGATCCGCCGTTTTGTGAAGGGGTTGAGGTCAAATTGCGGATTTCAGCCTTACAGATAGCGGCAACGGCAACATCCTTCAAGAGGTGGTAGACTTGTGATTGAGGTGGAAGGAGTGAAACCAGATGACTTCACCACGACATCGAACATCAAAGAGGTTTCGAAGGGGAGGTGAGTATAATGGTTCTTATTCTAGAGGACAGAACTCCCGGAGGTCACTCAAATCGACCAATACAGTCTTCACTACAGACTGTAGTTGGGGGTCCACCTCATAACGGTCAACACTACCGAGGCGAGATACCTATGCCCGATTCCAGAGAGTGCTATGGATGTGTGGAGATTGGACATATTAGGAGGAATTGTCCCAAAACAGAGTTACAGAGCCCCAATGGCTAGAAGAAGAGGTTGTAATGGTAGAGGTCGTTATTCTGGAGGGCGTGGTGGCCGAGGTAATGGTGGTCACCAAAATGGCAGAGGTGAAGGGCAAAACGGAGCCACTACTACGCAACATGGTAGGGGCAACGGACGACGAATGATTGGGCCCATTGTTATGCTTTCCCTGGGAGGTCTGAAGCGGAGGCGTCTGATGCTTTATCACAGGTAACTCCTTGGGTTGTGATTGCATGGCATCTGTATTAATTGACCCTGGCTCAACGTTTTCATATGTATCTTTCTCATTTGCTAATGGTCTAATTTACATTGTGAATTACTTGACATGCCTATTCGTGTTTCTACTCCGGTGGGTGAGTCTGTGATAGTCGAAAAAGTGTATAGGTCTTGTTTGTGTGAATTTTGTGGGGAGCAACACTTATGTAGACTTGGTTATTTTAGAAATGGGTGACTTTGAGATGAATTCTGGGTATGACTTGGCTTTCTCCGAATTTTGCGATTTTGGATTGTAATGCTAAAACGGTTGACGCTAGCCATCCTGGGGCAGATTCGTTAGTGTGGGAGGGTGACTACACCTTCCAATCCGGTGCGTTAATCTCCTTTATTCGTGTTCAGAATGGTTAGTAAGGGTTGTCTAGCTTTCTTGGCACATCTTAAGGATGACACTACTCAAGTACCATCGATTGAGTCAGTTTCGGTAGTCTGTGAGTTTTTGGATGTGTTCCCTGCAGATCTTCCCGGTATGCCACCAGATAGGATATAGACTTCTGCATTGATTTTGGAACCCGGATACTCGCCCACATTTCTATAATACCCCGTATAGAATGGCTCCCGCTGAATTAAGAGAGCTAAAGGCACAACTTCAAGAGTTGTTGAGCAAAGGCTTCATTAGACCGAGTGCCTCCCCTTGGGGTGCTCCGGTGCTATTTGTGAAGAAGAAGGATGGGAGTTTCCCGAATTGTGCATAGATTACCGACATTGAACAAAGTAACTATTAAGAACAAGTACCCCCATTCCTCGCATTGATGACTTGTTCGGTCAGTACAAGGTGCTTGTGTCTTCTCAAAAATCGACTTGAGTCCGGTTATCACAATTGAAAATAACGAGCAACGGACGTGCCCAAAGACTGCTTTCGAACTAGGGTATGGGCATTATGAATTGTGGTAATGTCTTTTGGTCTTATGAATGCCCCCGCCGCCTTCATGAGCTTGATGAACGGGATTTTCACAAGCCATACTTGGACTCTTTGTGATTGTGGTTCATTGATGATATATGATAACTCCA